>JANRMT010062854.1:4687541-4762561 GCA_026402145.1 Polypterus bichir lapradei | reverse complement strand
ATCTATCTATCTATCTATCTATCTATCTATCTATCTATCTATCTATCTATCTGTCTGTCTATTCTGCATTTATAGACCTGGAGAAGGCCAACCAAAGGGTTTCTTTGGTAGGTAGTGAGTTGGGCATTAAATGTGGACAAATGAATAGTGTATAGGTCACATCAGTGTATGAAACACAAATGGTGATCAGGACAGCAGATGGATACAGCAAATGTTTTGAAGTAAATGTGGCTGCTGCTCCAGAAATGCATTTTGAGACTGTTGCTTTTTATGGTACTCATGTAAGTGGTAACCAGGATAATGCAATGGTAGCTCTTATGGGCTAATGATCTTGGCATCTGGAAAGGTGCTGGTTCAAATCCCATTACTGCCAGAGGGGATCTTACTGTTAGGCCTTTGAGCAAGACTGTTAACCTGAAAATTGCTCCAAGAATGCTGTACAATGGCTGATATATATAAATCTGGTATTGTTAGCAATAAGTGAATTGGAACTGAAGAAATTACTGACATGGAAAGCTAGTTTAGAAGCAAAAGGCCTCAAGGTAATTGTAAGAAAGACCATGGTAATGCTTAGATGTGAATGGACAAGAATCTTAGCAGAGATGATGAATGATCATACAACATTTGCTGTTACAGGCATTTGAAGAACCTCAATCCAATACACAAGCTGTCAGAAGTGACTATATAAAAGATGTAGTGATGTTAAGGGAAACCTGAATGCTACTACGTGTAAATTTAGATATAGGGTTGTTTTGCAGAAAGTATGGAAGTTCTTCTACTTCTCTACTTGTTAATTGTAGACAGAGGTGTTTGTACAGCAGTGATAGTAATGGTGAATGGTGTTCACCATTACGGTTGTGAATTGTCCCTCATTCTGAAAGATGCCTCTGAAATTGAACAAAAAAGTTTATGAAAGCTGTGTAAGGAGTAGTATGTGTATGAGTAATGAGACACTGCTGATGAAGGCTGAACACTGAGTAACACTGGAAAGAACACGATTAGGCGGATGTGTGCAGTGTCATGCAGTGAGAGAAAGATGAATGCTAAGGTAAGGAAGCATTTTTTGTGTGGAGACATATACGTATTGTGCTGAGGATACACATACTAAGGTGGGTTAGGCATTTGGAATGAAATGCAGAGGATGATTAGATGAAGGGGTACACTAAATAGAGTGGGCAGAAATGAGGCCCAATGCAATATATGGTTGTACACTGTTTTACATTCTCACCCAAAGGACAACCAGAAATGTGCAGAGTGCAGAAAAAAGATGTAATTTAATGTAATTAAACAAATACTATAATTTATAATTAAACAGGGTGCCCAGGTTGGCACCCCCAAATTTTCTTTGGACTTTGTCATTCACTCATACACGACATCAGTTATGAGTCTCTAAACATGTCCCAGTTTTCATAATCAAAGCAGTCCTCTAGTTTATCCTGTGCTTCTTTAGTCCAGTACGGTACCACTTTTCATGGTGGCTCCTCACATTTCTGTCAAGGCTTGTAAGTACTGCCAAGAAAACCGACCGTTAAGGTGGTGGTGCCCTTCTGGGTAGTAAGCATCTTTTATTGGGTTCTAGCAGTGATCCAGAATTTTAGCAATCCTTGTATATGTAGTGCTGGTGATATTTTGGATAAACAGGATGAAAATGCCTATCTTGTTTTATAATGTTGTACAGATCGTTCAGAACACTGTTTATGTTGGCTTATGGAGGAACATAAACAGCAACCAGAAACACACTGGAGAATATAACACAGATGACATGTAAAAATACATTTTCCTGATGACATGAACAATTTTTGGAGACAATTGCAAAATTTGTTGCTCACCCTAAAACACACACCTCCTTCTTTGATTTTACCTGACAGTTGAATCCAGTTCCCCATTAAAGACGGTACAGTCTTCTGGCTGTTTCCAGCATTTGGTGTCTCAGCAGTTTCTGAGCTCTCTTTGTCTGGTTATCTTAGCTGAGTCATGCTAGTTGTGCTGTCTGAGAAGGTCAGAAGCTCCACATTTACTTGGCTCAAAGTCTAATTCTGTATACTCATTCCAATGTTTTAAAGGGTTTGTAGATGAAAACACTGAATGTTTTAAATATGACTGTATAAACAGCAAAAATAAGCATACTATATACTGTATATAAAATGATGAGTTGATGTAGAGTTACAGCTGTGGATTTTCTCTGGTGAGTTTGTATTAAAGTACATCTGAAGAGCACTTTTATTATGCTTTATGCTGCCAGCCCTCACATGGAGAATCTACTTGAGACTGGTGGAAATTATGCTGATATCTGTATGGATTAAAGGTTTTGATCAAATATGGTGTTGTTTTTTGTCAAGAAAGCATGACACTAGCAGTAAAGTCTGTGACATTACCACTATTGCATGTGTTTCAATAACTAGATAGATGGATACTTTATTAATCCCAAGGGGAAATTCACACTAACTAATGGTGCTGTTTGATTATAAATTAAATGTGTAAAACTAGGCAAAGCACATGACCTTCGTGGGACCTCTTGTCAAACTTAGTGGGCAAACACTGACCAAATACTCACTAGAAAAGTTGTTTTAATTATTAGTAGATACTGGAGTAGTTTCTGGCCTTAGGAAAAGATCAGTACACTGGCATAAAAGTAGTCTAAAAGAAATATAGAAGCTATGTCCAGTTACTCCAGCTTTAGTACCTTTAGATATAAAGGGATTGTAATACCATTCAGCTGCATCTGCTCACTGAAAGGTTTATAGTGTTATAATGAGTTATATTTTTTAATTTTTCCCTGCCTCTCTATGGTTGTTGGCCATATATTTTTCATGGATGCTGAGGTTTTGAATCCAGAGGAATATGACTTTGAGACTGATTTTGGAAAATTTGCAATTTTTAATAAGTTAATGTTTTATATCGTTGGGATGTGATTTTCTTTTGTTTATTGAACACCAGTATTTTGAGTTTTTTGTAAGTGCACAGCACTTGATGGAATTTTAAGTACTGGCATAAAGTTTGGTTCAAAAGTTTCTAGAGCATCCAATATTAGGATCATCTATTTTATTTCATGTAGCTATCTTCTCTGACTAACTTACAAGATTTTCATAGAAAAGTTTTTCACAGGTTTAGATCTTGGTTTTTAGATTACTGTTCTTATTTTTTGTGATCAGTCAGCAGTCCTTTTGGTATTGACTTCAGCCTGTTTTCTGGCCACATCTTTCCTTCTGATCCCATTTTCAAATTTTCACTGAAACCAACCCTGTGGTGTTTTGTATTTTTGTTACTCAGCTGGTGTTCACAGGTCTGGTAGACCTGCACCATTTTGGTGTTTAATTTTTAATATTTAATATATACAGTAAGGTCCATAAATATTTGGACAGAGACAACTTTTTTCTAATTTTGGTTCTATACATTACCACAATGAATTTTAAATGAAACAACTCAGATGCAGTTGAAGTGCAGACTTTCAACTTTAATTCAGTGGGTTGAACAAAAAGATTGCATAAAAATGTGAGGCAACTAAAGCATTTTTGTAACACAATCCCTTTATTTCAGGGGCTCAAAAGTAATTGGACAAATTCAATAACTGGAAATAAAATGTTCATTTCTAATACTTGGTTGAAAACCCTTTGCTGGCAATGACAGCCTGAAGTTTTGAACTTGTGGACATCACCAGATGCTGAGTTTCCTCCTTTTTAATGCTCCGCCAGGCCTTTACTGCAGGGGCTTTCATTTGCTGTTTGTTTGTGGGCCTTTCTATCCGAAGTTTAGTCTTCAACAAGTGAAATGCATGCTGGGTTAAGATCAGGTGACTGACTTGGCCATTGAAGAATTTTCCACTTCTTTGCTTTAATAAACTCCAGGGTTGCTTTGGATGTATCTTTTGGGTCATTGTCCATCTGTATCTTGGATTTGAGCAGACAGTATGTCTCTGAACACCTCAGAATTCATTCGGCTGCTTCTCTCCTGTGCCACATCATCAATAAACACTAGTGTCCCAGTGCCACTGGCAGCCATGCACGCCCAAGCCATCACACTGCCTGACTCCACCGTGTTTTACAGATGATGTGGTATGCTTTGGATAATGAGCTGTTCCACGCCTTCTCCATACTTTTTTCTTGCCATCATTCTGGTAGAGGTTGATTTTGGTTTCATCTGTCCAAAGAATGTTTTTCCAGAACTGTGCTGGCTTTTTTAGATGTTCTTTAGCAAAGTCCAATCTAGCCTTTCTATTCTTGTGGCTTATGAGTGGCTTGCACCTTGCAGTGCACCCTCTGTATTTACTTTCATGCAGTCTTCTCTTTATGGTAGACTTGGATATTGATATGCCTACCCCCTGGAGAGTGTTGTTCACTTGGTTGGCTGTTGTGAAGGGGTTTCTCTTCACCATGGAAATGATTCTGCGATCATCCACCACTGTTGTCTTCCGTGGACGTCCAGGTCTTTTTGCGTTGCTGAGTTCACCAGTGCTTGTTTTCTTTCTCAGGATATACCAAACTGTAGATTTTGCCACTTGTAATATTGTAGCGATTTCTCAGATGGGTTTTTTCTGTTTTCGCAGCTTAAGGATGGCTTCTTTCACCTGCATGTAGAGCTCTTTGACCGCATGTTGTCTGTTCACAGCAAAATCTTCCACATGCAATCACCACACCGCAAATCAACTCCAGGCCTTTTATCTGCTTAATTGATAATTACATAACGACGGACTTGCCCACACCTGCCCATGAAATAGCCTTTGAGTCAATTGTCCAATTACTTTTGAGCCCCTGAAATGAAGGGATTGTGTTAAAAAAATGCTTTAGTTGCCTCACATTTTTATGCAATCTTTTTGTTCAACCCACTGAATTAAAGCTGAAAGTCTGCACTTCAACTGCATCTGAGTTGTTTCATTTAAAATTCATTGTGGTAAAGTCCAGAACCAAAATTAGAAAAAAGTTCTCTATGTCCAAATGTTTATGGACCTAACTGTACCTCTGCAAGATCACATTTATCAACGAAAGGGCTACTCAGCTCCCAGGGTTAGCACAAGGGATGCAGTTACAGCTAGCCTGTGTCTCTGCTGTCAAGCTGGTCTGGTGTATCGGTTATAAAAGCAGACAATCTATGAAATATTGTTAACGTTTTGCAGAGACATTGTTGCATGGAAAAGTTCTCATTCAGTTTCTGCATTCCACATGGGATTATTGAATTCTCCCATTGAATCTGAAAGCACAAGCAAGAATAAGAAACCCCAAGTATTTATGGAAATTGGTTGATCGATTTGTTTCCACTTCTCTCCAAACAATTGCCTGCTTATTAGTGCATAATGATTTTCTGGATGGGGCCTGGAATAAGTAGTTCAAAAGAAGGCCTGATGTCTTGCACATGAGAAAGTGTCATCCACATTGACCGGGGTGGCATCTTTATCACATTAGCAGCAAAAAGACATTCAAATGTATCCTTTTTTGACATCTATATTTCTCATCATATCAAAGAGTCTGTCCTATCCTCTTCTTCAATATCTTCTTCCACGTCTTCCTGCCTGTGCTCCAGTTGGAAAAACAAAAGAAATGCAACCAATTATATCTTAAATGTTGTAGGTTGCCTTGGACAAAGGTGTCAGCCAAATTAGGAAATGAATGAATGGGCACAAAAGTCAAACTGGCTTTCACAATATCGGAAAATATGCAGGCAGCGGTGGCATCAAAAAACATCTCCTAAAAAGTGTTCTTCTTTTGTCCCAGTAACAGACATTATTATTTTGAAGAAAACACAGTAATAAATGATATAGCAGTTTTCAAGATTTCAGTTAAATGAACGTTAAGCCCCTTCGAAATAACTAGACCTAACAGGTGACTCCTGTTTATGTGTTGACTGAGTGACGTGCTTATTACTGATTATTAATGTGAAAACCACTGAATATTAGAAAACTGTTATAACCAGTTATTATTACAGAATATCATTCCAAAAATTCATAATTAAATGGGGCATTATACTTTGGCATACAATTAATGGGAAGTAAAAGGGAATGTGGTACTCTTTTAATTATGAAGGCAGGGTATTGAAAAGATGTGAAATACAGAGGCTGGCCCCTTTACAATTTACATGGTTCTTGAAGATATTTGCTAAGCTTCTACCTTTTTTCCCTTGACGAAATGACAGAGTAAAATTAAAGTTCACCGGTTTTGTTGGGGTTTTGGCTGCTATAATTAGTACTGTAAATCAGTTACTACTGAGGCATGTTTCATGCAGAATTAAAAAATCTATTTTCCTATTAGCGATAAGGTCATTTACATAAAAAGTCTCTATGATTTGAGAGGTCTGTGGCAGCCTGAGTTTTTAAAAAAATGAATAAATATTATGTGCTCAGTCTCAGAAGCTGTACAGTAATGCATGGTTGAATGACAGAGCTCCTCTGATGGGGGAGAACGGAGGATCGGGTTTTCCTATGTAGACACGTGCGGTTCGGTCAATTACCTCCTTAGCACTCCAGAGGCTGTAGTCACAGCCAGCACACCTGCATCCCTAGAAGGATGAAAAGGAGCCTGAGCCGAAAGATGAAGAGAACAATAGGATGGAGAATGAAACAAAGACAACAGAAGAATGGAGTTTAAGGGTTGAAGAGAGAGAACCCATGTTGGATAACATGGAGACAGGTGGTCAGGGGAAAGAGCCCCTGAGAGTCAAGTGTGAGGTCAGCGCTCAACAGGGCTGAAGAGGGCATTCCTATTGAGTGAAATGTGGAAGTAAGGGTGGCCAGTTAAACAATGTCTCCCATGAGTGCTGAAGTACTGCTAGCAGGGGATGTAAGCATGGCACCCCATGGATGCCAAAGGACTGGTAATTGGGCTCTGTGCCAGGTTTTAATGGTTGACTGCATCTGTCTACAACTATCTGCTCTTGCTGTAAGGCCTTGAAGGAATAAGGTTTTAGACAGAAGCATTAGGGCTCATATTTTCAAAGGAAGACATGCCTGAGTTTTAACCTTGTTTTTAATGGAACTACAGTATTTATTTTCTTTATTGTGGATTTTAACCTCCACTGAGCACCTATTTTATTTCTTTACTTACTTATTCAGAAGAACAATGGAACTGCACTGATTTGTACACCTTGGGTTTTGAACCCTTGTTTGGATTTATTTGAGAATAAAAGCACTTAAGCGCTTGCACCTACCTCTTGTCTACAGTATTATGACTATTGACTTTTATGAGTTAAAAAAGCTGCCAAAGGATTTGGAGCCATTGCAGACTGTCACTGTTTCACTAGTTAAAACTCTTATATTGTGATAAGTCCTTCTAAAGCATGCAGTTGCACAGAGGTTTAAGAGAGCTAGAGATAATTCTTGTTATATTTTTAGTGAACTGTCTGTGCTCATTAGTAAATAGATTTTTTATTACTAGACTCAATATAATGCACATCTTTGGTAAAACCACTACAAATTCATTATATTTTCATACAATTTCACATCTACTATTATAAACAGAGTTAAGTGCTATCTTTGTAATATTTGTGGAAAGGGCCCTGGTGGTGCATTTATTGGAGTGCAGGCCATCCTTCCTGACAAAAGGCTAGAAACTGTGTTCTAACCTTGTCTGAACTTCAGAGATGAAGGCTTTAGTGGCAGGGGTCCTTTCCTTGATGGCTTAAACAAGTGAAGCAAAGTCCTTCTTGAGTACTTCTCACTGGTAGTAGCCAGTACCATTCACTCCTGGATACAGCACCACAGTCTCAATGTCCCAGCCCCTGTGCTTCTTAATGGGAGCCAGGGCAACAGGACACAAATGTCTCATACTTAGATCCTGAAAATTTAAGTTTCCGAACAATGGAGTCTCTAATAACGTGAGCATCTCAACAGTCTTCAGACAAGGTGAGAGAGCTTGGTGGATCAGACTGGGGAGGCTTGGGTCAATTACATATATTTTTCTGCCTGCAGCACTGATATTTATAGTCTGCATAATGGATGGGAGTATGCACAAAGCAAATAAAGATTATGAAGCAGTTCTGCTAGTTCAGATTTATAAACTGAAACATTAAAATTGTATTGCACAGTTTATTTTGTCTTCTAACAGTTTATATTGGGGTTAAAAGAGATATTTTAGTATTATCAATTTTGTGAAGGCTTCCCCCATGCCAATACCCACAGTCCCTTCATTTTCAAATACTTTTTGCCATTTCAGCCAGGAACTCCAACCTTCAAAATATGAAATTTATATCAGCGAAAAGCCTAACCCCTTGAACACAATTTTGCTAAAGGGCTGACCTCAGACCCTCTCTGTTTCCTTGGTAAAACATAGGCACTGAGCACCTTCTTTCTTTGAATTGGGAATGTCCCATGTATATGTACACTAAAATATATCTAAACAATTGTCAATCATGATATTTACCCAAAAAAATATCACTGAATAATTCAGGGCCTATCATCTGTAAATATAGTGGTGCACCCATGGCACGATGTATGTGCTTGTATGTATCTACTGTCCATGTGTTGCAACGATGCCTGTGACATGTGAACCCACCTTCAAAATGCAGTGCTTGGAATGCCAATACACAAACAAACTACACCCTAAAAACAAAGAAAAGAACATGGAAAGATGGACAGAAATGGTTCAAAAACTGAAAGTCTCAAAAACACTTACACTGGTGAGGCACTCCTCTGTACCAACAGCAAAACTAATGAAATGTATTTTCCCAGATTGCTTTATCTTTATAGATATTAAGGCACACAGAGGACTTTCAAATATTACTGTTACACAGCTGTCAGCTCCCTAAGCAGTCTGCAAAGCCATTGTAGGGCATCACTTGTACACACATACATGTACTTGGCAATGTGGAGTCATCAGTCAATGTGAGTGTACATATGACACTGGAGTCCCCTGAGAAAACTGAAATTGGAGCAAGATTACAAAACAATGCCACCATCTTTGTAACTGTGTTGCCATTGTCTCTTGAATGTTTTTATTTATTAATCATGCTTCCTTTAGTGAAGAAATCTTATTACTCAAAAAACAGCACATTATGCATTTAAACAGTCAAATATATTAACATGGGAATTTCATGAAATTGATTGTACTGGTTTGCTGATTTTAACTAAGGGCTCAACAGCTGCATCACTGTAGATGCTAAGTCTCATTCCTCACTTAAGAGTGCAACTTAAATCAAAACTGTTATATTCCAACCACTTTCTTAATTAGTGACAAGTTTTGGCTGCTAATTAACTTATTATGGCTTATTTTTAATTGAGTTGCTATTTAAGGCTCAGACTACTTAATTGTTCCCTTTTTCTTTAATTTGCCTACAAGCAATAATGAGATACAAAATCAAGGTAGAACATGACCATCTAACTTGTGTTCAATATACAATATCTGACAATAAAGAAAAGTAAAGGTCTCCGTAATGTTGATCTGCTGAAGTCACCAAAACATTTTGATTGGTTGTAGTTTGAGGCTTCAACTTAGTTGGTCATCTATTGGCTCAGGGGCGGATCTAGAAAATTATTCATGGGGTGGCAAGGGGGTGGCATTAAAATTATGAGGGGTGGCAACACTGAAGCAAGCATCCTTGCATGGTTTTTGTGGATTCAAGGAATGCTATTCTTTATTCGGTTTATACACTAGGGTGCACATTTTTACATTGTTCTATAAAAATGAAATAAAGGCTGATTTGTGATTGACTTGAATCTGATATCTGGATTGGAAAGTCAGATAAATTAAATGAGATGGTACGGTATATTTAACTTCTCTTTATTGTGTTTTACGCAAACCTATGCGTTTTACGCAAAGTCTATGCCAAGTTTAATTTACTAAGCATGACAAACAATGCAGACTGCACATTGATACAAAATCTCAATGGATCGTTAAGTCAAAAACACATAATAAATATACAGAAACCACATTTAAATCACCAACATATGTCTTCAAAATGAATAAAATAAATCACAGTATTCAGTGCAACAAGAGCAACAAAATGACATTTTAAAGTATTCAAATATCTTGGATGAGACATAAAAACAAATTCAATAATTTTAGTGCAAGTAAAGCAACAAAAGTCCCTTTAAATCCAAGTATCTCTTCTTTTTTTAACAAAACCAACAAATTTGGATGGACCGAAAACTAAATTACAAATTTTGGTGTAACAAGGTTATGACCAGCAGTCTATTAAACCATCCAACAAACAACTTTGGTGCATATGTGTACAGTTGCAGACATATTTACTACTCACATCTAAAGAATGCAAGTAACTGAACATCCTCTAACTGAATGCGACGATTGCCATGTTGTTCAGCAAATCTTTTAACAAAGTCATCTAAATTCAAGGCCTTGGTGCGTTTTGATTCAATGCTGAGAATAGCCAAACTCGACAATCTACTCTCTGCCATTGTAGACCTTAGGTAATTTTTGATTATCTTCAGAGCTGAAAAACTCCTTTCACATGTTGCGCTGCTAACTGGTAACACTACAGCTATTTTGCACAACCTGAACAGCCCAAAGAAAACAAGCTTATATGGTCCCAGAAAATGAGCAAACTCCATCAGAGT
The DNA here is from genome assembly GCA_026402145.1 of Polypterus bichir lapradei. Taxonomy (NCBI): domain Eukaryota; kingdom Metazoa; phylum Chordata; class Cladistia; order Polypteriformes; family Polypteridae; genus Polypterus; species Polypterus bichir. The sequence continues at coordinate 4,752,066 of JANRMT010062854.1, read as the reverse complement.
AGTAGGAATTTCTTTTCCATTCATCTTAAGTCTATCTAGGACTCTCCCTACCTGGTGAAGCTCATGTTTAATATCTTCAACACTTGACTCATAAGCATTAGCCAAAGAGACAATCTCTTCCTCCCTTAAAAAACTACAGCTTGACGGATTTAAAGCCTGAATGCCTTTCATGATGTTGCAATCGGTATCTGAAAAACGTCTTTCCATTTCCCCAATCATGGTGTCCAAGACTGGGTAGAACACTTTGACTCGAAAAGTCTCCTTGCTGTCTGGTTCTACATGCTGTCCAAGTGTGGAAGTAGCGATGGAATCTTGAAATTTTGTAGCCATCTGTTTTGACCGCTTTCGGGTGTGAAATGTTGTTGAAATGTGACTCTTTTCACACGTATTAAGTATTTCTGACCATAGGTCTTCAAAAAAAGCCTCACTGCGATAATTTGTCAGTGTTTCTTTTAGTGCGTCAATGAGTTCAACAGCCTTAGAGTGGTCAACAGATTTAGATTGGAGCATCTCAGACAAAATATTAGAGTCACTCAACACCTTTCGAAAGAGCACAAGACATCCAACAAAACTGACATCAATTTGGGCCAATATGCCTTTTGCTTCAACGGCTCTTTGAGGATTGTTCTCATCCGAGAGCTCTTCAAGCACTTGCAAAATAGCAGGCAATGTATCCATGACATTGCGACATGCTACATCACTGAGTCGCTGGAGCTCCTTTGATACACCATCATACATGTTCCACTGTACTTCAAGCCATTTTTGATGGACATAAGATCCAGACAAGAACACATAAAGTCTTTCCAACAAAGAAAAGAAATTCCCAGCGTCTGGCACATTTTTGACGGCATCTACTATGACCAGGTTGAGACTGTGTGCACTGCAATGCACATAAAATGCATGCTTAGCCACTGCTTTTATTCTCGCTTGGACACCTGAATGGGCCCCACTCATTACAGCAGCTCCATCGTACCCCTGACCTACAAGATTTTTCTTGTACTCCAAACCATACTTTTCCAAACAGCCAATTATTTTCTCAGTTAACCCAGCAGCATCAAGCTTTTCTGCCTCTTGAAATTCTAGAAAGCTTTCGTAAATCAGACCATTGTAATAGTATCTCAGAACAATTGACATTTGCTCTTTTTTCTGAACATCTTTAGTCTCATCTACGATCACAGAAAACTGTACACTCTCTTTAACTTCTTTCATGATTTCCTCTTTCACCATTTCTGCCAGACAAGACAGTATTTCATTCTGGATGGTTTTACTTGTATACTTAGCATTTTTAGCTTGCTGTTCAAGTCTCTTTTTAACAATGGGATCATGTTTGCCCAACAAATCTAGCATGGGCAGAAAAACACCTCGTCTGTCTGAGTCTGGAGACTCTCTGTGACCCCCCCTGGGCTAGATTTTCAGAAGCAGTTAGGACAAGAATTTCGGCCAATGTTTTGATGTATTTTCGATTCTCTGTTACCTTTTTCTGGTAATGTTCATCCATGACACCCAACAGCGAAGTATTTTTGTCTTGCACTTTTTTGTTCTCTGCCCATGCTACCATTGCGTTTACATGGTTCTCAGATTTGGCATGAGAAGAAAACCCACTATCTTTAAACGTAGCCTTCTTCCAATTACTGTACCCCTCAAAGGAGGTAAAAACACTCTTTGGAGCATCAGGAAGAGAAAAATGTCTACATGCAAAACAGTAGCAGGCATCTCTAGACTGTGAGTATTCAAGCCATGGATGTGTTTGGTACCAATCAGCACGGAAGCTCCTCCGGACTCCACCTGGAAAGGTCTTCTTTGGGAAGGTATGTAGTTTTGGCTGGGTCGGGCCTTCTGACCTAAATTTTGATATACCTAGAAGTAAAGTAAAATAAAAATCACTTATATTTAAATGTTACAGTATGAAACATTTAACACCTAATCATTCATGTACAGCTACTACTGCAGCAACCTTTGTCTAAAGGTTTTTTTTTTAGGCATATATCTCAACAATATCTAATAAAGAACACTGACTGTAACCACGATAAGCAAGGTTAAACATACATTGAGCTATGGTTCTTTAAATGATTATAGGTTAAATAAATCAAATAGGTTGTGCTTATTTTTTATTTATGTAAAGAAATATATGAAAAGCACAATGAACAACATACCATGGACACCTGACAAACAGGGTGCTGGCGTTTCAAGCTCTCTCTCCTCTTTTTCAATGTCTGAGCTCTCTTCCTCTCTTAACCCTCTTTCTTCCTCCTCTTCACTCACTTCATGCTGGATATCTTCTGCTTCTTCACTTCTTTCTAGCTCTTTGTCATCCATTTCTATATTTCTTTTGTCCAACACTCCATCACCTCCTCTGTCTTCCACAACTTCTTTTGTACCCTTTTCTATCTTATCTTCACCTTCCACTCCCACAGTATCTGATTCTGATTTTCCTTTTCTTTTTGGTTTAAAAAAACTCTGGATGTCAGCCTTTCTTTTCAAAGTATCCTGGGAGATGCAACAAGTATGAAGTTTAGACTTCATAGCTTTCTAAACATACACTACACTGAACAATTTCACCTCCCTAATGAATACATATGAAAACATTAAGCTATACAATAACTCAGTAAATTCATGTGCTCCTATGGAATATTTTGATTGCTGCACTAGCTAACAAGGTAATACAGGTTAACGTTAAATAGAACTGATTAGACATACTTGCTGTTTAGTTGTCATATAACTAGCAAGCATCTACCTCAGGCAACACTAAGACATGTTTAATTAAACATTCATTTGTTAAGTATGAAAGTAATTCAGTACCTGGTTTTGTTTCTCAACTCCAGCATATCGATGGACTGGACACGGCGTTGTTGTCACGTGACGCCACTTATCAAAGGTTCGGACTTGAAGATGCAAGCTACTGAACAACATACTTTTGAAAATAGTTTACAGTAAAACTGTTAGTCATTGATATACGCGAAGATATCAAAATTAACTGCTTCGGTGTGTTAAAAATGCCGGAATTTGTCTGTGATGATCCCGCTAGGTTGCACTAAATGTCTTTGATTCACTAAAACGAAGCAGTTCGTAAGAGTCGTTTGTTCGGACTACGCTTTAATAAAAAGACGATTTTGTTCTATTATTTACGGGTATATGCTATTTTTATGTCATCATAATAGAGCGTTGCTGCTGTAAATCGGTCGAGGAAACTCTTTTATTTTTAGAACACTAAGATACTAGTGCTGGGGTGGCAAATGGGGTGGCAAGGCTTTTTCTCAGGGTGGCAATTGCCACCCCGTGCCACCCCGGTAGATCCGCCCCTGGCTCACTTCACATCTCATTTTTTTCTGGTTACCATTTAAGGAAAAAAGAAGAAATTCATAGGACTGAGTCTTAAAAAAACAAGCCAATTAAAGTGAAGGGAAAAGAAGTCAGTTAAGAGCGGAAATTGATTACTGATTAAGAATGTGGCAGGAAGGAAAACCTGCAGCCATTCTAGGGTTGGAACTGGACACCCCTGATACAAACATGAGTTCTTACTTACTTTGGTTCATTATTGTGCAACTGTGATTTACGGTAATTCTGCATAACTTCATTTTAAATACATGTTCTATATATCAAATGGGCGGCATGGTGGCGCAGTGGTAGCGCTGCTGTCTCGCAGTTAGGAGACCCGGGTTCACTTCCGGGTCCTCCCTGCGTGGAGTTTGCATGTTCTCCCGTGTCTGCGTGGGTTTCCTCCGGGCGCTACGGTTTTCTCCCACAGTCCAAAGACATGCAGGTTAGGTGGATTGGAGATTCTAAATTGGCCCTAGTGTGTGCTTGGTGTGTGGGTGTGTTTGTGTGTGTCCTGTGGTGGGCTGGTGCCCTGCCTGGGGTTTGTGTTATGCCTTGTGCCCTGTGTTGGCTGGGATTGGCTCCAGCAGACCCCCCGTGACCCTGTGTTCGGATTCAGCGGGTTGGAAAATGGATGGATGGATGGATGGACGGATGGATATATCAGATACCAGTGTTTTTAAAAATTATCCCTCTTTTTTAATATTTGCAAGTGTATGTAAAATATAATTTGTGCCAAACTATAAATCTCGTAATAATATGACTTTGAATTTATTTTAAATGTCAGTTTTGCTGGAATGAGTGCCTAAACCCTGGAAATGCTAAAACAATATATAACGGCTTAGTGGAAAAATTGTCAGCATATGGCATCAAAAATATACATGTTCTTTATTATTATTCTAAACTAGAAAAATCTGATTTCTTTTTGTATGCTCCCTGCAGTGTTCAAAGTAATGATTATTACTTTAAAATGCCACTATCAATATGCATAGAACTTACATCAAAGTAAAGTCCCTACATTTCTCTATTGAGGTATCTACATCCACAGACTATTATTCTGTATGTTCCATGAGAAAAATGCAGCAAAAACAATCCAAACCATCTTATAAAATCCTTTTATAAAAAGGCACCTTCAATGAATTTTATTCTAATTTGTCTTGGCATAGGCAACCAATAGACCCCAAAGATTACAGATATATGAGGGGCGTTCAATAATTTATCTACCTCAGTAGGAAAGAAATAAGTTTTAAAAAAATTTGTTTTATTTTTCAATATAGTCCCCCGATAGCTCCATACAATTCATCCATTTTTCCTACAATGATGTTAACCCCTTTGAAAAAAAATCTTCTGTTCTGTTTGACCTTCAAACAACCTCTTCATCACTTGAAAACCGCTGTCCACAGAGAGGTTTCTTCAAAACTCGAAACCGGAAATAATCTGAGGGAGCCAGGTCAGGACTGTAGGGTGAATGGTTCAACTGCTGAAACCCACATTCTCGGATGGCAGCCTGTGATTGATGTGACATTTGAACCAGCGCCTTGTCACGAAGAAGCAGCACACCTGCTCTGAGTTTTTCTTGCCTTTTATCCTTGATTGATTCCTGTAAAGCGATCATTGTGTTGGTGTAACTCTCCCCAGTTAAGGTTGTCTTGTGTGGCATGAACTCCAGAAGCAAAAGTCCTTCAATATCCCAGAAAACAGTTGCCATGAATTTGCCTCCAGATTTTTCTGTCTTGAACTTTTTTGGGATGGGGATGACTTGTGTTTCCACTGCATTGACTCCGTTTTGACTCAGGATCTCTGTGATAGACCCAAGTCTCATCTCCAGGCATCAAACGATGGAAAAAATTCACTTGGTCTTCATGGAGCATCTCCAAGTTCTACTGAAAGCACTGGAGCCTTGTGGCCTTCTGACATGGCGTCAGCATTCTTGGAACCCATTTTGCACTGACCTTTGACATGCCCAACTTTTCATGACTTATTTTCCAAACCATATCTGCCAAGATGCCCATTTCTATTGTCTGAGAAAATTAAATCCTCAACCTTCTTGAACATTTCTTTGGAAGTGGCTTCCACAGGCTGTCCAGCTTGAGGGTCATCTTCAATGGACTCTCAACCCCACTTAAACTACTTGTTCTAAAATGTTACTTTGTAGGATGATGGGGCAGACTCACCATAAACTGCAGTCAAGCTTTCATGGATCTCTTTTGGCTTTTTCCCTTCTTTTGTGAGAAATTTTATCACTGAATGTTGCTTCAAATCTAGCATTTTCTTACTTGATTCGCATGAGGACTCTCCTGACATCCGGTCTCTTGGAATGTTACACTCGCACTGAGCAACTGTGCATGAGTAATCTTGAGGCATGTGACACCATACCCAGACTTGTTTCAACATGCTTAATACTTTATTTCATACTCAGGTAGATAAATTATTGAACACTCCTCATCTACTCTATATATATAAAATTCTAAGCTTAAAAGTGCTACATATATATGTTTGGTATCATTCTTTTCAGAATTTATGTTAGATTTTTTAAACCCTTATTCTGTTTTTAAATTATAAACTGAAATATCAAGAAAGTCACGGTTTTTATTTTTGATCGAGTAAACTTACTTTCACAGGAACAAACTATTTAAAAAATTATCTATTCATAACACCAATGTTTGTATTTAGGTGATTTAGATAGCTGAAGGTCGAGTTATGATGACCCATTGCATACCACTTTAGTTTTCATGTGACTTTTTCCTGTTATTTACTGAAAATGAGTAATTTTTTTTAAAAAGTTTTTTTTTTTTTTTTTATCTATAAGAATGTCAGTTAAAACGAATGGATTTAGTAGGAAGAGATTTAGTCTCTTATAAATACTCCTCGAGCATAGTAAACCTCAGTTTAATGGGAATACTCCAATCGGTAAGAGAGTAAACATTTTATTCTCATTTCATGATATTTCTTTTACATATTTATAGAATATTTGTGATTTTTGATTCCAATAAATAATAATTTTTCTTTTGTACATTTATAAATACAAATACTATAGTGACTTAATGTCAAAGTAAAATAAAATAAAGTGACATGTTTTGTGGCTTATGCCGATAGGGTAATAATGAACAAAAAAAAAGGTTATACAGTAATGATCAAGTAGTGAGATATCACATGTATGAAGCTTTTGAGCTTATGAGCAGAGAAAGAGTATCAGGTTCCGAGCTCAACAACCCAACACCCCGTTGTAAAGAGTCAAATGGCTCTGGGGACAAACATCTCTTGTATATGTCCATATTGCAGTTCTGTGATAGCAGCCTACCACTAAACAAACTCCTCTGCTTAATTATTGTGGTGTATAGTGGGTGATGTTCATTGTCCATAATAGGCAGCAGCTTGCATAGTGCCCTCCTCTTTGCCACCAGAAAGTCCATTTCCATTCCAACCACAGATCCTGCTTGCCTGATCAGCTTGTCAAATGTGTTGTCATGAAGCAATTCACATTCTTCTGCAAACAGCAACACTCTGCGGCTCTTACATTTTTGACTAAATTGGAACACTATCTGCACCTGCTCCTGGCCTCAGAGTATTTCTGGGAAGTGTGGGCATCAGTTCCTTTAAAGATATGAACAGGAACATGTTTAATTGATGCTATCAAGTTTGACATTTGAGCCAGACAGCGACTTCTATCATTAATCTTCAGTGAAAATGTACCTGTTTACCTGACATTACATTTTTCATGTTTCACATTTCTTGAAACAATATAAAACCATAATGCCCAGCCGTCAAAATTCTCAAATGCAAATACTGACCCAATATACTTCTTTCTTTTCTTTAACAGTGAATCACATCCTTCAGAACTCCAGTGGAAGTATGGAGAAGAGTATTCAAGAAGGGAATGAGGAACCTTTATTTAGACAATGGGTATAGGACTCTGGAGCAAACTACCAAGTGATGCAATTAAAGTGAAATTCTAAACAACTTAATTTATAAATAATTATCTGAATGAGGAAAATTTTACTATTGGCTAACCATAAACACTTGACTCACTGAATGGTCGTCTCTCATTTGTATAATTCATGATGTTCTTTTGCACAAACACCTCTAAACAAATATTTCCAAATAAAATGATTAGTGTAGAACATGGAAAACAAAGTTTAAAGATGCAAGTTCATTTTATTTAAAATATAAATTAGCAAAAATGTATAAAAGTCTGCTTTCTTGTTTCTATTAATATTTTTGAATAATATTTACTGTACATCATAAACCTAGCATGTAATAATTTGAATATTTAATTTGAATTAGAATTAGATTTAATTTGAATATTAAATGTGAATATGAAGTGAAAAATGAACTTCACAGCTGCTGGAAAAGATCTGTCAGTGGTTATTAATTAACACATCATATTCAATTTTATCTGAGGTGTGCTTTCTGACAGAGGAGGAGGTGAAGTAGTGGTAAACAACAGCACATCTGTGTTTTTATTGCTGTAAGATGGAGCATTTATGTTAAAATCATTCTATCAGCCTTCATGGCAAACCTACAGAAAAAAGCAGATAAGAGCTGCACTTAACCAGATTCCCTTTGGACTCACCGGGCATCTCTCAACTAGCCCCAGTTAACGGATCACATTGGAATCACAATCCAAGCAGCATTATTCTTAGGCTTTACTTTAGATAGTAAGCCAAGTGTTCTGGGGCCAAGAAATGCTAAGCGATTATCTTATAATATTGTGGTAAGTTATAACCATTCTCTACAGAAACAAAAGACCAATTATGGAGTTGATTTACTACCACATTTGTCATACTTAGCTGGTAAAGTATAAAGTTTGTTGGCATATGTTGACTTTCATAATTTTTCCAGTATATTTCAAGGTATAAAACTCAGACTGTTAACAATTCTGAAATTTGCATAATTATAGCCACAGTTACGTGAAAACTTCAGTATGAAGTCCTGCGCTGTGACAACATCAATATTTCATGGTAGGAATGTTCTTACAAGTCAATGCACCTGGTAATTTACTGATGCATGGACAATGCAGCATAATTACTTTAATGTGATTAAAAGTTGACTTTTTTTTAAATGTGATAATAAGTGAGACTTTTGCCAACTACATTGTCTATGTTGTATTTTGTGGCAAATGCTTTCATATATGAGAAGAAAACACTGTTGACATTGTAGTAAAAGTGTCTTCTTTCTCCTATAAATGAATGGTTCCTATTACTCACAAACATTCCTTCCATGTTATTTGTATAATTTGTCTTTGAAATCATCATCCTCTGAGTCAATTCATCTGTAAAGGAGATACATTAACCTTATCATCTGATACATCTTAGGTAATAGGCTTTAGTCTGAAAATCTTTTCAAGCTGAACAGGAGTGTATAGTTTTCTGGGAAACCTAAAGGTGAAAATTTTGCGTAGGCAAATAACCTTGAGCTTGTGATAATGATTCTGTAACATTTTCAGTGTTTTGAGAAAACTGTGAAATGTCAGGTGCTCCACTAATGGAGATGAAAGCACGTAAACCAGTTGTTTCTGGTGTGATTATTTTACGTTATAAGGGAGAAAGGGAGTGGCTGCCTTTTATCAGGTATTTTTCAATATGAGTTCTCGCTTGGCTGATGGACATTTGCAAAGTGTTTCTCCCTCTCTGCTGGTGCTTATTTTCTTTTATGAGCAGAGGTCTGTCTCCAGCAAAAAAATCTTTTTATTTTCATTTTTCAGTTGAGGATATATAACCTGCATCTAAAGAACTAAGCCATCTGGAGGTGCAAACCATCATCTTGCCATTTACTAATGTTACTGATTTTCCCCACCCAGGTTATATGATTCATTGTGTCACTTTATATTTGTTTTTATTGGTTTTGATGGAAATAAATATAAATTTAAAGTTAAAGCTTAAAGCCAATATTTCTGTCTGACTATCTACTAGTATTGCCAAGAGGTTTAGAATGTTCATTCCTTGTCTAACTGCAGTCCTATAAGAGAATAAGAGGACATTCTTGTGAAGCCCTCTGTTGGTGGTAATCTGGGTTGAAGTAAAGGAATATAATTAAAGGTGGCCAAAGGGTCAAATTGATGGAGTACAAGACGTACAGAGAGGTAGGTAAGAGGTTGTGAGTAACTGTTGCTAACTTGGTTTTGACACATCTTCCAATCCTCAATTTAGAAAAGAATTTAAGAGATTAGCTGGTACATTTTGTTTTAGGTGCATGTCATGAGTGAGCTAATAACACAATAAAACACATACTGCTGCTGTTAAAGACTATGCGCAGTATGTTTCCTGCTTAAAAGAATAATTTTGTGTGCACCATATTGTCAACTTGCCAATGAAAACTAACATGTAGATTAATGTTATATTGCTCATATAAGAATTTCGAATGCACAGTATTTTAATAATCAAAATGAAATGAAAGTAAAATGGGGAGCCCTTGTTTTTTTTTCTTTTTCCTTAGATTCATTTCTTCTGATCATGGGACTTTAATATTTTGAAATCCACATTTACAGACTTCATTTTCACATGTATTTTTGATTGAAAAATTTTCTTTGAGAAAGATTTATTTTATTTTAAGAATTTTAAATTTCAAATGAGTAGTTAATGATCCTGGAAGCACTGAATGATTGCTAAGGACCACTTCCTAGGAGGCACCATGATTTTGCATGATGAAGACTTGCTTACATGTTTGAGCCCAGCAACATTACTCCTTTATCTGAGATTACTGATGTGAAAAACTGTTGATTTAATGCTTTGAGGTCTGATTTTCTTGTAAACTCTGCCAAGGACAGTCCTAAGCCCGGCTGAAAAAGGAGGAAGGTGGTCGCCCTGCCGAAGTGACCAGAACCGGGAAACCGGGGAAAACAGGCAGGAAACCAATGGTCAGTTCCGAATCAAATTCTTCGTTTAATGCTACAGCATCCGGGGCAGCCAATGCGCCAGTACTGGGGAACCAGGATGCTGGTGAAAAATTGGCTACTGGCCGAAGAAACCAAAAGATCATCACGCCAAAAATGGAAATACAAATCGCCGCATGGAACGTTAGAACTGGTTATCACGTCGGCCAAAAAGAAATCATTGCCAAAGAACTGTTGAGCTGCAAAATCGACATCGCAGCGTTATCTGAACTATGACTCACAGACTCAGGGCAGATGGTCGTCGAAGCACCACTCATCAAAGAGCAGATGGTACTGTACTACTCGGGTGGAGAAAAGCGAGAAGCAGGAGTTGGATTCATGGTTGCCCATCACGCAGTCAATAGCGTCGTTGCATACCAGCCGATCTCTAATCGTCTTGCAGTGTTCACCATCAAGGGCACCATTAAAACCCACCTCATCACCATCTATGCACCAACTGAGACAAACCCAGACCCGACTAAGGACGATTTCTACAACCAACTACAACACATGTTGGATTCGATCCCACAGACCGAATTGATTATACTGGCTGGAGATTTCAACGCCCATACTGGCGCCGATCGGACTGGGTGGGAGAACACGATGGGTCGTTTTGGACATTGTGTAATCAATGACAATGGTTTGTGCCTCTTGTCCTTCGCCAACACCAACAAATTTATCATCGGAAACACCCAATTTCAACATCCAAAGAAGCATCAACTTACATGGCGAAATCCATCGAGCAATGACTTGGCGATGTTGGACTACATCCTGATCAACTCCCGTTTCCAATCATCACTCAAGGTTCAATGCGCGGCCCGGACTGTGGATCAGACCACTATCTTGTGCGTGCCGTGTTCAAACTTCGACTGCAAAGAGCCAAATGCAAATCGCGCCGATCGGCAAAACTTGACCGGAAATGCTTGTCAGATCCCGCTCGCAAAGCGGAATTTCAAATAGCATTATCCAACCGTTTCGCAGCATTGGTGCCATCCGAAGACATCAACGTCGAAGAGCAACAAGTTTCGGATGCCATCATGGAAAGCGCAAAAGAACTATGTCCTCCCACACGCCACTGAACACAGCCGTGGATATCCGATGAATGCCTCAATATGGTAGATGAACGAAAAAGTGTAAAGCTGGTCGACTTTGAGCGATATCGTCAGCTCAACAAGGACGTCCGACGCCGAATGAAGGAAGAACGCGAGGCTTACTGGAATCAAGTAGTGGCTGACTTGGAAGAAGCGGCCTCAAAGCATGAGTACCACACGATTTATCGAACGCTCTGACGCCTGAGTGGAAAAACCAAATCAACAAACGATAAGATCCGAAAAGCCGATGGCACCTTCGTACGATCATCGACTGAGCGGTTACAGCGTTGGAAAGAGTTCTTCGAGACACTGTACAATCATGACCCGCCACAAGGACCACTAGCAGAGCCACCACTCATCGAGGCACCAGAGACCCCAATGTCCGATGATGAACCGACCCTGGTGGAGGTGAAGATGGCCATCCGGACTTTGAAAAATGGTAAAGCGCCTGGTGTGGATGTGATCACCGCGGAATCGATCAAGGCTGGCGGTGATGTTATACTCCAACGAGTGCACCTGCTTCTGCAAAACATTTGGCGTACAGAGACGATTCCAAGAACATGGAAGAAGGCCATCATTATCCCAATCTTCAAGAAAGGCGACAACCGAGAATGCCAAAACTACCGTGGCATCATTCTGCTCTCGATAGTTGGAAAAGTCTTCATGAAAGTAATCCAATCACGCCTGCAGAGGCATCGTGAGCAAACAAGCTGCGAGGAGCAAGCTGGCTTCAGGCCTCGCCACGGTTGCTGTGACCAGATATTCAGCCTTCGCCAGGTTATGGAGGAGCGAATTCGATGTGGGAAGCGGACGGTCATCGTCTTTATTGACTTTCGATCCGCGTTCGACTGCATCGATTGGCCATTACTTTGGATGACGCTGAAGACCGAGCACATCCCACCAAAAGTCATCAAGCTTCTGCGGGAAAATTACAACGGATCATCAAGCCAAATACGCATCCGAAACGAGTTGTCGACTGAACTCGCCATTCGCACTGGAGTTCGCCAGGGAGACGTCGCCTCACTGCTGCTCTTCAACATCGTACTCGACGCCATTATGAGGAAAGTCTTCGGGGGCAGACGTGGAGTCCAGTTCGATGAAAATGGCACCGTGACAGATCTAATGTTTGCAGATGACAGTAGTGTGCTGGCTGAGAATGACGCTGAAGCCACGGACGCTCTCTACAAGATCGCCTGCGTCGCCCAGTCATATGGATTGAAGATAAACATTGAAAAGACAAAAGTGCTGACAACAGATGGATCGCCTGCAAATGTCCACCTTGATGGCATCCAAATACAACAAGTTCGGCAGTTCAAATACCTTGGCTCACTGATCGAACAGAAGAAAGTCGCGTCCACGGCGGAGATCCACAGTCGTATAAGTCAAGCAACCACAGCATTCGCTTCTCTAAAGTGGTGCTTGTGGAAGCGAACAAATATTTCCACTCCGACCAAAAAGTAATTAAAATGGCTTCCCTTTGGCTCTTTTGCATAAGTCAGTTGTTTCTCTATGTGAAAAAAAGATTATGAGTTTGTGTTCTGCTCCAGATTGGCTACTCGCAGCTAGGATGCTAGGTTTTTTGAGTCAATTTGTGATATGCAGTTGTTACACATGCTTTGTGCAGGCAGAAACATTGAAGGATAAGAGCTAGGACACTAATTACACCTGTATCATTTCCCTTACAGTAGAGGGGGACTATTCGGGTGAACCTTGATGTCTTTACTACTTGTTATTATTAAATGGGGTTTGTTTGTTTGATACCCCAACATCCTTGCACTCTCTGGTTTTTCTGTTACACAGTATATAACAGAATGTTTCTGTTAGATTCCCCTCTGTGTGGAGAGAACACTGGTTTCCTCCTACAGTTCAAAAACATGCTTAGTGACTAGTGTAAGTGGACATAGCTGTGTGTGAGTGTGTGTGATGGCAATCTGTCCAGGATGGACTTTGGCTCTTCCATTCTTTAGAATGAATACAAACATTCATGTCAGTGTTAATTTTAGTTTATCCTGATTGTTTAGTGGTGGAATTAGATTAGTTTTATGAATAGAGAAACAGCATGTCCTTGTGTAAATATCAACAATATTTAAGGAACTCTGATCTTTGAGGGACTCTATTTGTTTAACTACAATTACAGCACTGGAGCAAAAAACAAATCTGAACATTGTGCAGTATGTGACAACAGCCACATTCATTTACATTTTCATTGTGCTTGCTATAAAAAATTCAAAATATACTAATCTATAAAATATAATATTTATATAATATTCCAACCTTTTATATAAAAATAAAGCTAAACTTTCAAAATACCTGCACACCACTACATTATCAAACTTCCACTTAGGTGTGCTTGACAAATCTTTACACCAAATAACTTTCTTCTTTCATTTCATATATAGGGTGGGCCATTTATATGGATACACCTTAATAAAATGGGAATGGTTGGTGATATTAACTTCCTGTTTGTGGCACATTAGTATATGTGAGGGGGGAAACTTTTCAAGATGGGTGGTGACCATGGTGGCCATTTTGAAGTCGGCCATTTTGGATCCAACTTTTGTTTTTTCAATAGGAAGAGGGTCATGTGACACATCAAACTTATTGGGAATTTCACAAGAAAAACAATGATGTGCTTGGTTTTAACGTAACTTTATTCTTTCATGAGTTATTTACAAGATTCTGACCACTTATAAAATGTGTTCAATGTGCTGCCCATTGTGTTGGATTCTCCCACTCTTCACACACTGATAACAACACCGCAGGAGAAATGCTAGCACAGGCTTCCAGTATCCGTAGTTTCAGGTGATGCACATCTCGTATCTTCACAGCATAGACAATTGCCTTCAGATGACCCCAAAGATAAAAGTCTAAGGGGGTCAGATCGGGAGACCTTGGGGGCCATTCAAATGGCCCACGACGACCAATCCACTTTCCAGGAAACTGTTCATCTAGGAATGCTCGGACCTGACACCCATAATGTGTTGGTGCACCATCTTGCTGGAAAAACTCAGGGAACGTGCCAGCTTCAGTGCATAAAGAGGGAAACACATCATCATGTAGCAATTTCGCATATCCAGTGGCCTTGAGGTTTCCATTGATGAAGAATGGCCCCACTATCTTTGTACCCCATATACCACACCATACCATCAATTTTTTTGTTCCAACAGTCTTGGAGGGATCTATCCAATGTGGGTTAGTGTCAGACCAATAGCGGTGGTTTTGTTTGTTAACACAAACACAATGGGCAGCACATTGAACACATTTTATAAGTGGTCAGAAACTTGTAAATAACTCATGAAAGAATAAAGTTACGTTAAAACCAAGCACACCATTGTTTTTCTTGTGAAATTCCTAATAAGTTTGATGTGTCACATGACCCTCTTCCTATTGAAAAAACAAAAGTTGGATCCAAAATGTCCGACTTCAAAATGGCCACCATGGTCACCACCCATCTTGAAAAGTTTTCCCCCTCACATATACTAATGTGCCACAAACAGGAAGTTAATATCACCAACCATTCCCATTTTATTAAGGTGTATCCATATAAATGGCCCACCCTGTATATGCGCACTTTTTTTGTAAAAACTGATGTGCTGCATCCCCAAATTATGCATGTAGCACATTGCCATTTTAATGTCGCTGACAATGCTGTTTCACCTTAAAAGGTCTCTCAAAATGTTATTTTAATAAAATGCAGGCTACATGAGCCAGAAGAGCCATCAGAAATGGCGAATAAAGAGATCAATCTACTGCCAGAAAAAAACTAATACAATGGACATATCCTGTTTCCTTGCTATATACAAATATAAGGAGAAAATAAATACTGAAGATGTATCCCTTATCATATTTTGACATTTGTGTATCAGTATGCCACAAACAAACACCAGTTAGTCATATCTGAATTGAACAATTGTGATAATGAATTGGACTTTTATGATCTTTTCAATGAGCTCATCTAACAAACTGTTGTAATAATCAGGTATCATCTTCAACTTTACTGAGTTGGCTGAAGCCCTGAGAGAAAGGCTAATTAGCTACCATAATCTGAAAGTATGTCCGTGTTGTTTTTGAATTATTAAAATATACACACATATATTATCAAGTGAACGAGTAAAACAAATTTTGAAACAGAACCAACTCAATGACTCCTTCTATCATTACTCACTCAGCCCTGTAAGAAGAGTCAAAGAAAAAAGGGACAAGAGAAATAAGGACAATAATGGAAGAGCTAGAAGAAACGTGGATCAGCCCAACCAATGGATCAGAAATCAAAAGGCTAAGAAGGAGGATTCCCTATGCAATGATCACAAACTAAACACACACACACACTCACACAATTTATTTATATATAGTGGCCACCAGAGGGCAATCCAGCTGCCCAAATCCTGACACAAACAGACACATACACAAGTTTCTCCACTCGCCACGGCGTTATTACTGTGGAGAAGCACTTTTCCCTCGCTTTCCACCAGAGAACAGTTCCAAACAGTCCAAGCACCGATAATACAATACACAGTCCTTCTTTTTTTCCTTTCTATTCAACCTCCTCTGGCAAACTTTGTCCCTTTTCCTCCCGACTCTGGCCCCCTGTGTGATGTGAGGCAGCTCCTTTTATGCTGGTTCTTGGGGTGCTCCAGGTGGCTTATTAGCCAGATCTGGAATCACTCCCAGATGTGGTGGAAGTCAAATGTAGGGCTCTGCAGCTTCCAATGGTGGCCTCCATAAAACCCAACAGGGCTGTCAAGAACTCCAACTCCCTTAAAGCCCTGCGGGAATCTGTGGAGCCACAGCAACCCAGGGGGGGATGGACATCTGTTTTCCTAGTCCCTCTGGTATATCGTCCTCCCAGCCGGGCAGGGACCACAGCTGTCCATCACAATATGCGTATAGAGAAAGAGAGAGAGAGAGAGTTGCAGACACAAAATTGGCAGTTTTGAGAAGCAGACAAATAGGTGTACCTATGAGCTACTGTGTGTATGTTTATTAACGGAATGAATAGTGTTAATGTGTCCTTATTTGGTCTCAAGAATTAAAATCTAAGCTAAGAGTATAGTATGTACCATAATGATCCATCTAGTACTGTATTATGTATTATGTAAGAATTTTCTTTTATTATATTAAGTCCAAAGTGACACATAAATGTTTTAAATGTAATAGGTTAAACCAGTACAGTATGTCTAGGGAGTTTCTAATTAATTTCTCGTGACCTTAAGCAATTTGGTAAAGCATATGAGTTTTGATCATAAAATACAGATGTCTGTGATCTCTGCTTCTGATATGTCTTTTCAAGAATATCTAAAAGCATTGTTATCCTGCTGCTGTACCTGAGAGCCATTATCAACAGGACTCCACTTTCACAAGATATCATGTGCACTGATAGTTGTAGATTTCCTAAGATTACCAATATGCAAGTCATACCATTATTATTATTATTATCTTAATCATTATTGTTGTTTAGCAAAAGCTGTTTTTCAGAGCAGCTTACAAAAGCAAATTATAATACAAGAAGAAATCAATGGCAGCGTGCATCTCACTTAAATCTGCATAGTGTGTGCTGCTTCTCTTTTTCTGGTATCTAGCACCATGGAGGTCTTATGAAGGAAGTTAACTGAAACAACAATTCCCTGGCTTCTGTATTTTGGCTCCCAGAATATCTCTCAAGAATAGTGATATGCTTTGGTGAATGTATGACACCCATATATATAAGGTAAGAGTTATCATTGAAAGCTGTTTTTAATGATTATTCAATATACTGTAACTATGCATGGACATTGGACTGTGGCATTTTTTGTTTTCCCAGAATAATAACATCAGTAAAAACAAACAAGTGTTACTACTTAGACATTTAATAGAATGTATTTCCCCTCTATGCTGACTTAAACATACAAAAGGGGCAGACTTAAGACTGGCTACTGGTTAGAAGTTTCACAAGTCATCAAAGGTGTTGTCTGTAATGGGCTTTGTTATTTACATCATCTGGATGCTGACACAAAGCGGTTTCATTTCTAAAAGTTCAGCCACTGATTCAGCAATCACAGCATTCAACCAGTTTTTAATTGTGATTGTCTCCCTGGAAGAAGAATGAATGCATTGTAATGCAAATTTATAAATGATAGAGGAGAATGTCCCACTTCAACATTTCACTGCCAAAGGGGACATGATCATGCATTCCGTGAACTTATAATCAAAAATAACTGGTGGTAGGTGTTCCCATTTTAACATTGTCTGGAAAAAAAAGTTTTATTTGCCAGTGATCATAAGTGTCTAAATCTGGCTGTAACCCTCCCCAGTTCTTGCAAAACCTTCCCTCCACCATCTTTGCTGTATCCCTTGTACAGTATGTATTAAATTTTGGTGCTGAAATCCTGGTGCTTGTATAGTATACTATGTATCATTAGTTCTGGCAAGTCCAGCAACTGCATATATGAACATCAATATACTATTTGGAATATGTTACATCAAATGTTTTTGATCATAATTATTTAATATTGCCTTCCTTTGAAAATGGATTTTAATTATGGAAAAGCTGCTAGGCAGACCAGCACCTTGCCTATCTGTCTCTGGATGTGCTAATTAACGAATTGAGACAATTTTCAAGGGCAAATTAACATAAACTCTCTGTATAGCTTCAGGACTTTGCAGGAATCACAGTAAGGGTTATATTCAAGCAAAACATTCCCTGGAGCAAGGTAGATTCACACAGGGCCTTGCACAGTTCATTAATCTAATACAGCTCTTTGTAGCTATCAGATACAGCAGCTCAATCAACCTAACAATTATAAATTCCCAGGTCCCTGCCTTTTACCGACAGAAAACCTGCACCAATGAGATTCTAGCTAAATATAACTGAAAATGATATAAGGTATGAATGATTATAAATGTTCATTTTTCAAATTTCACTGGAAGCATTCTGATTAGAGTGTGTCAAGTAAAGTCAGTGTGTTGCCATACTCCTAATGCTTTGTAGTAACTTTAACTTATACTTCTGAAATTACATCTGAAAGGTGTTTCAGATGCATGGAATAACAGCATGATTCCCTACAGAAGCAACAGAGTAGGGAAATGTCATAATCATAGGTACTGTAATTAATCCAAATTATACCCATTAATGCTTACCTGCATTGTTGTTAGACATTGATGCATGATTCCTGTCTTTCCTGCAGTAATTTCACACTTTGCGTAGTTGTGTAGTTTTCTGGTTTTCTTGAAAGTCACTTGTTTTATTTTCATGGATGGCTCCATAACCGTATCCACTTCTGCTCTTCATCATTTGTGTTTACAAACTGCCATGACAACTACTGCATGCTTAACTTTCAGCCATGGAGCATATTGTGATCGGTTTATGTGGAATCCTCTGATACTGCATGAAAATACATTTTTGACTTGAGGCATATTCGTTGGTCTCACTGTTGGATATTTGAAAGGAAAAATAGTTAGGATTTTGTGGCTGTTACAGTCAAGATGTGATGCTACTGATGATTTAAATACTATTGTGGTACCAGATATTGAGATTCACTAAAAATTTTCACATCTTATTTTCATCTGGGCTTTTGTGTCCACTAAATTTCTGGTGTGTTTATTTTTTAAATTACACAACGTATGTGCACCCATTTCACTTTTATTTGCTTTTTAATTCAGGGTTTTGTTTATTGGCAGGTTGCATTTCCCAGTATATTCAATTAGATTTTAGAACTGGTTTAAAAATGGGCAATGGTATTTTTGTAAACCTGCATGAGTTCAATTTATCGTATTCTTTGAGGCACTTTTTGTACTTTTCCAGGGTCTTCTTCCATCCTTACCTCTGTTCTGTCTAAAAGAGAGTTAGACATAAAGTAGAAACACACAAGAAAATGAAGAAGCTGTAAACCAGAGATGCAGAAGGATCAAAAACCAGGAATCAAACCGCTCTGTCATAAGAACAAGGGAAAACAAGAGTCATAATCAAGAGTTAAAAAAAAAGTCAAATCAGAAAAGCACAATACAAAAATCGCAGGCATTTTAACAAGTTTAATACAATCTCAGGTGCAACATTAAAAATACACTGATATTTACATGGTTGCACTGAAGACGTTACACATAGTGCAACCCCTGGGACTCATCGCCATGATGTCATTATTTGAATAGAAAAAAATCACAAAAAAATACCATAATGGTTACGTATGGTAACAGTAAAAATGAATAACTTTCATGAGAAGACGTAGGTCACAAAATAAATGTCAAAAACGAGCCCCTAGGGCAGGGGTGGAGAACTCCAGGCCAGGGGCCTCATGTATAACGGTGAGCGTAGAACTCACAATTTAACATAGCGTAAGCACAAAAACGGGAATGTGCGTACACACAGAAAAATCCAGATGCAGGAATCTGTGTGTATGCAAACTTCCACGTTCTTCCGCTACATAAATCCTGATCAGCGTGAAAAGTAATGCACGTGCCTGCTGTCCCGCCCCAACTACTCCCAGAATTACGCCTCTTTGAATATGCAAATCAATATAAATAGCCCTTAAGCTCAGCCTTCTGTGAAAAGACAATGGGAAAAGCAAGGGGGGAAACTATAAGAATTTCAGCGAATACCAAGTGGAGGCAAGGAAATGATTATTTTATCATTAAAGTAGAACATCATAAACTTCATCTTAAAATCATTTAATTTACTAGTTTCTCAAATCCCATCGTAACTAAAGTAGCACGTTAAATGCTTTGTTTTGTATTTGATCTTCTATGTGCTTTATGTGTGTGAATCACTACGTGCTTGCCGGCTTTCTCTTCCTCCAACAGGACACAGAATCCATTAAATTTGTAATATTACAGCTCTCTGAATAATTAAAATACTGAGATGTATACTTCATATAATTTTCATAATGATAGGAGTTAAAGCATGTTATTAAACATGGGAACATGGTGGCGCAGTGATTGTGCACGACCTTCAATGAAATAATTTATTGCAGCAATACTGTCTCTTTCAAACGTACTAACCCCCAATTCCTGTCCTTCCTTTTCTTTCTCCAAATACCCAATTGCCACACAATCAGCTCTCTAATAGACATAAAGCTATCTGTAAGCTTATAACGCCGATTCTTCAAAACTTTTAAAGGAACATTGAAATATCTTCGTAGTACATGTTTAATTATTCTATCCTTCACGCCAGACCCAGTGAAGCATACAGTGCGAGGCAGGAACAATCTGTGAACGGAGCGGCAGATCCTTGCTACCGTAGCGACACCGTGTCCTTTAATTATTAACAATATAGATTATTTAAATAAAGTTAAAGTTTTATCTGTATAATATAATAAACCAATTTTTCTGCATTTCATCTTAAAAATGGTATCATCAGCATAAGTAAATGCGCATTTTATAAAGTGGCTCAGGTTGTGCAATATTATAACTGTATCGCAAGTTTACAGTGAGGTAATTGTACTTATAAGTACAAAGTGTTCTACAAAGAGCAGTTGATGGACTGATTGATTGCGTTTAGAGCTCTTGGGATGAAACCACGAGGTTCGTACAGGAAAGGTTTTGAAGCGTTTGCTGTGTGAGAAGCAGTTCAAATAGGAAGCATGGCCGAGGCAGTGTGAGCTTGATGCTGTATACCGATAATTCTCTTTCCGATCAGGTGCTCCGAGTGGTGCAGTGAGAGTAATATGGAAAAAGATGATCTGCTGTGGCAACCCCTAACGGGAGCAGCTGAAAGAAGTAAAAGTAGGTGCAGTGAGAGTAACAATGCTAAAGCAGCTATGGTATTTGGAATAGTTTGACCATTCCGTCGACCATTATATTGTTACTGGTTAATTACAATCAGATGCATTAAACTAATAAACAATATACGGTTAATTTCAGTGTATTTATAAAGCCGTGTCAGGGATGTGGATCTGAAAAAGAAAGATAAATCACACAGGAACAGTAGCACTGCTTTGACACTGGGTGCTGCCAGTCTTCAAAACCAAGCAGACAACTTGCGTATGCCAGGGAATGAGGTACTGTGGAAATGTGCGTAGCTTTACGCCAAGTTTAGGTTTTATAAATCGCGATTTGAGTGTGGAAACGTTCGTACGCAACATTTATGTGCGTATGCACCGTTTATACATGAGGCCCCAGGAGTGTCGCAGTGGCTACAGGTTTTCATTCTAACCCTTTTCCTAATCAGTGACCAGTTTTCACTGCTAATTAACTTTTTCCCCATCACTTTAATAGCCCTGTTGGAAGAGTTCAGCGCTCTGAATTGATTCCTTTCTTTTTTAAATGACAGCCAAGCAGAAATGAGATGTAAAACGAGCGAACAGATGACCAGCTAAACTGGGGCTTCAAACTCCAACCAATGTCACTCCAATCACTTTCTTAATGAGAAGCCAATTCCTGCTGTTAATTAAAGCTGTTATTTAATTCCATGGCTTGATGCTGCTTTCATTCTGCCATAGCACACATTTCGAAAACTGTTGTTTTTCTGTCCTTTCTAAGAGCACCGTCAAAATGTTTTGGTGACCTGAGAGATCAACCTTACCAAGACCATCACCTCTCTTTAATTTCAGATATTGTGTGATGGACACAGATGAACTGGTCGTGTGATGGCTTGTTTTGTGTCTCATTATTGTTTGGCTGCTAATTAAAGAAAAAGAAACAACTATGGGGCCTGAGTCAGGTTAATTAAAAGAAGTAATTAGCAGAAAAAACTGGTCACTAATTAAGAAGATGGTAAGAATGAAAACCTGCAGCCACTGCGGCACTCGAGGCCTAGAGTTCATCACCCCTGCCCTAAAGTATAAAAGCACCATAAACAATACTGTATATACATTAGCCGAAACATTTCAAAGATACACTAGAAAAGTTAAATTACCCCATGTCAAAAATGCAAAAAATTGGTAGTGTTAGAAAAGGATTTCCCGAGTGGGGGGGGGGGGGGGGGTGTCTTAAAATTTTGAAAGCTAAGCATGACTATACCTAAATGCTAGACATATTCATTGTCAGGTAGCAATCAGTAGGTCATAACAAGTACGTTTTTCCTGCATTAAACACCTTTTAAGGACAGCAATCAAAATTCAAAGCTATGGGCAAGCAAGGGTCAAAATCTGAAATGTTTTCACTAAAGTTAGAACATCTTAACAAAGATGGATTCATTCTAACGATGCTCACAAAAAATTACTTGAAACGAAAAAAAATGTCAGGAACAATGTGGTCTGAGTTTAGTCTTCGCTATTGGGAATGTGCGTCTAAGGTAGAAGCTTTATTACAATCACTCGAATTTTTGTGAGTGAGCGCTGACTTCTGACCTGTATGCTGCTTATGTAGTTGGAGGGATGGAAGTGGCAGGACTTTACCAAGTATATTCCCATACATACTATATATATATATATACTGTATATATATATATAGAAAGAGAGAAGACAAATTGGTGGATTTGAAGCAACTATGAGACTGCAGCAGATTAAAAACATTTAATCATAGCAGTAAGCAGCTGCTGAACTGGGTTTAGGTCTGGATCTCTATCAGGTATGCAACATGCAGGACACTGATGTTTTGTGGTTGGTGTTTTTGCCACAATCTACACAGAAAGCTAAAAAGCAGTCATTTTATTATTTATGACTTTATTTAGCTGCCGTTATTGAGTAACACATGCCAGTTACATTGCAGGCAAAACTTTAATGAAAAACAAAGAGCATGTTGTCTAAGTAATTAATTAAAAAATAGACCTGTTTTAAATTAAAAAGACTAGGGGGCTCCATCCCCTGCTCACCCACCCCCGGGTTTGGTTTACCGGATATACAATTTAAAGAGATTGTTAGTTTCATGGGAATTGTTACATATGCATTATTTTCATTTTTATTTTAAAACTTTTGTAAAAGCAATACTTTATTTCCGGCCCCGGGCGTGGTTACATCTCTTTCTCGCAGGACGTATAATGCCGCTCGCGTTGTGAAGGGGGGGGCGGCTGAATGCACGCTAAGGAGTTGCCATCGGATCATCTGCTGTCTTTCTGCTGCTGTTGCGCTGCTATCAGTCTTCCGTGCTGTACTCTTCCCTCCCTCAATCGGACCTTAAAACAAAAAAGGCTTCAACCTGGCTGGAAAGCTACAATACTTTAGAATTTTACTGCTTTCATATTGTTTACCTTTCTCTGCATGTGTATCGTGCCATCGTTTGTTTGAGGCTTTCAAATTCCACTACTCTCATAATCTCTTATCTGCCTTTTTTCTCTCCAACGCTTTTGGGTTTCTTTTCTCCACGCTGCTCTTTCTTCTTTGCTTTCATCTAGAACGTATTGTCCTTATACGCTTTATATGTGCTAAGAGCACAGGATCTGTGTGTGCTACGTGCCTTTAAATGACTGAATGTTATTTGATATTGTTTGCGTCTTGCGGGTCTTTTAAGTGTCTTCCGAGAACTTCCAAGAAGATCACGTATCATCGCCCTGCTTTTCCTTTCCAGGATTTTTTTTTTTATAATAGAGAAATGATTGAAGAGTCCATAGTAGAGACAGCATGCATATAAAACAATTTATATAAAGTTCTGAATAGAGAAACCAGAATCACAACCAGGAAACACAGAGACCGAACACAGATAGAAATAATTGTGGTTTGTACAGCTGCCTGGATTGTGCTGAGTTGTCAGATATGAATACACAATGGGAGGTCTGAAACTTGAAGTCTCCTTAATGTATGAGATGAAACTAGGAGTCAATAGTAGACTCCTCACCTAGATCAAGACATTGTACAGAAGCAATCAAGAAAGCAAATAGATTATTAGGTTGTATATCACGATGAATGGAGTACAAGTCAAGGAAGGTTATGCATTGGTGAGGCCTCACCTGGAATATTGTGTACTGTTTTGGTCTAAACTGAGACCTGAGAGAAAGTCTAGAGAAGAATGACTAAACTTAATCTGGAAGTAACAGGTATGACCTATATGGAGAGATTGAAGGAGTTGAACCTTTTCGGCTTTAGCTAATGGAGATTAAGATGGGATGTGATTGAAGTGTTTTAAATTATGAAAGGAACTAGTACAGTGGATACCAGTTGTTCACATCACATTCCTTCAAAAGGAAAACAATTGTAAACTTGTTAAGGGCTGATTTTGCAGAAGTGTTAGGAAGTTTTTTCTTTACGCTAAGAACTATAGACACAAGAAATAAATTACCAAGTAGTGTGGTTGAGAGCAGGACTTTAGGGATCTTCAAATCTTGACTTGATGTAATTTTGGATAATCTTGATGAATAGATTGGATGAGCTTGTTGAGCTGAAATGCCTATTTTTGTCAAAAGATTTGTAACTTTCTAAAAATAGTTAATGAAAACATGCAAGCTGAGTTTTAAAAAGAACTGGTCAGCTGCAAGTTTGTTAATGTTTCAGTTGAAAACACTTTATGTTATCTTTGAGCTTTTAATTATTTATTATCACTGTTTTACTTTTTTTGGCTTTTTTGCCTGCCAGTCTTACATTGTTCCAAGAATTCTAGATGTTCTGTATGTCGTTACATTAAAGGGATAATCTCAGGACCAAAGTGCACTGTCAGGGGATATGGTCACATGACACACTGGATGAAGTCACTTGGGTTTAGTAGACATTTTCCATCACTTTAAAAGAAGCCTGTGCATTGGGAAGGTTGTCAG
This sequence comes from Polypterus bichir lapradei, assembly GCA_026402145.1. Taxonomy (NCBI): domain Eukaryota; kingdom Metazoa; phylum Chordata; class Cladistia; order Polypteriformes; family Polypteridae; genus Polypterus; species Polypterus bichir. The sequence goes on along the minus strand of JANRMT010062854.1, from coordinate 4,727,195 downwards.
TTCTTCTAATCATTTTAGAAAAGTTATAAACCAAAGTTATCTTTTCTGATTTGAACACGTTTGTTGTGTCTCCTTTTGTAATATTAACATTGTGTTTTCTGGTGATTTCATTATTGTAATAGGTTGTGAAGCATCCTGAAACAATTGGTGATAAATGTTTTTTTATATAACATTTATTTAAATTAGTTAAAATAGTTTCACCTCTTTTTCTGCACCATTTTGCTTTTCACGGTTATCACTATTTTGTTTATGGTTGCCAGAGCATTGCTAAAGGTACACCACTTGTGACATCACCACCATACTGGGATAAAATGTCAGCATTAGGCATTTCCTAGACAACTGAGATTGTGGATAATTCCTTACAATTTTATGTGTAACCTTTTTTAGTTCTGTATCTCTTAGTAATGGATCTCATAGATCTCAGGGTATGAACTTCACTTTAGGGTTTTGATTTTAGGTTTTGACACCTGTAATTTGCTCTCTTGGCTTTGACCTTTGCGTACAAAATTTTTGGATATGCCCATCTCCCAATCCTTTTTAAGTGTGTTTGTTTAAAATGTGAAAAGAAGCTACTGCAATAGCCACATCTATCTCTCTATCCTTGTCCCCATAACAGTAGATTGCCTAAAAATAGGACATCAAAAGCTTTATCTCTCTATTATAAGAAAAAATCTTGGAAGGAGACGAGACGTGATTGTCTCAGAGTCACTTTCATGTCTCGCAAGACGAGTCTTTGTGCCAAGCAATGTAACCACACTGGGGCCGAAAGCCCAGCGAGACAAGAGCTTATGCAAAGAGATTTGGAAAAGTCCTGCCTTGTTATGTCAGACACATTTCTTGTGGAGAGAAAGAAACAATATTTACTCACGGGCAGTTATATGTTGCTTTGTCACAATATAATTTCAAATATAAAAGCAAAATTCTATGCGATATTGATGAAAAGGTAAAAGTGAAATGAGATTGAATAAATGGACATAGGTGATGACAAAAGTGCACCACACAAAATGCAGATGCAAGCTAACAGCTGATCGAGCAAAGAGGAGGTAAAAGAAGGAGGTAAAAAAAAAACTGTGTTTCCCATTGTATCACCGTTTAAGAGGGGGTGTCGGAGGAGCGATTGTGTCTCCTTGGGGTGCATTCAGCCCCCTGTTCACAACGTGAGCAGCAGAGATGCAAAGGTGTTGGCGCGTAGTAGTCTGTACTATCTTCCTATGGCTTCTGGCTAAAAGTACAGGAAGAGATGTTGGGAGGAAGCAGCAGGCAGAAAAGACCACAAGGGGTGCTTCTTATTGCACTGTGGAGGGATGATCATGTGACTAAAAGTAACTCAAGAAAGTACCCCCTGGAGGGAATGGGCAGAACTGTTCATGATGGCATCCAATTTCAAAATGATCCTCTATACAGCATCCAGAGTGTCCAGAGTGCCTTGTGACAGAGCTGGCTTTACTAATAACTTTGTTCATTAATTTCGCATTGTATGAACTCAAGTTGCCTCCACAGGAGACTACAGTGTAGAGCAACACACTGTCTACAAGTGACTAGTTAAACATTTCCAGCAGCTTGCTGCACACCAAGAGACATGAGTCTCCTCAGAAAGTATAGTCTGCTCTGGTGTTTCTTATACAGCGCCTCTGCATTATTAGGTTAGTTCAGTTTGCTGTTCATATGGATCCCCAGGTACTTGCAGCTCTGCACCACCTCCACTTCCTCCCATGGATAGTGACTGGTCTCATGGACTCCTTAAAACACCAGAAGTCAATCACCAACTTTTTTGTCTTATTGATGTTGATCTGCAGGTGGTTCTTCAGGCATCACAAGTCCTTCACCACTCTTATGTATTCCAACTCATCTTCATTATCAATACACCCAATGACCAAGAGTCACCTGAGAACTCCTGTAGGTGGCAAGAGCTGGTATTACTGATGTTTAATTCTTTGACCTTCTGTTGTGTTACCTTTCAAAATGGAGTGGCATTTCTCATCTCATTTAGTTGACAGTTTAGTATGGAGCAGCCTTGTCTTTTTATTGGGTTTGCTTATCAATTGTTATGTCTGCCTTTACTTATAATGCACGATGTAGTCCTTTACAAAGTGAGTCAAGTGTCTGATAAAGTAGCAAAGCTGTCAGTATGCAACGTTCAAAGCAGAACCAATTTAACAAAGAGAAAGGAGAACACATGAGATAGCACACTATGCTTGGAGCAAGGAATGAATGAAGAGCACAGCACTAGAAGGCAGCTTGCTTATATTTTAACAAACATTAGTGCAAACTCAACAAATGCAAGAATAAACAATTGGCTTTCTTTGCTTGTGTAGGCATTTGCTGTCAAACCATTATATATGTATGTGATTCTATACGTCTGATTGTGTGTGTGTGTGTATGTATGTATATGTGCTTTAAATGTTCACCAGCATTTCAATATAGTTGTACTTACATTTTTATTCTGTCACACATGTTCGAGTAGGAGTAAACTAAAGGGCCTGAATAATGGCAATTCCACGTCCGACCAGGGGGTGGCGGGGTGAGCTGTTATTTTCGATCCCTTGCAGACCATTCTCGGGAAATCCCACAGGGTTCTGGCGCCTGAGATGATATCACTTCCGGTCCCGCCTCCGATGATGTCACCTCCAGTTCTGCACATGATGACATCACTTCTGGTCCCCGCCTCTGAGGACATCACTTCCTACACTGGCCTTTAAAGCGGCCATCTTGTTTCTGTTCCAGCAGTTCAGTTGTGGACTCCGATCTGGAAAGATCTGTATATCAATTCTCAAATCACTTTTGCAGCCAGAACATTATATGGATGGCTGCCCCAAACCTTCTTAATGTCTCATTGTGGTTTTTGTGACAGCACCCTATTCACAACTAAACACCATGTTGTATTGGTCCTTCTGTATTCACAAATAAAGACCACTGTTTATTCTCACATTTACAAACACAGTTGGGTCTGCCATGTCTGTGAAAATGCTGGAAGTAAACCACAGTCCAGTTCTGTGCTCCATCCACAATGTGCTGTCTCATGTATTCTCCTTTCACCACATTAAATCAGGGCTGGCTATATAAAAGTAAATGTCACTTTCATTTATATATTTATGTATTTATTTTACATGCTTTTCTTATTATTAAATAAATCATAACTGAATGTTTACATTTTAATAAAAATGCATTTGTTTTATTTTATTTGTTTTGTTGGTGAATTTGTGTTTACTATTTTTTACTTCAGATGTCAAGAAAATATGTTTTTTTACCAGGACTTTCCAAATTACAAGTGGTTATGTCATGCTGAGCAATATTTGTTTTGTTCCTGTAAAAGTGGCTTTGCCAAATTTGATGTGTGGAGATAAAACAAAAAAATAATAGTAATCATCATTCCTTAGCAACCCCTAAACAGCCATTATCACAAAAACAAAGACGTACTGTATATGACACAATATTATAAAAAAGACTTTAGGTCAAGATGTTAGGCTAATTAATCTGCCAATTTTAAGTGCATGAGTGCTATTATGAAATATTGCAATTCCGAAAGTGATTGACGTAAGTTGTTCAGCAGATGAAGGAAAGTGATCAGAGGGTGGGTGCTGTGCATTGCTCCAGAAAAGACCGTTAAGTCTACATAAGTACAGTTAATCCACATTCTGAAACGATAACCAATTATTTTAGAAGCACTGCAAACCAATCTATCTCACTGCTTCTCATCTAACAGAGTTATTTACCATGTGTGTAGTATTTCTGTTAAGCTTGCCAGGTCACACTGAAAGACAGACGTGCTCTTCCTAAGGAGTCACCTCTGTCACACTGATCAGAGCTGTCCTCTTCCAGAGATGCTGTCAAAGTCTCTAGTGTCTTTTTCGTTGTCACACTGCTGGCTATAGCTTATTATATATCTTTCTTGTGGAGGTAGGGCTTTCAGATGACCAATCTGCACAGCTTCTTTTGGTATCCCCTCTAGATGTATCCATGAGAACTATGAGAACTAAAATTCTAATAAGACTTCTATATGGTAGTTGTACATTTCCAGACCTGAATGTCACATGCTTACTCAGCCACTTTAAAAAGGTTCCAACTTCAGACTAATTTATACAAAGCTCATTTGCTAAAAAGTATTAAATTATGTTTGATTACAACAAGAACAGTGTCTCTCATTAAGAGGCTGCTGAGTAGCCCAAGCCTAAATTTTTCTTCAATACATTCCTATCTTCACAACTAATAATGTGACAATTTAATTTCAGAGATGGTCCAACAGATATTCTGGGAAACAAATATGATGTTTTTAAAGCATGAAATGTAAAAAATAAATTATTTAAATGAATTAGAATATAAATAACTGATTTAGTTTTTTAGCACATAACTAAAATTTATAGAGTCTTAACTTTGTAGTACTCATGAATTCTGTTGTTATAGATAAACAGACAGAAGTCTATCTCTCTGGAGTACAGTGTACCCTAAATAACCTTCCCTCTCTTCTGTTTAATTTAACCAAATTGGGATGTTCCTGTAAATATATTTTAATACTAACCTTTTTGCTTTTTGGGGACTTTATACATCATTTCATTAAAATACAAATATTTTGGAACATGAATTGAATTTACTAGTATGAACACATGTTGCTTGATATTTTTTGCTGTGATACTTTGTGATGCTTATCTGTTTTCAAAACAAATATCTGTTGGTAAGACATTTAGCACTTTCTGTTCGCAAATATGAAATATTTCAGCCTCATACCAATGTCTAAAAATGGTTGTTTACAGTCAGCATCCAGCAAATATTTGCAAAGTGTAAACCTAAAATAGCATTATTCCGGAGAAAGCAAAATTATAGGCTATTTACTGTCTAATGGGTTTTGTAGACAATAAGGTAGCTTAACTTCAGATGCAATAGATGTTTACAGTGATCATAATCAGGTGAAAAACACAGGAAATCCAATTCTCCCTTACTATGCCGCATAGCCTCAAGGTAGATTTTAAAACAAAAATTGAAAAAAGCATGCACACCCTGAGCATGCGGCCATCATGATGGAACACAAACAGATCTACCTCTAATGTGCCACTTGGATGGAGAGTTTCCATACCTTGCATAAATGTTTTAAACCGTAAGAGAAAAAAGTGGCAAGCAGTATTTGAACCCTATGCAATTTGATTCAGTACTAACCAGGACATGGTGAGGTTCTACTTAATTTGATTGTGCAATTCACCCAGGAGACACACTTGTAGAATGAATCGTTAAGTGAATTGCCTAAAAATTAAAAAAGACTCCTTCAGTTACTTTAAAATCTCACCCCATAGACGTTATTTCACAAAAAGACAAAATGGTCACTGCACTGCATTTTTTCACATCACTATGCAGTTATTGACACATCCTCTCTCAATTTTCTTTCATTATTTGTGGTAAAGTTCTAATCTGGTAGATTAATATTGTTTATTGATACCCCTGAAAAAGGACACATGTTGAAAAATGTACACATGGAGTAACATTCAGGTGCATTCAGGGACTAAGTTAACTGTTTTGAAAATAAGAACATTTTTTAGATTATGTTTCCAAATACTTGCATTACAAGAGAAGAGATATAACAGTCATGCACAGTATGCAGTAAATTGCTATAAAAAAATCCACTCAGAAATACACTCAATCCCATATGTTATGGACAGATTTATGATTTGTGCATTTAAAACCATACAGAAAACCGCATCTGTATCCAAAAAAAGTATCATTTTCAAATCAGTTCAAAGAGGATAAGTGTGTATTCTTTGACTTTGATATTTGATTTGAATATGGGCTTTGGTATTTTGGTGTGTCACCTTTTTGCCTCTCATTTCCTAGCCCTTTGTGTCTCTCATGGCTGGACACCTAATAAACAAACAAAAACAAAACTTGGCCCACCTTCATATGTAGACACAGAAAGCAGGAAAAATGACCTGATGAATGATCCAGTGAAACAAAACTACATAATCATACATGAGATATAAATCAAATAGAACTGTTGCAGAAGCAAAATGTTTGGTCCCTAAAGGCAATAGGATGAATGATAATGTTTAAATTAAATCTAATAATATTCCAATTAAGTTGTCTTTCATAAACATCGTATAAAAAACTGAGGCTGAAGTGCATGCAATAGTGCAGAAAGTTTGTAGGGCATATGTGGTGGAGTGATATGTTACATTTAAGTTGATAACTATTCTGTATGTCTTTATTTGTAGAATTATGTTTAACACTAGAATTACCGAAGCCTATGAAAAAACTGAATCCCGGCCCACCTTAAATCCCTTCGCACCTCTCCATCAGCATCTTTTGTTTTGTAAATGAGTCGATCAGCACAAGCAGCAAGCAGCCAGATGTCCCATCCCTCTCCTTGACAGAGCTCAATTCTCCCAGCTCAAGCTAAGGCTCCTTATCTGTGTGTGAGGTTCCTAGAGTTGTATACAGTACATCATTATTTGGAATACATGCATTTCATGTGTGTTCCGTGTCTGCAACGATCTGTGTAAGTGTAACATGAAGTGCAAGGCAGGAATCGTTGAACACATAACTAAAAAAGAAATGTTTTTCATATTTTAGTAAAAATTGACAAAATGTACACATGAAGAGTATAATGTGTGAAGACTGACGTGCAAATATCAAATACACACTTTCACAAAAGGTACAAGTATAGCAAAACAAGTGTGGTTATATTCAAGAATATAACCATAGAAAAAGAAATCGGTTAGGGCTTTGTTGGTGCAGTGGTAAGAACTGCTGACTGGTAATCAAAAGCTTGCTGGTTTGATTCCGAGCATGCCCGTTTTGAGTAGTGAGCCGCTCTTATTCTTACTGATATGCAATAAAAACATAGATTTGATTTGAGTCTGTAACAGCCCGTGTAAATATATGGTACTTGTAAAAGTTTTTTATTCAGTTTTATTCTCCCAGTCACATTCACGCTCCCCCCTATCACATAAAGACATGCTATAACAGAGGTGCACTCAGATGATGATGAGGGTTCTACATCGGAGAACGAGAACAAAAGCCTTCCCGCAAGAAACGTTCATATATTCATATATAAGAACAACGCAGCTGCACCAGGCGTAAAGGCAAAAGATGCAGCAACAGGTCGGGCGTCCTGCCAGTCATTAATCAGTCACAATTTATTGGCTTTGCTTTTGGGAATAGCACTAATTAATAAGGAAGTTTGCTAAGACTTTCACTTTATCTTCCTTTAACTTTGTCTAATGATGGGTGTTTCCAGCTGTTACACTTACATAATGGTAATTGAAGAAAACTTGTCTTAAAAAGCATAACATAGCATAGCCTTCTTAAACCCACTTAATTCAATTCAGCATCCCAGTGGCACTGAGCTTAAGGCAGAGTAGGATCCATAACATTTCGCTTTGTTAGAAAGTGCAAATTTTGATTTCTATGGGAAAATAATTTGGAAACTGGAAAGTGTAAAAGAGTGCCTAGATAACCAAGATAAAAACAAGTAAGCCAAGTATTTCATGTGCTTAAGAAAAGAAGAGGAGAGCATCTGCCCTTGTATTAGACATTTTTTCAAAAAGAACTCACTCTGTCTTTCAGGTGCTGTTGAGTAATGGACATTCTAGCTCAGTTTTTGCTTTTCTGACATGTCTGTAAAGAGTTCAGGTCAGTTATCACTACGGAGACTTTCATAGAGCTTTTCTTTATCTCTGTTACTATAATAATAATAACACATTGTATTTATATAACAACTTTCACATGCTTACAACATGGAATGGACATATTCAAAAGTAATCTCTTTCTGAGAAGGAATCTTTTTTGATTGATGACATATGATTAGTAACTAAGGACCTGTACCATCTGGGAAAGTGACATCTGTGTCCTTGCTGTCTCTAATTTGACTAAATGAAAACTGCATGAACCCACCTAGGTTGTATAACCCTTTGTGTAAGAGCCAATCATAGAAAGTTAAAGTTTAAAGTTAAATTCATATAGTATTTGCTTGACTCTTATTGAAGAATAGCTAGTAGAATATGGTATAGTCTTTTACCCCCTGTAAGTTAAAAATGTACCTGCTATATACTGGACAGAGGTCAGTGGTAACCAAAGAGTACTAACCTATCTGGCATAAGTCAAAGAATCAGAGTAGACGTCTTTACATACAATAGTTGCTTCTGCTTTTCTTAGCTTTTCATTTTCTGATCAATAAGAAACTTTTCTTTTTAATTGTTCTTTGTTGTATATTAACTTTGTGCTCAAAGAGTTCTGATCTTCTGTTGTATTTTGTTTCATTTTTTAATGTGCTGTGATTGTCCATTCTGCAAAATGTCTGCACAGTGAAAGGTTTATTATTATTTTTTGGTGCAATTCTTGCAATGTTTGATTGGTGCATTTCATTTTCTCCTAGTCACAAAGTGCCTTAAAGTAGGCCTGTCTTGTTTAAACTTGCAATGTCTTTTTAATGTGAATGAACAGTCCAAACCCAATAACGATAATAATGAATGAATTAAGAAGTGTACAGAATAGTACAATCCTGTGGAATGATGACAGTGACTATGTAACATATTGTTGTAGTATACATAATATCATGTGTATTAATTTTACTTTTATTGAAAGCAGTGTTTTCCAGGAGTTAATAATAAGAACAATAATAATACCAACAATAGTAATAATAAGAATGCAGTATTACCTATTCTGCCATAAGGAATTAGGTGCTGAAGATAAAAATATGTATTATTAGTTTTTTTTTTTATTTCATGCAAATTGTGCAGGGGATTCTGGTGTTAATAATAGCAATGATGATGATGATGATACAGTATTAGCTGCTTTACTTAATGCAGATTGTTTAGTTTGACAATGATAATAATAATGGAGCCGTCTTCTTTTCTGTACATTAATGAAGAAGTGATAGTTCATTCAGGTATGTGTTTTGTACAGCTTAATTTAGAGGAAGGCAAGGATGATGATAATACTACTAATAATATGCAGTGTTGTCCTGACTACTAAAAGACATATGCTAATAGTAGCAAATGATAGTGTGCAGGACTATTGCACAGTATTAGTAGTAGTCATAGTAGTAAGAATATAATTCTAATAACATGAATGGCCTTGAATATAATGACAGTAATACTAGTAAAGATGTTTAATTTTTATTTTTTTTTAATGGTTGTTATTTAGAAGAGTTCTACCAGTGTTCACACGTGTGTCTGTGTTTGTTTTAACTGGAAAACTGCTAGTATAAATAAGGTTTTCTTTCTTTAATTGGCTTAATGGTTGATTGCATTGTTTTAATAGAGCACACATCACCTGCAGTGTTGAAAAGTAAGTATTCATAGGTTAAATAACAGCAGAACACCCTCCCCTCAGAGGCATGAGGGACAGAAGGCCCTGCTACTCTTTGTGCAACCTATAACCCATACTGCTTTTGTGCCCTGACACAGTTACATCAAGTGGATCCAATGACAGACACCTAAAGCCAGGTCCAGGGTGGAGGCACTCCAGCTCTACATGCAGCAGAGAGAGCTGGTGAAGGTCTTCACCACCTCCACCTCCTCCTTCTTTCCCAGCACTACTCCCACTACCAGAATCAGGTCCCCCACCACCTCTCTCTCTCTCTCTCTCTCTCTCTCTCTCTCTCTCTCTCTCTCCAGCAGCCTCCTGTGTCAAAATGCCCAATGACGTGCTGCTGTCAGTAGGTAGGTAAGTTATTATGCAAGAAACTTTGCCACAAACACGGCCACTCGTGGCATGTAGTGGTTTTTTGTGTGGGCTGACCTTTGATTCAATTCTCTATTCTCCAAACAGGCTTGTAATACAGTGATGGTTTCTCAAAACAGTTAAGATGAGCGGTGTACGAGGATTAAGAGAAGGATAAACCATCTTGCCTGGGCAGCCTGTACTATCATGACACATGTAAAGATGGAATGTGTATGTGTGTACGTGTCTGTGCGTGTGTGTGCATGTGTTAATGGTCATCTGCACTGTGGCATACTCATTAATTTTTGCAATCCCGGGCTATTTTGCATGGGTTACCTTAATACCTTGCACTGCACAATAGACACACACGCTAACTCTGCCATCCAGATGTTCTGTTTTGCTAGGATCTGCGATGACCTTGAGTTTGTGTCTCTTTGCCCTCCCCGAGGCTCCACCTCTTGTTCTGTGTCCAGTGGAGGGCCCTCATCAACCCAGCACTCCCAACAGATAGATGATTAGACTCAGCAAGCTATACAAATGCTGTCTATATCTAGGAATGAGGTGAGTTGAAAGGCTGTGCTTTTTCACATGTCATTGCTCCAAAAGAAATGGGCACTCTCTGATACTTTGTCCAGTGTTGTGCTTGAATTAGCTCAAAAGAGCGCGTTCATTGAACAAGCTCATTTTTCTAAGAACGGTGAACTTAACGTAACGTGTTTGCAAGTGAAGAAGTTGAACGTGACCTAGTTCAGTTTTATGTGACATTCTGGATCAGGTCAAGGTCCAGATTAAACATTTTGCCTTACCCTGTAATGTAGGGGTGGAGCTGGATCCGAATACGGTATTCAGATAAGCACAAATAGTAGATTTTTACAAATATTTATTTTGTACACATTTTTTGCCATTTATTTGTATTGGGAAAAAATAACCTAAAATCAAATAGGCATTGTCTGTGTCGGCCTGCTTGTGCTTAAGCTGCACCCACCGCTGACAAGAGACGCGGTGAAGCTCCGCTTTTGCTTTTAGGAAAACGTTATGCTTCGCAAGGCCACTTTATATTTTTCCTCGTTGGACATGCACTATGTGACGCAAATTTTACCAGCAGCATAATAGGTTCATCTACATGCTGGTTCCACAGTCACCATTTGTGTCACACATTTGGAAATAGAGCTGTAATTTATATGTATACTTGCATCTATTTAATTTCTTTTTTGACTGAGAGGATATTACCTTATTTGGTTGTGTGTGTTTGTTGCTGGATATAACTTAATAAAGTGTATTTAAATAAAAAAGTCTTCATACTTATTGTATTTTATTCAAGAACACTGTAATAGCCTAATATAAGGTATGCAAAATTGAAAAAAGTAAACTCATGAGTCATTTATTCTCAAAAATACAAAATGAACTGCTTGTTCAAAATTTAAATGGTGAACTTTGAACATGAATTTATTCATTTTAATCTATGTGAACTGAACTTTGAGCTAGTTCTTGTGAGACGTGAACTTGCACAACACTTACTTTGTCTGTCTGTCTCTTTTACAGCTGCTTTTGCATGAAGGCTGGAAGACCTAACTGTCTAATGAGCAGCAGAAATGGCTGAGCTGTGTCCTTTTCACCAGGGGCAATGACGGAAAGCTTGCACTGATCGGCAACCAGCATCTCTGGTGGCATTCACTTGGACCCTGCAACCTGCACCTACAGCACTCTGCATCCTGATGCCTACTTTCAGTGCCCATTTTTTTCTGTGGGTGCCATACCGCATATGGGCCTACAAGTTTGTTGATGCCATGTGGCTAATTGTGTATGTGTCACGCACCCTTTCACTTATACAAACTCGGTTTTGGCTAGTGAGGGGATGCAGTCACTAGCTGCCGCATTGAAGATCAGCCATTGTATGTTGAGCTGTGTAAAACTGCCCATTTTAAAAAGCTGCAAAAATGTTTTGTATAATTATTAAATGTAAACAAGTAAAAATGTATAATACATATAAGAGTACAACATAGCCAAGTGGAAATTCTTCCTGTGTGTGGAAAAATCTGAGAAATAATAATAAAGATTAATCTAAGTTTTGTAATGCTTTTTATATGTTAGATTTTATTTCATTCTCTATCATTTTCATTTTTGTAATATTTGTAATAGTTTCACTTAGCATCCTTTCAATTGTGGTCAAAAATATATATTTTAATATGTATTTTTGTTGACAGAATGAAAAAGTAATTCTAAATGATTTTTAATAAATCCCCGTATGTATCTATCACTTGTAATACTTAATGGAAAATAACCCATATTGCTCATTCTCATGAAACTTCTACAAAAAACTTAACTCACTGCTGCTTTTAAAACTGCCGGCTGATTGAAATTTACGCTTATAAAACTCAGCCTTAATCTCCTAAATAACCTTCATCTTAAAATGGCAACATTTTAATATTGGCGGCTTAAGATCACAATTATTTGAAAAGGGCACATTTGATTATTTGCTTGGGTCTTACTTTGTTGAAGAGGAGGCTGAATGATTTTTCCCACCTATATAATGCATATCAAACAGCGAGTGATTAAAAACAAATGTGACCTTCTAGGAAGTGCCTTTGTACTTAATCCACACCATAAGCGATGGCAGTCAGGGGTGAAATGTTCAATATTTCTATCCTAATCCATTCAATTTGCTTTGTCACATCAAATGTCTGCCCTTGTTGGAAACTTTTTATTCTTGTAATTGTAAAATGTAATTTTGTGGAGCTTAAATAATAAGAATCATTATAATGTATAATACTAAATAGGATAAAAATGATTTTAAAGTGTAATACAATTGATCTGTTTTAAAATCATTTGCTTTAATTAAATGACAATAAGATAGAAGACTAAAGATAATGAATTATTCAAAACAGATATTGAAAAAATTAATCTGAACCAAGACCATCTGTTAAGGACCATTTTTTTCATTTTGGTGTTATTTATTAATACAGGTTCACTTGGAAAGGTTATCTAATTTGTCTTGACTGCTGTAGAGGACTTTGCCAGTGGGTATTAAATAGACACGATTCTTTATCTCTGTATGTTTAAGATTGAAAAGCCTGAATTGCACATCCAGGAAACTGAACATCAGTGATACTTTACATTTATAGATGGAGATCATGTTACAACTAATTGATGTCTAATGTTACAACAGACATTATCAGAAGCAATAGTCATCGGGATTAGCTTTCAAGGTAGTTTCTGCAAGTAATGTAAGAAAAAGTGCAAAAAAGTTTCCAAGTTTAGGCAAATGGCTCCTACTTGTCTCAATAATCATTTAACTTTCTTCTTGCTCTATTTCTGAATTTCATGTTGAATTTCTCATTTTGTTGCAGTCTTTCGCTGCACATACATCAGGTGATGATCTGATGCAACCTATTTAAGAGCTTAGCGTTTCAATAAGTTCTATGTTAAGCTTTAAGGATTTCTATACAATTATTGAAGAATACTCTTTACACATGTTGGCAGCATACCTATTCTGGATGTTGTTCTTTTTGATTGAATTAAAATATTCATTAGGGGCAAATATAAACTGTTCCTAATTTGGCCCTCTGCTTTATACCAATGTGCCATGAGTTGCCCTAACAGGAGAACTGTATTTCTCTGCAATATTGGAAATGTGGGCACTAAACTACACACTGGGCCTCCTTGTAGTTCAGGACAGAGCAGCACCAACAAGAGAAACACTAGATAACAGGCTAACTGCACAAAAGGTCATTGGGTAAGACACAGAGCCACAGACAAAATGTTGGGTTTAGACACAATGGTGCATTTTATTTACAGGGGCAAAACACTGTCATGTGATCTTTATATCACAGCCCAAATGAAATAAATAACACACAAAAACCAATAAAGAACAAAATGATGACTATTTACAATTATTACAGTGTAGTGAGAAGTCAAGCAAAATAACACCTTTTATTGGCTAACTAAAAAGATTACAAAACGCAAGCTTTCCAGGCAACTCAGGCCCCTTCTTCAGGCTAGATGTAGCATGTAGTGACTTCATCCATAATGGCTAACACGATAGATCACCCTAGTACTACAGTTGTTACAGTGAAAGTCCAATGTCCCAAAACAAAAAGAAAAATGTATATACATTACAGAAATAAGGTGATCTTACTCTATTAAACATGGCTTAGGAAGATAACTCTTAACACACAAAAACAATTCTCAGCCCCAAAAATAATACACAAAAGTATTTGCAAGAAAAAAAATGAGTGTATATACAAAAAGGACAAAAACTGCATTGAAACCCAACTATGTATATACAAGCAATAACTATCACTAGGAGATATCTATATCATTATAAAAAGGAAAATATATACAGAAAAACAGACACAAGCCACAATTATTTATTACACTTCAAATTGCTCGGCTATAAACTACAACCTTGTTCTCTAATGGTCGTAAGACGACCCCTGCAGCAGGAAGTACCTTTTATACTTGGGTGCATTTTTGTTAAATAATCCTGCCTCACGTTACCACATTCCACCAATCACGGTTGACACAGGTATGTTCAACCTATGCAACACATCATGCGTCTTCAAGAACTCTGTTAATTATATTGTGTGCGTTTTAACATACGGAGTCCCGAACTCAAGCAAACCAACATCTTACAACACTACAATAAGTTTTAACTTGTTTTAAAATGGGATCCCTTTATTTCCTGGTATGTCAGCAATTAAATTAAAAGCTTCATGTCTTTCTCAACAGCAGTGGATTGCCATTGAGACACAAATGGTTGGACCAGACAACATGCAAAGCTGCAAAGGCCTCCACCACCTTTCCAAATGAGTCCTGTCATCTGTGTCGTGCAGCACAGCCTTGACAAAGCAGCGCTAAAATATTAGCAGATGCACTTCCTCACACTTCATATGTAAAAAAAGTTGACTGCTTTTACTTTAGTTGTATTTCACAAAATGTTAAACTGCCAAAGTATAAGCACTACCACAGAACCTGTCTCCACACAAAAACACTTATAAGTGCCATGAAGGTACATGCTCTGACCACCAGATTTCAAGATTACAATGCTTGGAGGGATATTTGAAGCAGCCTTTGTATCTTATTTCTCTTTTAACTATAACTATTTATGCTACTTGTCAAATCTTCCTACCCTTTCTTTATAAAGCATAACCATTTGTATTATACTCATTATTCCGTTTCAGGTTTATGTTATTACAAAACACTTGGTGCAAGGGAGCACACAAATGCAATTTGTATTTTTATTATTTTTAATATGCCTAGCATTAAAACATTAAATTTTCATCCTGCTTATATTTTTGTTTACCTATAGCTCATTCATTAATGATTTCTAAATTTCATTTTAATATTTATTAATATTATTACTGAACCTGTCGTGTCTTAGGCTTTGTTCCCCCAATCCTCAGGTTAAAAATTCATCAACTGGCCTGCATATACACCTTAATATATCAGTGCCCTTGCAATTCCATTACAATACTCCCAGTTCTACATGTCTATTATGCCACCAAGGTACCTTACTGTCCCATAAACCACTACTCAATTCTTCTCCTCAAAGATATAAAACTACTTCTGCTTGCAGCTCAAAAACATGTGTGATACATCCTTTTCAATACTATTCAAGAAAATAAAAATGTCAGCTGATGATGAAGAATGTCATTAAAAAATTATGGAATACAGCAGGGGCCATTCACAGCATATATGACTTTACTTTATATCTGTAACAGCCAGTCGAGGTGTTAAACCCAGTCTTCCGTTCATCCCATTCTCTGATTCGAACCACAATTTGAATGGTACGATCAAGTTTTATAAACTCTCTGGAACAAATAACTTGATTAATCAGTAAAGATATCGTGGAAAGTGGGAATCTATTCTTTATGGAGGTCTCCTTCAAATGTCTATATTCCATATAGACGCAATCCACAGTAATTCTTTTCAACAAAGGCAACCCTGCCCCGAAAGGACTGTGAGAGGGCTGAATAAAATCATTTGCAAGGTTTTCTTTAACATATTCCCCCATTGCTAAGCTCTCGGGTCAGGACAGTACACAAATTTTACTGTTAGGCAATGAAGCTCCAGGCAGCAACTCTATTGACCAGTCATAGCAACAGTAAGGAGAAAGCTCTGATGATATTTGGTTTTTGAAGACAGCCTGATAGTATTCATAAACACGAGGTAACGGGCTAACTGTACAACAGGTCATTAGAATTGACTCCGCCATTTCTAGACAGTGCACTTGATACACACAACTCCATTTAATAATTTGGCAACACGTTAGATTAGTTACCATCAGTTGTTATTCATGCAAAGAGTAGGAAGCCTCTCACATGTAGTTCTGTGTCTAAAAATAAGAGGAAGAATTTGAATGTGACACAGTCACTAACAATATTTTCATTCCATTTAGAATATAGCAGAACAACTTGGAAGATTAGTGACGTCATTTCTGCCTCAGCCATCACTAGCTCCATTTGTAATCTGTTTATTTTTCTCTTTCCTTCATTCACAGGATATTCCCTGGAACCCCAATGCTTTCTCTTTATCTTGTTTCTTCTTTTAACACTATAGTGCATACTATTATGTAATAAGACCTTAACAAAGGCTTCTTTTGGTCATAATAACACTTACAGAGCATCAGTAAAGTAGGTATTTACGTTTAAGACAAAATATAAGAAACACATCTTTATACTGAGTCATGGGAAACAAAAACAAACTAAAAAGTCACATATCACAGCTCAAGTGGAAACCTTGAAACTTTAAAAAATAATCTTAAAGTGATATGTATTTTAATTAATCCAGACAGTTTTGACCACGTACAAGTTGCTTATAGTAACAACTAATGCTTGGAGGATATCATACCCTTGCATTTCATGCCATTCTGGTACAGCTGATTAATAAAAACACTACTATAACACTTCTATAATCTATAACACTTCAATAATACTACTGTTTGTAGATTACAGCTCAGTAGTTAATACTGTTAGTTGAACAAGACTGATCACCAAGTGCCACCCTCTACAACTGAAATTTGGAAATGATATATATCAGACACCAGCATGTGCTGATCTGCAATGTTACTTACTCCACACTGACACTCTACTTTGGAAGCCCACATGTTAATATGCTGAGCCCTATGTTGTACTCCTTGTTTCACTTATGACTGTGTGACCTGACATACAGTACCTTAAATGTTTTCTTTAAATTTAATGATGCCATCACCAACTTAGGCCTGTTCACCAACTATGGTAAGATGGCTTACAGAGAAGAGGTTTAAATGTTTATTCAGTTTTGCCAGAATAACAGTATCAACCTTAAAGGCAGCAAACAAGGGGGCTAATCATAGAATTCATGATAAAAGGGGTCAACAGCCTAAAACTGTGTAGAGTTACTATTATCAATGACCTAAAACAGGTACAGCACATCTCATCTATTGTTAAGAAGGCTCACCAACAGCTTTAGATTCTTAGACATCTGAGATGTGTAGTATACGAGTACAACTTATATAGGTGTACAGTTGAGTCAGTCCTTACTGGTTGCATAACAACCTGATACAGCTTAACAAAGCAGTGTTGAGAATGGTGTTTTCTGTATATGATATCACTGGCAATCAGCAGCCACACTCTAAAACAAACGTAGCTCTGATCTCTCTCTCAAAAACGTCAAACGTTACTCGTTGACAGTCTGTAGATAATAATATCTGTTGAACAAACAGGTATCGCTAGCTAAGCAGAGGTAAGGTATGTTCCAACACTTGGCGAGAGGTAGACCGACTCGAACATGGGCTGGTGTGTGAGTGTGGAAGGCCACCCCCAAACCTTCAGCCCACAGCGTCTCTTTTGGATTCATGCAAGTAAATCGGTACTGCAAGCGAACTATGATACTTAGCGCGATGAGAGAAGTTGCAAAATCAACCAGAATGTTCAAGCAAATTATAGAAAAAAACCCCAATCTAGTTATCTCGTGAAAAGAGGACAGACATACAGACAGACATTGGATTTTGTATATATATTGATGTGGTGCTCTGGCTAAGTGCAAGCACAAACTGGAAGGATCCCGGGAAGGCTGGCATTAGGGACCATCATTATTAATTATGTGTGCTTTAGTTTCATTCAGTATGATTTTGTTGTATTTACGTAAACTGGACTTAAAATGTATTTGTTTAATGTTTGTGTTTCTTTCATTTAGTGGCCCTAGTACTATGTACTGTTAAGTTCAGTGAATCCATTCTTTCCCTCATCAGATAAATGTTTGTTTCCTGTAAGAGGGTAGGTTGGCTGGGAACTGGATCAAGCTTTATTAAGGCTGAGACTGCCATAGCGAGGGGTCGGGGTGTCTCACTCAGTTGGAGAAGTTTAGCGAGAGAGTTCTGTGTGTGCCAGTAGAGTGTGAGGCTTGGATGCACAGTAATTGCTTGTTCTTTAGGAGACCTTAAGCTCCAATTAGCCAGAGAAGGCTCCAGATTTTCTATTTGGAGGAGCTGCATTTGCTGTGTTTTTTGGGGAGTTGCAGAGCCGTTCTTTTGTGTTGTCTTCGAGCTTGCTATATTACACAGGACTTTGGGGTAAGAGCCTGTTGATTTTATGACCATTTTTGGTTTTGACTTCATTTTTTTTGGTAAATGTAAATGTATTCTTGTTTTCTCTATTTCGACTTATATTTTTTTGAGATTTTTTTTTCACAGTAAATAATTGTACATCCAGAACTGTGTGTTCTTTTAAGCAATTATTTACAATAAACTCTGCTTTTTTAAAATATGTATCTGCCAACTTTTTATTGCCTTGCTCTGTTACCTTTGGTCTTGGTTTGTCCCATACTACTAGCAGGGCAACATCATTGGCACGTGATCTCTGACAATAATATCAAAATGGGTTCAAACGTTTTAAGAGCTTAGAACTGAACACACCAATCCAGCCTACATGGGGTAAGACAGCAGCAACAATTAATATCTCTGGCAGAACTTAAAACCCTTTTATAGGTTAACTGTCAGTAAACAAGTTAACGCACTTGTCCACCAACCCTGTGCGAATTAAAAATCTTGTTAATATTAAACTCTGAGTGACCATCTACTCTCTTTACTGATGGCATACCAGTTCTGGGTAAAAACAAGCACAGTACAAGTCGTTTAAGGTGAGAAACATCTGGATCGGGCCACGTATGGACCAGTGCCAGTTACAGTAGGATAACATCTTGAAAGCCACTTAATCCAACTCAGATTTGCATATCCAACTGCGGCCTATTTCAGGAGCATTGAGTGCAAGGCAGGAATCCTGGATATGGTGCTGGTCTATCACAAGACACACTCACACTGAGGCAGTAAATAAACACTAGTTAATATAAAATGTGCATCTGGATATGTAGGATGAAAATAGTAATACTTTTTCATTAGGTGATGGAAGTGTTTTGTTTTTTAGAGGATAGGAGAACTATTGTGGTTGTTGGTTGGATATGCAAGTTATAATTTCACTGTATTCTTAACATGTGACAGCACTACTACTACTACTGACATGAAGAGGAGTGATTTGGAGCATGCACTAATTTTACAGCATGTTGATGCACCCACCGCCTTTTTTAGGGCGGCTGGAGTGTCAATCCTGCCACCAACACCCAAGATGGAAGACCTGCTTGCAGGGCTGTTTACAGATTAATGTCATTCCCAGGAAAAAGCAATTGCAGATTAAGGGCCTTACTCAAGGGCCCAACAGAGTAGAGTCCCTTCTTTCGTTTACGGATCCCTAGCCTCAGGGCCATCACTACACCCTACTACAATGAAGCTTCCAAGTTTGTTTTTTTTTTTTTAGAAATACCTTAAATAAACCTGGTAAAAAGCTACATCCAGTGGGCTTGCTGTAAGGAAAGTTCTGATAGACCAAAAATACCATGAAGAAACATTGTGCTCTCTCACACCAGCACTTGCGTCCTAGATGGTTCCTTAACTATATTTAATTTTTGAAAACCTTGCAAATTATAAAACAATATTATTAAATTCACAATTTCTAAAATGTTATGAAATTTTGTCAAAAATTCTCTTATCTGAATTAACTCTTCTGCAGGTTTATGATGAAGCTTTGCAAACATAAATACATTTTAAATCCAGGTAAGTAAATTAAGAGTAGAGTTTAGAATGCTGTCATTTTAGCTGTAACTTTAATCTCCCATACTCTTATTTATCGGGGAAGGAAGCTGATCCAGTCCATTTAAAATAATTCTCTGATTAGTTTCAAGGCCACATAAACAATACAAGCATCCATAAGGCAATGGGGCATTAGGAAATAAATCAATATGTCAAGCACTTGTCCAGCGAGGTAATATTAGTAGTAATGTCTTCTTCAGGTGCAGAGTTTCCATTGATTAACTACTACAGTAAAAATTAGTTTAAACAGCAGCATGCAAGATTTAGAATCCTGGTTGAAGGACTGTTTTTATCATCTTGTTTGGCACTCAATCTTGAGGTTATCCTGCTTCAAGAAATTATATCTAAAAACTGTAAAGTAAATTGGTGAATTAACAGCCAAGCGGATTTTTTTTCTTAATATAAACCCTAAAAACAAATGAAAGGAGATACAATATTCAATATAACTTTTAAAAGAAGTCTTTTAATTAAAGTCAATAACCAAGCTTTTGTGGCTGTCTGAATATTTCAAAATTCACCTAGCCTGACATGAGCAACACTTGAATCTACAAATACCTCCAACAGTAATGTCTCACTCTTTATTGTTAAAGAAAATGTCTAAGTAATGATTAGCAAATAATTACGAGTTCCTGCTCAAAGTAAATCAAACCTAAAGACAATTAAATCACTTCCTAAAAGGGTGCAATTGGTACACTGTTGTTTAGTGCAGCTACATTTTAAACAACAGCCATAATTAACTGCATGGATTTCTCCATTTTCAGAAGTGTCTAATCCTCTACTATATATGAGGTGTTAGGAATTGAGTGGATTTTCTATAATCCTGATTTTATTAAAGCTGAGAAACATTGGTAGACCAACTATAAAACCTCATTGAGTAAATTGACCATGTTCAACCATTTATTATGGTCTCAGACAAATCTCTAATAAAACCTGGTAAAAAGCTAGAAATAAGGAGTCTGAATATTCTAGCAAAATCACTTTGATCACTCAGATGCACATGTTTATTTACTGCATTCTATTACCCAGGCAATAGCAGAGGGTATTACCCATTACTTACTGAAAAATTATTTTTATCAGAAAATGACAGATTGCATTAGATTGGGTTCCTCAGTCATGGTCCTGGAGGGCCGCAATGGCTACAGGTTTTCATTACATCCAGTTTCCTAATTCCTTCATTAGATCTTTCTCTTAGTCTACCCCCTCTGCCCATGTCTTTAGGATTATATTCTCTATGACAGCTACAGTTAGGTCCATAAATATTTGGACATAGACAACTTTTTTTCTAATTTTGCTTCTGTACATTACCACAATGAATTTTAAATGAAACAACTCAGATGCAGCTGAAGTGCAGACTTTCAGCTTTAATTCAGTGGGGTGAACAAAACGATTGCATAACAATGTGAGGCAACTAAAGCATTTTTTTTATCAAAATCCCTTCATTTCAGGGGCTCAAAAGTAATTGGACAATTGACTCAAAGGCTATTTCATGGGCAGCTGCGGGCAAGTCCGTCGTTATGTCATTATCAATTAAGGAGATAAAAGGCCTGGAGTTGATTTGAGGTGTGGTGCTTGCATGTGGAAGATTTTGCTGTGAACAGACAACATGCGGTCAAAGGAGCTCTCCATGCAAATGAAAGAAGCCATCCTTAAGCTGCGAAAACAGGAAAAAATCCATCCGAGAAATTGCTACAATATTACGAGTGGCAAAATCTACAGTTTGGTACATCTTGAGAAAGAAAGCAAGCACTGGTGAACTCGGCAACGCAAAAAGACCTGGACATCCACGGAAGACAACAGTGGTGGATGATCGCAGAATCATTTCCATGGTGAAGAGAAACCCTTTCACAACAGCCAACCAAGTGAACAACACTCTCCAGGGGGTAGGCGTATCTATCCAAGTCTACCATAAAGAGAAGACTGCATGAAAGTAAATACAAAGGATGCACTGCAAGGTGCAAGCCACTCATAAGCCTCAAGAATAGAAAGGCTAGATTGGACTTTGCTAAAGAACATCTAAAAAAGCCAGCACAGTTCTGGAAAAAAACATTCTTTGGACAGATGAAACCAAGATCAACCTCTACCAGAATTATGGTAAGACAAAAGTATGGAGAAGGCGTGGAACAGCTCTTTATCCAAAGCATACCACATCATCTGTAAAACACAGTGGAGGCAGTGTGATGGCTTGGGCGTGCATGGCTGCCAGTGGCACTGGGACACTAGTGTTTAGTGATGATGTGACACAGGACAGAAGCAGCCGAATGAATTCTGAGGTGTTTAGAGACATACTGTCTGCTCAAATCCAGCTAAATGCAGTCAGATTGATTGGGCGGCGTTTCATGATACAGATGGACAATGACCCAAAACATACAGCCAAAGCAACCCAGGAGTTTATTAAAGCAAAGAAGTGGAAAATTCTTGAATGGCCAAGTCAGTCACCTGATCGTAACCCAGCATGCATTTCACTTGTTGAAGACTAAACTTCGGATAGAAAGGCCCACAAACAAACAGCAACTGAAAGCCGCTGCAGTAAAGGCCTGGCAGTGCAATAAAAAGGAGGAAACCCAGTATCTGGTGATGTCCATGAGTTCAAGACTTCAGGCTGTCATTGCCAGCAAAGGGTTTTCAACCAAGTATTAGAAATGAACATTTTATTTCCAGTTATTTAATTTGTCCAATTACTTTTGAGCCCCTGAAATAAAGGGATTGTGTTAAAAAATGCAAATATTTATGCAATTTTTTTGTTCAACCCACTAAATTAAAGTTGAAAGTCTGCACTTCAACTGCATCTGAGTTGTTTCATTTAAAATTCATTGTGGTAATGACAGAACCAAAATTAGAAAAAAGTTGTCTCTGTCCAAATATCTATGGACCTAACTGTATGTTATTTGTTTATATTGTTATCTACCACAACCAGGTGGGTATTACAAAAAGAATACTTAGCGAGAAAGCATTGTTTAAATTGACAAACCGGGCTTATTTCAGTTGGTTTCAGTTCCACCACAGAGGATTAGGGCAACTCGTGTTTGGTAATTGAGGCAGCAAAGTGGCATCTCTGAGCCTGCTCAGTACCAGGCTAAAGATGAAAGTTAGCGGACTGTTACTGATCTGGAGTTTCATGAACTGTCAGTCTATGAGAAACCAAACATCAGGGTAAGGTTCTGGGGAATTTTTAAAACTTCTCTAACGTTGCTGCCTTCTTAGATATACTAAAGTTTAAATGAATCTGATACGTTCATTACAAAAGAGTAAAACATTATAAGCTAACCTTTGTATTTGAAAGCACCATGAGTTCATAATATACACCATTTAAATTAAGTCATTCATCACCGTTGTATTTTTTAGTTAACTAGAGAACATCTTATTATATTTAATGCTGCTACAATTTTAGTTACACTATCATTTACATTAATCTGATATGTTCATTTAAAAATGGGAAAAATGTTAAAAGCTATTCCATCCATTATTAGTACTGTATATTACATTTAAATGATTACACCATTCATCCTCATTGCTCTTTTTTGACAATAAGAGGAAAAATATAAATATATAGCAATAAAAAAAGATTGTTTTTTTTATCTGTTAGTTACAGAAAGTACAAAGTCTAAATCAGTAAACATGTAACACTTACTAGCAGAGATGTTCATAGTAATGTAATGTACAGGAAAAGAACTACTGGGCCTGCAAAATGGTAGAAGGCTATCACCTTTTTCTTTACTAATACTCATAGAAGACTGAGAGAGAAAAATAAGTAGGTACTTATATCATAATGAAATTTATTTTATTAAAAATCTGCACTGAAAAACTTTACAATTTTACATAATTCTATTTAGATAATGTGTCATGCTTTGCTGTTTTATAATGGATAGATTCCCGTACCACCAGCCCTTGGAAGAATAGCAAGTTCAGCAGATATATACAAATACAAAATGTTACAAATCACTACAGTGGTTTAGTTAATTGTTGCATTTCACTTAATCATATTTAAATGAATTTTCATGAAGTCATTTTAAAAAACTTCCCTTAGAAAAAAGTAAGACAAGCAGTGATAGTACAGTATTGAAGCTCTGCTCAAAAATGGTTCAGATCATGTGACATAATTTTGTCCAATGAAAGCTCGAATAGCAAGTCATAATTTCAGGATACCAAGATGAAATTATGACATACAAAGTCATAATTATCAAGGTGTAGTAATGACATACCAAGTCATAATTATGAGAAACGATTTTTTTCAACTTTTTTTAGCAGAAATGGGTTTCCATATTAAAAGCACATGCACAGATAATAAAATTATTTGGAAAAAGAATTAACAATTTTAATGTGCATATTAAAAAGACATTGTGAGTTTTAAAAGAACCGACAATCTGACTATTGTCCTCTTTTAATGTTTGATGGCATTTCACAGACCAACAAAGTGCATTACCACCTCAAAAAAAAAAAATATATATATAAACTTAAATAGTATCTAAGTTTGATGCATTTCAAAAATTAAAATAAACAATTTTATACAGTTTAATGGTGATTATATCCTAGAAGACTCATGAGGGTAAATACCCCAATTGAACAATAAGATGTTTAATTCTTAACTTCTATGCCCTACATTGAAACAATATATATTCATTATTTAAACACTATGAGTGAGAATAAAATTAACAGCTTTTGCAGCAATCTCATGTGGTAATTTCTTAATATTCATATATTGCATCAGTTACCGGGTATCATACGTTACTACTGATTTTATTTCATTTTGAGTCTCTTTTGTTTTCTTAATAAGTTAACTGAACTTCCTGATTACAGTAGTTGTGCATTCTTCTACAGCATTTAATTTGCATTAACATTCAAACATATGTTGTGCTGAATATCTATAAGTAGCCGAGGAAAGTGAATTTTGAAAAGATATAACTATAATGTTTTTTGATTAGGTGTTATGAATAGGGTAATGAAATATGAATTTATTAAATAATCTGATTCACTTTATAATAGCAAATTATAAATGTAAGTATTTGCTGCTACTTCATTGTTTATCCTGAGTGAAATGGAAAGTAAAATTTCAGTTGGATAGTTGCAGCAGCTCAATTTCAATTAAAATGTCTTTTTAGAATTTTCCCTGAAGATGGTCATGATTGAGGTGGCATGATAATGCAGTAGTAGTGATGATGCCAGGGTTCACATCCTGTGTTCTCCCTGCATGGATTTTGCATGTTCTCCATGTGAGTTTCCTCCCACAGCCCAAAGACATAGAGGTTAGATGGACTGCCGATGCTAAATTGACTCTGATGTGTGTACGTGTGTGTGTGTTCACCCTGCAATGAATTGGCAACCTTGGCCAGCCTTACGCCCTGTGCTTGCTGGGCTGCAGCTTCCCCACAATTTTGTTGAGGATACAGCAGGTGTAGAAAATGGATGGATGACCCTAATTACCCAACACCTAAAATTAAACAGATCTCCCAAGATTCTACTAATATTGTCTTAGTTGGATGACTAGCTTCATGTGTTCTCATTTAAACTTGGAAAAACTTTATTAACTACAACCTCCATAAATAAATCGGTAATTCAGCCATTTCTAACAGTAAGGCTGAGAGAAGATTTTATAGCACCACAGTACAGCCTCAGTGCATGGCTTTCATCTATGGGAGTTTTAAGGTTGCTGTCGATGGTGATAATGATCAGACCATGCTGCCGAGTCAGCTTACATAGTATCTGAAAATATGACCAAACCCCATGACAATTTTTAGTTATATTTTGTTTGACATTTAATGCTTTGACATTAGTTTATTTTCAGTTCTATTCATTGAGCTTTTTCTGTGCTTATGTTCTGAACAGTTCTTCTTATGTATTTTGGTTTCTGTATTCTTATTAGCCCACAACATCATGAAAGCAAGAAATCATTTTAAAAAATGGCTTCTGCTATGTTGTGGTGAATGTGGCTAATGCTGTCACACAGGCATCAGGATTGACATGACAACAATCTAGTTTGAACAAAAACTACTAGAAAATAAAATTACCTATTCTCATATAAAACATTGTTTTACTCTTTGCCTGCTTGGTAAATAATTTTTTTGTCCCTTTAACTTTTTTTGTTCAGTTATAGTGTATCAAAAGTAACTACAAATAATAATAATGACATAAAGATCCTCAAGAGTTAAAAAGAATCTTAAAGATTTTATCAACTGTAATGTTAATTTGCGCCCACCCAATTTAAAGTAAAATTAACTTAATTTAAAATCTCCTATGGTTATATTTACCACCATACCAGAAATAAAACAGTGATCTGTATTTTACTATTAGAAAAAAATATATAAATATATAATATATAAAGTAAATCATGCACATAAAATGTTCAAGGTTAGATTAAGGCCTTCATAAGGAAGAAATTACTTCTAATTTCTCTTGAACTTTTTTACTCACACATAAAATAGCGGCATATGTATACTTATTTTTATTACTTAATCATTCAAAAGGGCACAAAAATATAATTAAAGCGTACATCAACACATCAAATTAAGGTATAATAAATAAAGAACGATATCTATCTATGCATATTTATAATTTGTTAATTAGAGTGATATTTTCCCCTTTAAAAGAAAGCAAGCTACAGAAAAAAATTGTGAAGGCAGTTCCTGCTCCAGGCTGTTTGCCTGAGATACGCCCAATCTGCTGGACGCCTATTTTAGAGTAAACGATTTTGTAGCTGATGAAATGCATGTTTATTTTTTTTCCTTTTGATCGCTGCAGATTACAAAAAAAAAGTCTTCAAAACAAGCAACTGCACTAATAAATATGTGAATAACTGTTTCAAGACTTACCCTTATGGAATGTAACTGACAGAGATAATTTAAGAAAGAAAGGACAAACGTGTTAAAAGGAATAAATATCTAATATAGACTTTTTATGTATTTCAAGTTGTTATTAAGGGATGCAGAGACAAGAAAAAAGAGAAGGACAGGGCGAGTTGGGGAGATATAGTAGAGCTGCAATAAGGAAAATCCACTGAGAGGAATGTGTATTGAATTATGTGTCCGTGTCACCACCTCATAAATCCAACACATACCTAATTTAACTAAATCTTCTGATGTAGTTGATACCCACGTATACATTAGGATTTACCAAGCCTAGGAACACCTAATTTAAATGTTCTCTGAACAGAATGTGGAGGAGATTTAGAATGACCAAGGACTCTGAGTTCTGTGGACAAGGTCCCTGGGCATACCCATGATCTTTTGATCTGTTGGCCAATCCTCCATTGTTTCAGAAGGCAGAAAAGGGAATATTTGTTGGTGGACAATTACTAGATGATAGCAGGTATGGATTTTGTGCATATCCATTTACACCTGTAACTCACCATTAGACAGCAGCTGAAGAACAATACGATACAATATAGCATATCTGCAAACTCCCAGTATGGTGGAATGTGAGGTATAGATTTAGCTATATGGAAAATGTGCTTAAGATTTCTTCATAAATCATCTTGTGACTTTCATATCAGCCTTGCTGTGCTGCAATAGCTGTACTGTATGGGCAATGATGCATAATATTAGATGAGAAATATTAAATTCCCTTATCTCAGGGCAGAAGGTTTATCTCTGGCTGATGTGGCATAAGAGTGTATCCTAACAGCCTCAAGCCTTAGTCCACACAAAGAATACAATTTAAAATGTTGTTCATATTTTAAACTTTTCTGTCTAAACCAGTGTTTTCAGATAATTTTCTAAAAGATTATCATCTACACTGAAAAACCAGAAATGCATAAATCATTCTTTAGAACATCAGAACAATCTAGATGAGAACAGGCCATTCAAGCTAACAAAGCTTGCCAGTCTTATTGGGTATCAACCAAGATCAATGTTTGTTTACAGAGCAAACCTGAAGTAAATGCCAAAAGAACAAAAAAAAAAAAAAGAAAATCAAACTAAGAAATGAATCGTGTGTACAGATGATGAAGTACAACTGCTTTTAAAGGTTACAAAAAGAGTATAAATTTGTCAGAACCTTAGAAAATATAGACTGATAGTCCTACCAAAAAAAACAGAGTAAAAATTTGAGTGTTTCATGGCAAAGTAGCCATCAGTTGACACAGAGATGTTAGGAAAGTATTAACCAAACAAAAAATGGGGTCAATGTCTGATCCAATGACAATCGTGTCAGTGTTTTCAAGGAAGCTCTATTTTCCCCAGCCATACTACCATGTAAGACCCAATGTTTTCAGATATAAAGAATTTTGAAGGGTGCTTTCAAAGCATTTGTTTTTACTGGCTGAAAATGCTGTTTCAGTGTGGATGGACAGTCAAAATGAATAAAAAATGTATTTTCAAATCTATCCATGTTAAGAATGAGTCTTTCACGTGGCATATATATACAGAGCCTATTTAGAGTCACTGCTTACTTAATCTAAGCATTTTGAAATGAAAGATATGACGTTCCCAAGGAAAAATCGAGGTGTAAACTATTAGAGAAAATACTAAGTAAATAAAGAACTGTCTTGAGTCATTATTACAAATTAAATTCAAGATGAATGTCCATTTTTATTTACACAAAATGGTGTAGCCTGACCATGTATGCAGGTGAGTTCTTCATACCAAGACTAAATGAATTTAACAGAACAGCCCCATTTGCCTGTTAGATTAATTTACATAACATAATTAAATATATTTTAATTTACACCAATCAGCACACAGATAATGGTATATTCTAGGTTAGTTAAATATGTTAAAAGTTTTTGGTACAAGCATTTAACTCTAAAGAGAAGCCTTTTATTTAATTTCTTAAAAAATGAAATACATTTACTTGTATATATTATGTCATCATTGCTTTAGTTACTGTTTAGAATCTGATAGGTACAGGACATCTTAGTAACACAGGAAAGGCACACCGATAACACTTAGAAATTCTCATAGAAATAATAAAACACATGTAGGAATATAATTTTTGAGTTTTTCTGCTCTAAAGCACAGCAGTGCCAACATTAACATTCAACCCCAGGACACCAGAGCTCTGAAACTGAAATAAGAAACTCTACACCCCAATCATTTCTCTCGCGTTTTCATATTGTATCTTTGTGGTAAGATAGGTAACACCTATCTCATCTTAAGATCACTGATTTGGACATAATGTGTTTAGGTAAATGAAATATACAGTAACAATACTTTTACAGGATTGTGTTAGGTATTAGTTTTTTATGATCTTATACAAAAAAAATCTATTTATTTAAATCAACAGAAAGCCTGAAATTCATCCAACCATCCAACCCGCTGAATCCGAACACAGGGTCACAGGTATCTGCTGGAGCCAATCCCAGGGCACAAGGCAGGAACCAATCCCAGGCAGGGTGCCAACCCGCCGCAGGACACACACAAACACACCCACACACCAAGCACACACTAGGGAAAATTTAGAATCGCCAATTCACCTAACCTGCATGTCTTTGGACTGTGGGAGGAAACCCATGCAGACACGGGGAGAACATGCAAACTCCACGCAGGGAGGACCTGGGAAGCGAACCCGGGTCTCCTAACTGCGAGGCAGCAGTGCTACCACTGCGCCACCGTGCCACCCCAAGCCTGAAATTAAAGGAAGTAATTCTTAATATGGTTTATGCAGTTGTACTTTACTTTCACCTTATGCAATTTCTTGTATTAGAAATATGTTCATTTTTGCACACCCTTTGGGGTCAGAGCACAGTGTCAGCCATTGTACAGCACCCCTGGAGCAATTGCAGGTTAAGAGCCTTGCTTAAGGGCCCAGCAGAGTAGGATATCTTTTGGAAGTAACAGGGATTAGATCTGGCAACCTTCCAGATACCACTGCAGATCTTGGCCTCAGAGCCACCACTCTGTCTCAAACTGAACATTGTTGGTATCACATATCAGCAATCAATGTCAGAATCTTGATCATCATTGAGATATTGCCCATAAAGGTAAGTACTAATGTCTACATGAGGTTCTGATTTGTTCATTTGTAAAGAAAGTTCCCACTATATTTCTTGACCAGTCCTGATTTAAATACTGTGTTCTCCTTCTTTGTTTGTGGGCTGCTGCTTGCACAACCTGTTATCACACACTCATCTCACAGCAACCTGCCTTTGAAGCACTTGCAGATAGCTGCCTTCCAGTCCTGCCTGTAAAGCGCTTTCTGCACTCTGCTACAGAATATTCAACCCTACTCTGTAAAAGGCACTAAGTAATTTATAGCACCATTATATGTTTTTACCTTTTTGCTCAGGGATTCTCCCACAATTTTGATTTTAAGGCTTTAAGGGTGTCCACAGTGTTTATTAAATCCCCTTGCATTTCTCACCTTGAGCCCAGCTGCTGCAAAAACAGAATCCATTCAACATTAGAGTTTTCATGGAAAAGGTTCAAATGGTTTGAAATATTTCACCAGGTAGCAGAGTTGTGGCGAGGGTGTCCGTAAACCCTTTACAGAATGAGGTCAAAAAATTAAAAATAGATTGATTTCTAAGTAGGGAGTTAAATCGGTGGGTGGAACTACTGGAGTATGCTATATTTTTGTCAAAAATAAACAAACTTTAATAAACAAACTTTACAACTGTGTAATATCAACAAAAGTATGCATATTGATCAATGTTATGAGCGCAACGCAGCATCAGTGTTGTCTGAAGTGGACAAACAATTCAGACAAGAAATACTACCAGCTATGTATTTGCACTAGACTTTATGTATCTTGCTTCAGAGTGGAACAGCAAGACAAAATACAAGGCAAATTGTGCAAGCTGAACATCTCCAAAGTTTCCTAATAGACTTAATCAAGGCAGGAGCAGACAGCACTTGACAACATTTGAGGAATACTTGAGTCAGAGGGGAACATTTTTTACACAATGGGTGGTTTTCTTTTTCTCTTAAGCAAAAAGCATCTACATAATACATGTAAAAGGCACCCTTTGGTGAGATTGGGGTGATAAGCGAAAAGGAAAATTTCATGAATAATTGTGTTACATGTTATTGTTGATGGTTGTATATAGGATGTAGATATTTACATGTCTTAGAAAAGAGTCACCTGTTTTCATTGGTATCTCACGAACATACAATATTGTGATACAGAACTGCCTGCTTCCTTTGAAAATGAAACTGTTCTGGGGACACTGGTTTCTAAACAGCATTCAGTGGTATATGTACTTCTTGATAGCAGACAACAATACTATTGTTTAATCAAAGAAAATGTGTTTACACTACTGCTAAGCAAAGGAAATTTGTATGTACCATTGTTTAATCGATCATCATGTTGATCTAGGCAGAGACTAAAGCAGTTATATACTTCTGGGCAGTGGATGGTGTAGAGAGAGATCTTCCACTGAGAACACTGTCAAGATCACTTGCGCTAACAAGACAAGAGACACACAAATGGTGACACCTACCTCCAGGGAGGAAGAGACAGTTTCACCAGAGAGATGCCGGTTGTGGGTTGTGATGTATGGCCGGCTGTTCATCCCGGCCAATACCCCCACGCCGCCAGGTGGAGCCCTCCCTGCAGTATGGAGGTGCCCCGAAGGCCAGCAGGGCATTATGGACATTGGAGTCTTTATTCACAGCCCTGCTGGATACCATGGGGGCCGCCAGGAGTTGCTGCAGGGAGGCCCAGAGACTATTTGCCTTACGCCCAGGAAGTACGTCATAGTCACATGGACAAAGAGAACGATGTGCTTCCTGGGTGAAGAAAAAAGGATTTTTTATCTGACCCGGAAGTGTTCCAGGTCATATGGAAGAGTATGTGAAATGCTTCCGGGTCGAGGAGTATAAAGGACTTTGGGAGATCCCAGACAGACGAGCTGAGTTGGGAGGCAGGGTGGCTAAGTGTCTGGGAGTTTCGAGGATTGGATTATTGTGTATTTAATTATTGGAGTATTTGGGAGGGGAGGGTGCTTTGTGAACTTATTATTATAATAAATCAATTATTTGGACTTTTATCTGGTGTCTGACGTGTGGTCTTAAGGTTCAAGGGTGCGAGAAAGCCCCTAATCTGTCACAGGGTCCAATGAGAGAGGGAAGACTCAAGAGAGGACCAAGAGAAAAAGCAAGGTGTGTTTAGGACGTTATAGCATCACGAGGTGAAAGAGAACAGTCATTCCACAAGGGGCAGATTCCAAAAGGGATTTGGTAAGTTAACAAGACTTCTGTTGGAAAATAAGCATTTAGCAAACATATTGTTTTAGTGGGAAAGTTGGAAGACTAATTGTTGTGTAAACACAGCGTGCAACTTGGATTTTGCATCACCAAAGGTTGCATCCTCTACTGTTATGTTTTAATGGACTTTAGAGTGTGGACTGTGCGCTCTCTTTTTAAAAGGTTTTCACTCCTGAAATCTTTAAATTCTTATCTTCTTTTATCTTCTTGGTGTATTGTCTGGTGTTTTTCTAGAATTGCTCCCGTGTTTCTAATTTTATGTTTACTCACCCCCCAATTTCAAGAAACCTGTGGACAACTATCTTTTAATTATAAATGTTCTTGATGTTAAGATCTAGCTTAATACATTTTTAAAACTTTTGAGCCTTTTAAAAAATTTAAAGAGTTCCCAGACTCTTAATAAAATTGGGTGGCATTGTCAGATATTTTAACTCTGTTCAAGTTTGATTACTTATAAGTGTGACCTAGACACCCATCACACTTGTAATCATTTTTGGTTGTGTTCGCATATAATGCCCAAAGCATTTGTTGGAAAAGCCCCTATCTGACTGCCTGAAACAACCAGTTTTGTCCAATTTTGTTGAAATATAGCACATTTATTCTTTGTAGAAATTTGTCAAGACAATTCAATTTTTTTTAAGATACCTCAAACAAATCACACTCTAAAGTTTTTGACCATTGGTGAATACGCAAGCTCATACAAATTAAAATGGAAAAACATTCTATGTGACTTCAATTAGGAATTACTGTTTTAATTTTACCTTTGAAGCAGTGCCTTGAACTTGTATATTTTACACATTTTCCTCTTTAACTCATCTGACAGCTGTTTGAATGCCCACCACAAGTGAATCAGACGCTGTGCAGATCATGTGAATGCATACAGCTATTACTGCAGTGTCCTTCTTCTGCTGCTTTAGGTAAATTAACTAATAAAGAACAAAAGAGGGTCACTTCTCTGGAAATAAATGTAAGGAGAAAGCAGTTACATAAACATATACTGTATAAGAATGAATTGATTGAACATTTTATTTTTGTGAAGAACAGACATTATCACCCTGCAGTTAAATGGTTTTTGAACTAGTTAATGACTTGCAAACCACACAGGTGCCCTAACTGATATAAGCATAGGATAGGAAAGGTTTAAAATGGACAGTGGGGGGCTTCAGTGGCTTAAGCCCCTAATCTGTGGTACCTTGTCCCTGATATTTCAGTCTCAGATATACACAAACAAATGAGGCAAAGCCCCTAATCTTAGTCTTGTTATACAATAAATCAGTTCCTTTCCAAAGTTTTACTTATTTATGCCATTTTAATGAATTACTGTGTTTAAACAAATACTAATAGGATAGATGGTCAAGTTATTTCAGTTCCTCTTCTCCTTCCATAAGGTAATATTGATACTGATTTTATGCGAATATTGACCATTTTGTATTAACAGATATTATTCAACACTATTTACTGGATACTATTCAATTCGATGTGCTTTCAAAAATGTTATGTTTAAGAAAATTGAACAACAATTAGAAACAGACCCTGCATCGCTAACATACATCAATCAATGCCGTTCTCACATCACTTAAATTGGACTCTGCTATGTATGAAAGCTATTGAGCCACCACAAGCATCTTTGTGCTCTGTTTTTAACTCCATTGTAAGTTGCATGTACTTAATGTAGTTTACTAACACATGTAATTGCATTCAATTAGTGCTGTTACTTTTGAATATGACTCATTGTTACCTGAATGTAACGCCATGTGTTAATTGTCTAACTTGTTTATTCTGTCATTGACTGGATGATATGTGAGCTGAGAAGACAGTTTAGCCGATACTAGTGTACTGAACTCCAAGCATCCTGCTTTACTGGATAACAATTCTGTCCAAGGCCCTCCATTAAATAATATTTGAAGAAAACCAGGCAGTAGAATAGGATGACGTGTAGCATCTCATTAACACAAGTAATAAAGAAAATGTGAAACTTTCATTATAACAAAAGGAGCTGGTGAAATTGTTTCAGCCGTACTTATAAAAACATTTTTATTGACTTGGACAAACTGATCTATATAGCTGTCACTCTGCCAGTCAGTTCAGCTGCTTGTGAGAGAAGCTTTTCTTGCCTTTGCCAACTTATAACATATTTGAGTAACAGCAGTTGAAATTCAGAGGCCAACGACCTGCTATCTTGCCAATTAATTCAATGAGAAAAAGAGTGGAGTAAGAATCGAGGGCATCACATAGGCATTTACAGGAAGCCATACCAAGAGAAGAATTCTTTTAACATAAATATCCACTATGTAATATTCCCTATCAAATTAAAAATAACTTCTAAGACTATCTATTTAATTTGCACATTACTTTCTCAGTTTAAATATATAATATGTATTTCATTAAGACAAAGTAAAAAGACACAATCAATGATTAGAGTCATGATCTATTGTAATTAACAATAAAGTTGTTTTATTTGAATTTAATTCATTCTTATCATTTACACTTTCATGTAAGTGCCTAGTGTGCAATGCAGTAATTACAAATTCATGCACAATTATTGCAAAACATAATGTCAAAGCATAAAGCATAATGTACATACATGCATTGGAAAAAACTATTTTTTAATAAGCCTCAACTCCAACTCTTTTAAATCAGCTGCATTCTTAAATGGATCAGTCGCTTTGCAGGTGAATGCTGAGAAAGGAAGTGGCTGCAATTTAAAAAATTTAATAAAGGGACCATGTTTAATCAACACATTAGGATAGCATATGCTAACTAGTATAAACCTGGGATCTTTTTTTAAATACAAAAATATACATACAGATATGAAAAGGTTTATTCTACTGCTCCATCCTGCAAACCAATATAAATAAGCTAACTGAAATATTTTTATGTGGTGAATGAATGACATTAGTTACCACCGCTATTGATTTGGCTAATTCAACCACAGAAGAGTATGAAGAAGAATAAACAGGTAGAAACTGGTTTGGCTTATGTGCAGTGGGGTCAGTGACACACAGAAATATCTTTACTTGCTTCAGCCACTTGCTGTGGTAGAAGACTGGCTAACAAAGGGAGACTTTCAGACTTTTTAAATGGTTATCAGTTGAGCAAGGTTTCCTGAACATGGTTTCTTTTCCCTCAAAACAAAAATTAAAGAAGAAAATAGAAAAGGCATAATTCAATTTCATCTTATTTTCACTAGATTATACACTGTATATAAAAATATTCATCCCATTGAATTTTTCATATTTTATTGTCATACAACACAGTAGATTTAGCTTGGCTTTTCTGACAAAAAGAAAAAGAATCTTTAATGTCCCAGTGAAAATAGATCTCTTTAAAGTGGTCTAAATGAATTATAAATATTAAATTCAAAATAATTGATCGCATAACTATACACATCTTTCAAGTCTCTATTTAGTACAGTAGTTTGCACGGGTCTCTGTCTATCAGCTCTGCATATCCGGACATTGCAATTTTTCCCCATTCTTCTTTGCATAACCTCTCAAGCTCTTTCAGGTTTCATGGTGATTGTGAAGGAAAAACTTTTTTTTAAGTCCAGCCACAAATTCTCAATAGGATTGACCCTGGACTCGGACACTCTAGAACTTTAACATTGTAGTTTTGACTTTATGCTTAGGGTCATTGTTTGGCTGGAAAGGAAACCTTCTCCCAAGGCACAAGTTTTTTGCAGACTGCATCTCTTTTTCTTCCAGGATTCTCTTGTATTTTGCAGCATTTATTTTACACTCTCCCTCACAAGCCTACATCAGAGAGGCATCCTCACAGCCTGATAAATCCACCGCCATGCTTCATGGTGCAGATGATGTGCTTTTGATGATTCACATGGCTTTTAGTCTGATGGCCAAAAAGTCATCTCCTGAGTCCATAGAACCTTCTTCTAGCTGATTCCAGAGTCTCCCAAGTGCCTTCTATGAAGATGTCCTGAGTGTTTTTTTGTTTTTATCACAGCTGCCCTTTCTCTTTGCCACTATCCCATAAAGCTGCAACTGGTGAAACACCCGGGTACCTGGGTAACAGTTGTCATATGCATAGTCTCTCCAATGTCAGTGACTGAAACTTGTTACTCCTTCAGAGCTCTCATAGGTCACCTGTGCACACTACACAGGGGGTGTTTAACCTCTTCTTCACTAACTGTCACCAGACAGGAACAGTACAATGCAGCCTTCTTAAAAAGACAATACTTCTGCAAAATAACTCTATATTTCTTTTTAGTAGCGGGAATAAGGTTCCATAGTAATGCAATAAAGTAAGTATTGTCTTAGATCTTTATTATTTTAAAAGGTTATCTGCGTAACACGTTATTTTTAGGCTTAGGGTTAGGATCAGGGTTACTTTTAACACATTAGCCCCAACATATGTTGTATAAATAAGTTATTATTTTCCAGAACTGATTTTATTTTAAATGTTCACATTTGGCTTGTCTGCAGAGTATGCATTTTTCATGGCATTTTGGTTAAATATTTGAGGGTTGATGTTTCCAGGATGGTTTCACCCACGAGTATATAACTTGAAAAACCAATTGGTTGCACCAGTGATAATTTAGATTGGCCTTTCTCTGCTTTCTTTTCTGTGGTGGTGTTTTTCTTCGCCAGCACCGCCAGCTGATAAAAGTCCTATTCAGCCATTTGTGATGCTAGAACATCACAAATGTAGGTACTGCAACTGCTTCAAATCTTCAAGGGTAAAGTTTAAAAACATAACAAATGACTTAAGTACATTTATGTTAGGCAGAATGCCCTAGTGGGGCCTGGGTAGTCTTTTGGCTTTGGAACCCCAGCAAATGTTTTTTCTCCAGCATCTTGCCCCAGGGTTTCTTTTTCCTGTAGTTCCTGACTATATCTGACTATAGACTGGAATTATTTTTGGAGACTTATAAATTAATCAGTATATATTTAAAGTCTATTTTTTCTGTTACTTATGTATGTATGTTATGTAAGTGCATATTGATTTATTCTTATCTACTATTTTTGGTATTTATTCATTCTTTTTTTATTTATTTTTTATTTGCTTTACTTTTCTTGTACCCTTTCTTTAATATTTTGTAAAGTACTTTGATACACATTCTATATATGAAAATGTTTTATTGAAAGAAATGTTGTCATATTAAAAGTAGTGACTTCTTATGCAGTTAATATTTAACTTTATATTTGTAATTAATTTGGACAACTTTGCAGAGATCTGTTTTCACTTTTGCAATATAGATTATTTTTGTGATGATCCATATAGAAAGCCAAGTTAAATTCACTGTGAAAAATGAAATGTGAAAACTTCCAATGGGGTGCATGTAGAATGTGCAGACCTGAAGCTATTTTAAGTCTTTTCAAGCCTGATTAAATATTTTAAGTGCAATTTATACTTAATATTATAATCCATTTATTTATAAGATGGCGCCATTTTTGAGAATTTTGTTTGATTTGTTGCAAGCTATTAATTGTAGTTTTATTTTCTTTATTATTGTAGAAGCTGCAACTATAACTCTGGACTCAGCTGGTGAGTTCTCTCTGAGTGTCAACTGTGGGAATTGACGGAAGATTTGTATATTTGTAATTTTTTTCCATCCAGATTTGGGTCACTCTTGGTTTTCTTCTTAATAGTGGCCCATCCAGGCAGTCAAAGAATGTATTTACTAGATGGCTAACTCAGCCTGTCTTACCTATACCTTTATCTTCTCCAGGAAAGCAGCACAGTGTTTTCCTGTTAATATTTATTTTTAGAGGATGTGGAAGCGATGGAAAATATTATACTAGGACAAACCCTTCATCAAATATTATAATGCAAACTATGGTAACTAAATTCAGGATAGTTTTAATTTGCTGAAAGTAACCATACCAATATGTTTCATGAAGTGTGGGCAAGATCGTTCCTCCCCCACACTATGCGACTCTTCAATTCCACCCGGGGGAGTAAATGCTAACATTATTCAAAGTTATTGTCTGCTTTTTTCATTTTTATTACTATTTAATTTAATATTGTTTCTTTGTATCAGTATACTACTGCTGGATTATGTGAATTTATCCCTGGGATTAATGAAGTATCTATCTATCTATCTATCTATCTATCTACAGTGGTGTGAAAAACTATTTGCCCCCTTCCTGATTTCTTATTCTTTTGCATGTTTGTCACACAAAATGTTTCTGATCATCAAACACATTTAACCATTAGTCAAATATAACACAAGTAAACACAAAATGCAGTTTTTAAATGATGGTTTTTATTATTTAGGGAGAAAAAAAATCCAAACCTACATGGCCCTGTGTGAAAAAGTAATTGCCCCCTGAACCTAATAACTGGTTGGGCCACCCTTAGCAGCAATAACTGCAATCAAGCGTTTGCGATAACTTGCAATGAGTCTTTTACAGCGCTCTGGAGGAATTTTGGCCCACTCATCTTTGCAGAATTGTTGTAATTCAGCTTTATTTGAGGGTTTTCTAGCATGAACCGCCTTTTTAAGGTCATGCCATAGCATCTCAATTGGATTCAGGTCAGGACTTTGACTAGGCCACTCCAAAGTCTTCATTTTGTTTTTCTTCAGCCATTCAGAGGTGGATTTGCTGGTGTGTTTTGGGTCATTGTCCTGTTGCAGCACCCAAGATCGCTTCAGCTTGAGTTGACGAACAGATGGCCGGACATTCTCCTTCAGGATTTTTTGGTAGACAGTAGAATTCATGGTTCCATCTATCACAGCAAGCCTTCCAGGTCCTGAAGCAGCAAAACAACCCCAGACCATCACACTACCACCACCATATTTTACTGTTGGTATGAAGTTCTTTTTCTGAAATGCTGTGTTCCTTTTACGCCAGATGTAACGGGACATTTGCCTTCCAAAAAGTTCAACTTTTCTCTCATCAGTCCACAAGGTATTTTCCCAAAAGTCTTGGCAATCATTGAGATGTTTCTTAGCAAAATTGAGACGAGCCCTAATGTTCTTTTTGCTTAACAGTGGTTTGCGTCTTGGAAATCTGCCATGCAGGCCGTTTTTGCCCAGTCTCTTTCTTATGGTGGAGTCGTGAACACTGACCTTAATTGAGGCAAGTGAGGCCTGCAGTTCTTTAGACGTTGTCCTGGGGTCTTTTGTGACCTCTCGGATGAGTCGTCTCTGCGCTCTTGGGGTAATTTTGGTCGGCCGGCCACTCCTGGGAAGGTTCACCACTGTTCCATGTTTTTGCCATTTGTGGATAATGGCTCTCACTGTGGTTCGCTGGAGTCCCAAAGCTTTAGAAATGGCTTTATAACCTTTACCAGACTGATAGATCTCAATTACTTCTGTTCTCATTTGTTCCTGAATTTCTTTGGATCTTGGCATGATGTCTAGCTTTTGAGGTGCTTTTGGTCTACTTCTCTGTGTCAGGCAGCTCCTATTTAAGTGATTTCTTGATTGAAACAGGTGTGGCAGTAATCAGGCCTGGGGGTGGCTACGGAAATTGAACTCAGGTGTGATACACACCATAGTTAGGTTATTTTTTAAAAAGGGGGCAATTACTTTTTCACACAGGGCCATGTAGGTTTGGATTTTTTTTCTCCCTAAATAATAAAAACCATCATTTAAAAACTGCATTTTGTGTTTACTTGTGTTATATTTGACTAATGGTTACATGTGTTTGATGATCAGAAACATTTTGTGTGACAAACATGCAAAAGAATAAGAAATCAGGAAGGGGGCAAATAGATAGATAGATAGATACAGTGGTGTGAAAAACTATCTATCTATCTATCTATCTATCTATCTATCTATCTATCTATCTA
>JANRMT010062854.1:4651982-4687531 GCA_026402145.1 Polypterus bichir lapradei | reverse complement strand
CTATCTATCTATCTATCTATCTATCTATCTATCTATCTATCTATCTATCTATCTATCTATCTATCTATCGGCCTGCTACCTGCAACATGATAGTGATATGGAGTCAATAAGGAAAGAGATTGCTAAGGTAACTGACTTGAAGGACAGAAATAATATAAAATTGTGGGCTTACCTTGAAGTGAAGTAAGTGATCCATTCAAATTTATTAGCTGCACCTTGAAGTAATGACTTCTGTGTTTGGGCTCGGCTGAGCTGGATGGCATTTGAGTGCATCATGCATATATATCAAAGAATGATTCCAAACCCAGAACTTTTATTATTTGAGTTTTCTATCACATGGTAAGAGGAGTTTAAAGAACTTATTGGATGTAGGTCAAGTTATTTTATGAGGAGGCCAATGATTCCTTTTCCCAACCCCCATTACAGAAAGGCATTTAATCCAATAATTCAGAGGTCCACAGTAGTGGGTTTGTGTTATTGACATTTTTAGTTGAACTGCTTAACCAAGCAATCAATCTGAAAATTATGAATGACTGTATTACACTGTGACAAAAGGACTGTTCACAATAAGAAAATCAACATTTAGAACAAATGTTTTATGTATTACTTATACAATTTTGGCGCCAGTCCTTACCATTTCTACTTAATTTCCCAGGACCATTACAGGCTAGTTCAAGTACAATACCTTTTTAACTATTTTTGCTCTTTTCATTTTCAGAGAAAGATGGCTAATCTTACACCTTCTCACTAAACAGTTTACTAATATAGCATTTTATATCCATTGAAGACATGGGCACCAACTTGTCAAACATAGTGGGGGAGTAGGTGGTGGGCAAAAAATCTTGGGCTACTACATAAATAATAATTAAACAATGACAACCAAACCAATAATAACAATCTTTAAACTTTCATAACATAGGAGACACAATCATGCTAAAAAATGTAAATGAATATTATGCTAAAGGGACTGCAGTTCTAGGTTTATTGCATTGCTAAAGGCTGTTTCAATTCAAGGTATAAGCATTTTTCAAATAAGCTTACATTAAAACATGAAAATGTTAAAACTTTGTAAATACCATTTTCTGTTATTCCCAACCATCTGTGAATTGGCTGAATATATTCATTATATTGGCTTCTGGAATGCTTAAAAAAAGTTTCCATAATCATTTTTTTTCTGAAAAGGTTCTGATATCGAGCATGAACTGGATGATGATATCATGTTGTAAACAAGAATTATAGGTTTAAGGATAATCATTACACTTCAATTTTGTTGAATTTTGTAATTGTATTGGCTAGTCACTTTATTTCAGGGCCCTAAATTTAAATTACATGTTTATGGGACTTCTTGTAAGATATTACTGTGATACACCAGATCCATCAGTGATGATTCCACTCAAAACAACTTTAAATACTTGCCATCCTGACCTGACAAATTTGAGGTTGTGCACTGTAAATAATTTGCAGTCTGCATGTAGCTGGTATTCATGGTTGTCTATTAGGTGGTATTAGTCTGATGGATTCATTTTTTTAATATTGGTAATTCAAGATAGATATTAATACACAGTCACATTGGACTTCAAATTTGAACAGTGAAACAAAATAAATTGAAACGTCCCACTTTTACCTGCATCCTGAATGTAGCATTAGTAGCCTGGACCAACATATGGACTTGGATAAAGCTGGTATGGACTTTTCAGTTCATTTCTCTACCATTTCTATTGTAATGCTCCAACTTTAGAATGGGGGCAAGTTGCCTCTATGCCAAAATGACCTCCAAGTCTCCTACTCCCATAGTGTAATCTGCATACGTCTTAATTGGTTATTTTTTCTGCATTTGAAATAATTGGTATACAGTA
The DNA here is from genome assembly GCA_026402145.1 of Polypterus bichir lapradei. Classification (NCBI taxonomy): domain Eukaryota; kingdom Metazoa; phylum Chordata; class Cladistia; order Polypteriformes; family Polypteridae; genus Polypterus; species Polypterus bichir. Next base: position 4,685,675 of record JANRMT010062854.1, on the reverse strand, counting down.
ATCCCTCGCTATATCGCGCTTCGACTTTCGCGGCTTCACTCTATCGCGGATTTTAAATGTAAGCATATCTAAATATATATCACGGATTTTTCGCTGGTTCGCGGATTTCTGCGGACAATGGGTCTTTTAATTTATGGTACATGCTTCCTCAGTTTGTTTGCCCAGTTGATTTCATACAAGGGACGCTATTGGCAGATGGCTTAGAAGCTACCCAATCAGAGCATGTATTACATATTAACTAAAACTCCTCAATGCTATAAGATATGCATCCCGCGCGGTGTTTGTTTGCTTGTCTCTGCCTCTCTCTCACCCTCTCTGACATTCTCTGCGCCTGACGGAGGGGGTGTGAGCAGAGGTGCTGTTTGCACAGAAGCTGTTTGCTTAAAAGATACTGACGCTCCTCTAAAAAATGCCACTTTATTGCGGTGCTCGGCATATTTAAAAGCACAAAAGCACACGTATTGATTTTTTGATTGTTTGCTTTAATCTCGCGCTCTCTCTCTGACGTTCTCTGCGCCTGACGGAGGAGATTTGAGCAGAGGGGCTGTTTCAACAGAGGCTGTTTGCTTAGAAGATACTGACGCTTCTCTGAAAAATGCCGCTTTACTTAAAAGCACACGTATTGATTTTTTGATTGTTTGCTTTTCTTTGCGAGCGCTCGCTCTCTCTCTTAAATTCTCTGCTCCTGATGCAGACACTCATTTGAAGAAAAGATATATTTGCATTCTTTTAATTGTAAGAAAGAACTGTCATCTCTGTCTTGTCATGGAGCACAGTTTAAACTTTTGACTAAAGGGTGTTATTTCATGTCTAGAGGGCTCTAATAATGTTAACAGTGTGGGAGAGTTTATAAGGGCTTAAAATATATAAAAATAACCATACAAACATATGGTTTCTACTTCGCGGATTTTCATCTATCGCGGGGGGTTCTGGAACGCAACCCCCGCGATCGAGGAGGGATTACTGTATAGCATAAACAGAAAGGCATTGAAAATTCAGAATGGGTAAACAGTTTAAAATGAAACCTTAAATCTCTGGCATAATACATAATGTAGATCAGGGTTCTTAAAGTTTTTTCCTTGCAACCCCCATTTTTCATTTTTTGTGTCTTCATGACCCAGAATTGCTGTCATCCGTTATCCTTGCCCCTTGGACAATCCCCGACACAGGCTGTAGCAGAGCAATGCTGTTTTCTTAAACTGCCCATGGCAACCCATCACAAGACACTTCGCAAATCCTACGTGATCCTTTCCTATTGAGTACTGTTGTGACTCATGACTCTGTGTGAATTTTTATATTAATTTCTTTCATTTTTGTATTTTAAGTTAATTTTGGGGATCTGCATTTACCCAGAATTATCAAATGTAAACTATTACTCTGCTAGATCAACACTAATTAGCTTTAATTCCGGCAATAGGTTTCAGATATAAAATCTAAAGTACTTTGTGTGTTTTCTCCAAGATAATAATAGTGTTCTTGTTATCAACTCTCAACCAGTCTAGTAGGAAAATGCAATAGGCCTTACCCATAACTCTTCTTGTGTCATTATAAACAGCACAGTGTAAGGGTGTTAGATATTGTGAAGCCAAACATTGCAAAGTCATTCACTCATTTTTATAGCTCATGCAGCCATTTATTCTGCTAACAAAACAAAGATGAGTTATTAAAACTGAACATTAGTTTAGCATCTAAATGCAGTCTTTTTGAAATTCCTTATGTATATATTTACAAGATTTTAAATTATGTATGTTATGGGCATAGATACTTGTTGACAAAATCAGAGGTTTGTTTCACTGAATCTGTATGCCACTACAATGTCTATAACAGAAAAAAACAAAACAAAAAAAGAAAATAAAAAATATCTGTAAACTGCTTTCACATAAACAGGGCATGCTTTTTCTGTTCTTAACTTTTTATTGTATTTTAAAATAGAACATATATAAAACTTTAAACTATTAAGGGAAAATAGTAATACATGCACTAAATAAAAATTCTCTAAATAAAAATTCTCTTTAATGATTTATTAGCATTTTATAAATTAATTTATAAAATTGCAGTTAACTGATGTTTGTGCATATGGTATACCCAGTGTCTCATTCCTGGCTCTAATGTTTGTTTGTAAATTATATGTATAAAATATTTTTGTCTTTTTGTATTTTTTTAATCTTTAAAAGTATTTTTTGTATTTATGCTTTTGCATTTATAACATATTTTCCTTTAGTTGATATTATATTCTTGTTCTTTGTGTGTTGAGCCTACGTAATGAGTGTTCACCGCATGCACTGTACTGGTGCACTCTGGCTTTGAGTTTGTTCAACCTTCGAAGGTTTTATGTTGTGACCCACAATGTGCCGCATCATACAAACCACCACTGAACTCCTTAATATGTTAATGTTTACTTTTAACAGGCTGAAACGTTAAGACAGAAAACATATGAGTGCTCAAGCTCTGCTGATACGAGTGCCAACCTTATTAGATATCCCCCCATCTCTCCATTGGTCATATTAAGGAACTGTCCCATCAGGGTGTGACTGGGCACCATTTCTTGAACAAGGTCCCAATACTCACTTTGGCTCTTCGAGTCATGATGCAAATGTTAGATGACATTTGGGCCCAAAATAAAATTAACATGTTGGCCTGGTACTAGTATTGTAGAAACAACACAGGTGACACCATGCAGACACATGTCTAAATCATAAATACCTTCAAAATGTGTCTGTTGACTACAGCAGACAATCAAAACAATGTTCTCTGCTGGCTGTGTCATTTGTGGTAAAATGCCTGCACTCTGAAGCTGCTGGACAACAGTTGCACTGATTGTACATGCCATGGAATTGGAATTTGGCATCCCTCTAAGCTTTACATGACCACCAACAGTAACAGGAGTATAAAATAGCTCACAGAAAGCTTGTACCTTTTGAGAGCTCTGAACAATTATTGTGCAACAGCAAGGCAGCCTCCATATATCATTTCCCAACTACATTCTTTCTGGAGGGTATTTAGCTGTCTGCTCACAGTGTCCCTCCTTAAGTGTGGGCTATTCATTTCAAAGGCTGAACATTCTCCTGGGAAGCCTCACTAGACAGTTGATGGCCCTGTGTCTTCTGATGGGAACAGTTTTTCTTCCAGTGCCCTGGAGTGAAACATTTTAAGCACAGAATGAGATATGCAGTGTGACAAAGTAGAATGCTCAGAATCACCACAAACCATATAAGCCCTCTTGACGAAAAGAGTCAGACTGCCCAGACATAGGTGGGGAGTGAACTGACATCTGGGTTTGCTGTGCCAACATGCAGTCAATTAAGTTAACCAGCTCCACATGCCATCATTTCCATACTGCCAAGCACAATTAGATGTGTGAACCCGTGTAGAGTGAATTCTTCTAATACACAGGTCAATATCTCCTGTGTGTGGACAGCAGGCTTAATTAGGTGGGAAGGCTGTGTTGGTTTTGTGGTATAAATTCTGGTGTCCCTTTGGTATTAGTCAAGTTTCTCCTGCATCTCATTTGCTGTCCACTTGTCAGATGAATAAAATGTAAAGATGTTAGAATGATCGATCAGAACCATGTTTAATAAACATCATGGCAACTTCATGGCTAGGGTTGTCAATGGGACTGCCTTATTTAGACAGATCCAATAATCTATTTGATTTTCACCAGGGTGAGACAATGTATTGTAAAAGTCAGCAACAGGCATATTTGAGTAAGTCAACTCACTAAAATGCTGCTTCAGAATATTAAAGATTAATTAGGGGTATTGAGAGTGGGCTAATGAAGGATTAATTTGGAATATGATTTTAACTATGTGTTCTGTTTTGCCCATCAGCCCAGCATTTTCTGTGATTACACTTGCAGAGGGCTTTTTCACTTTCTTAAAAAATTATGCATAAGTTTTTCCCACTCATGGATTGTGTATTTGTCCGAACCATCCCCTCTCAACAAAGGAGGCTCTTTTGCATCTGATTGCATGATGTTGTGGGGTACAAAATCTGTAAATTTTGTTCTGTATTTTCATTATATTTTGCTCAAGACAACAACAGATGAACTAAATTCAGGACACATCAAGGCATATCCTCTTCCCAGTTGTACCTCACTTTTAAAAAAGCTGTTCCAACAAAGAAAGGATGACATGCTGGTCCCTAAGGCTATTGATTAGTTTTTGACCTGGGCATCTGAGACAGCAAGTAACTAAATTGGTTTATAGCCTGGGAAAGGAAGACATGCCAGTAGGTACTAAGCAACATCAGAATATCTAACAATCACATCTTACAAAACTACCCCATGAGAATTTTATAATAAATATGGCTCGTCTGAAGAGCGACATAGGAGGGAGGAAGAAGAAGGGCTGAAGACATCAGGAGAAGGGAACAAAGCGACGTCAGAAGAGGGCACCAGCAACATGCAGCTGTTTTCATCTGATCGTAAGAAAATATAATGAACAACTATGAGTGCTAGATCACAAGCCGCCTGCGACATTCATCCATGTCATCTTTACTTTTTTGTTTTTTGAGCTCCACCCAAAAGTAGGGAATAGTATGTAAAGTAAGGCATTCTTGGCTGATAAATGACCTATACTCAAGGATGCAGAGCCTTTGTACGCTTAAATGTATTCTTGGAGAGCAAATGTAATATTTAGGTCTGAGACATCTTTAAAACATTGGATATTGTTCGTGCCCATAATAAGTAAGTCTCTTGAAGTGCTGAGAGAGTGACAGACTGTGTTATTCCTAAGGCACTTGTGTGGTTTAAAGTGCTAGAGGTTAACTAGCTGTGTGTGTGTCATTCACAGGGCACTGTTCTGATTAGGGTCTGTATGTATGTAAGTCGCATGAAGTCCTAGAAGAGTGACAAGTTGTGTTATTCATAAGACACTTATGTGGTTTAAAGTGCTAGAGAATAACCAGCTGTGTGTGTGTCATTCATAGGACACTGTTGAGTTTCTGTGTGCATGTGTATATCTATGTATGCGTGTGATAATCTTAAGGTGTGACAGTAGACCATCCTGGTAAAGATTCTGATGAGTACACTTACTCCTAGGTAAAGGGTAAATAGAGGGATATACCATGATAATACCATCCATCCATTCATCTTCTTCCGCTTATCCGAGGTTGGGTCACAGGGGCAGCAGCTTGAGCAGAGAGGCCCAGACTTCCCTCTCCCAGGCCACTTCTTCTAGTTCTTCTGGGAGAATCCCAAGGCGTTCCCAGGCCACCCGGGAGACATAGTCCCTCCAGCGTGTCCTGGGTCTTCCCCGGGGCCTCCTCCCGGTTGGACTGCCCGGAACACCTCACCAGGGAGGCGTCCAGGAGGCATCCTGATCAGATGCCCGAGCCACCTCATTTGACTCCTCTCGATGCGGAGGAGCAGCGGCTCTACTCTAAGCCCCTTCCGGATGACTGAGCTTCTCACCCTGTCTTTAAGGGAAAGCCCAGACACCTTGCAGAGGAAACTTATTTCAGCCACTTGTATTCGCGATCTTGTTCTTTCGGTCACTACCCATAGCTCATGACCATAGATGAGGGTAGGAATGTAGATCGACTGGTAAATTAAGAGCTTTGCCTTACGGCTCAGCTCCTTTTCCACCACGACAGACCAATGCAGAGCCCACATCACTGCGGATGCCGCACCGATCCGCCTGTTGATCTCATGGTCCATTCTTCCCTCACTTGTGAACAAGACCCCGAGATACTTGAACTCCTCCACTTGGGGCAGGATCTCTCCCCCAACCCTGAGAGGGCACTCCACCCTTTTCCAGCTGAGGACCATACTCTCAGATTTGGAGGTGCTGATTCCCATCCCAGCCGCTTCACACTCAGCTGCGAACCAATTCAAAGAGAGCTGAAGATCACGGCCTGATGAAGCAAACAGGGCAAAAAGCAATGACCCAATCCTGAGTCCACCAAACCGGACTCCCTCAACACCCTGGCTGCGCCTAGAAATTCTGTCCATAAAAGTTATGAATAGAGTCGGTGACAAAGGGCAGGACTGGCGGAGTCAAACTCTCACTGGAAACGAGCTCGACTTACTGCCGGCAATGCGGACCAAGCTCTGACACCGGTTGTACAGGGATCGAACAGCCCTTATCAGGGGGTCCGGTACCCCATAATCCCGGAGCACCCCCCACAGGAATCCCCGAGGGACACGGTCGAACGCCTTTGGGCAAACTCCCATGCACCCTCCAGGATTCTGCTAAGGGTGTAGAGCTGGTCTACTGTTCCGCGATCAGGACGAAAACCACACTGTTCCTCCTGAATCCGAGGTTCGACTATTCGACGGACCCTCCTCTCCAGAACCCCCGAATAGACTTTTCCAGGGATCCTGAGGAGTGTGATCCCTCTGTAGTTGGAACACACCCTCCATTCCCCTTTTTTAAAGAAGGGGACCACCACCCCGGTCTGCCAATCCAGAGGCACTGTCCCTGATGTCCATGCGATGTTGCAGAGACGTGTCAACAAGACAGTCCTACAACATCCAGAGCCTTGAGGAATTCCGGGCGTATCTCATCCACCCCCGGGGCCCTGCCACCAAGGAGTTTTTTGACCACCTTGGTGACCTCAGCCCCAGAGATGGGGGAGCCCACCTCCGAGTCCCCAGGCTCTGCTTCCTCATTGGAAGGCATGTTAGTGGGATTGAGGAGGTCTTCGAAGACCTTCAATCTCCTTCAATAGACCTTCTATGACGAATAAAAAATTTAGACGGCGTTTTCCCTCGCCCGGACGCAGGTCACCAGGGCCCCCCTCTGAAGCCAGGCGTGAAGGTGGGGCTCGATGGCGAGCACCTGGTGGCCGGGCCTGCACCTATGCGGCTTGGCTGGGCATAGCCCGAAGAGGTAACGTGGGTCCCCCTTCCCATGGGCTCACCACCTATGGGAGGGGCCAAGGAGGTTGGGTGCAGTGTGAGGTGTGTGGTGGCCGAAGGCGGGGACCTTGGCGGTCCAATCCTCGGCTACAGAAGCTGGCTCTTGGGACCATGATAATACACATGACAAATTTAACATTTGCCAAAGTTGCATCAGAAGATACCCTCCAGACAATTGTTTATTCACAGCTATTGCTAAAGCTGCTCATATTTACCTTTAGCTGAGCTCTAATGGACTGGCTAAGTTGCTCTGCTAATTTTGTGACAAGTGTGCCTAATTCTGAAAGTGTGAGTCCAAAGATGATGTGGAGAACACATTATAATGTGTGGAATCAAATGTTGATGTACTAATTAGTCCAACTCTTATCTGTGGTGTTTCATCTAAATTTTTAAATAAAACCCCCTCTCTAAACTATAGTGACTTTCATAAGAATATTCTTTAGAAAGTTTTGTTACATCTTTACCCTTCTCACATTCAGTAATTTTATAAACAATAAAACACAGTGAAAATACAAAAATTACACTAATTAAACTAATGCAGAAAATTATTACATAATGCTGGGAAACAGATATACTGTAAAAATGTCTTTTCTTTCCTCTCACTACGTGGTAGAGTATGTTGCATGCAATGATATTAAATCGCAGCGTCCCTCTGTGAACAAACTGGCCTCAGTCTGCTGAAAAGGGTTGTGGCACCAATGCAACTTGTGTTCATCGCATGCACTAATTTCTTTAAATGTTAAGGGAATTTTATTTTGCTTATGTTTAGATTAGACATTTTATGGTTTTCCTGCTCTCCTTTTGGGGGCATCTGAGTATTTTTAACTTTAAAATCCTTATTCCCATTAAATTTGGGACTAAGCTGCCAGGGGTGAGGCACACTGAATGGGTTCGACTGGGGTCAGACTTGTAAAGAGGCCAGGCCAGGTGTCTTGTATGCAAATCCTTTTGACACTTTCTATTTTATTTTGAAATTTTAATATTAAGTGGCTTTGTTTTTGCTATTTAGGTCAAGTTATGTTTTTTTTCTGATTTTAGAGGTAAGGGTTTTATTGCCACAACAAAGCTTGAAAATAGCATGACCAGCTATTCACCTAAGTCTTGTTCCCCAGGCAGGCCTCACCACAGGTAACCAAATCAAAAATTTAATGAGAAGGCTTCAACCTTCAAAAGCTCAATATTGGGCACACGTTTTTAAAGTTCAAAAAATAACTAAACATATTAAAGAGAAACAGGAGAATCACTGACAAACCTTTGTCCAAACACAATTTCTTTGTAATTAAAGAATTCAAATAATTCAAAAATGTAGGTGCACAAATGCAAAAGTAGGAAAGAAGAAGCACAAACATTGATGTTGTCTTAAAGACAAAACCTGCTGCAAAGAAATTCAATGTCACAAAACAAAGATGGTACTTTATACAAGAGCAGAGGTAAAAATCCACAATAAATATCAAAAAAGACAAAACCAAAATACATCGGAGTCACAATGTGAAAGCTTCAGTATAAACTAAAGCTTCTCCTTTGATACACATGGTGGTACCCCACAACCAGCTGCTTCACCACGTGACCTCACCTTCTTCTCCTTAACTTTAAAGAAGCAGGGTGCGTAATTAAAACTAAAGCATTCATGATTAATAAAATACAGAGTATGAAAATAATAAAATATGTAAAGTTAATAAAAGTGATGTAACACAATTTTAATGAAAATAAGAACAACTAACAAAACATTCTAGTGTGTGGAGGCCACATCTGGAACCTTTCGGTATAGTTTTTGGAATAAAGCCTTTTTATGACTTCTTTGCGATTAAAAAATATTACTTAGGTCAATATTTTTTTATTTTATATGTTATCCTTGAATCTTTTTTGTTCTAAAGCTGTAAGTTTAATGACAATTATTTTTATTAGTACCGTTAAATATTATAATTAGCTGAGGTCATAGACTTTAAGTACAGCATTTACAAGAAAGCCGATACCACCAACACTTTCAATCGTTTCGCTATGTTTTGGTGTGCATGTTTCCTTAACTATTTTATGATTTGGTGCTCACAACTGGGCATCTCCTATATGCAAATGAACACTGGACCATAAAAAGCAATACATAAAAACATCCATCAAAAATCTCACATTACCTGGGATGCAAACATGCATATATTTTGCCTGTTGTGATGAATGTCTGTTCACTATTCGAGAAGTTGTTGTAGAGGTGGTGTGCTCATGCAAATACTTGGGGGTTCACATCAGTAACATTTTGGAGTAGTCTTGTTACACAGAGGAACTATATGAGAAAGGACAGAGCAAGCTGTTTTTTCTTAGAAGACTGCATCCCTTTAATAAGAGTAGTAACATCCTTCACATCTTCTGATACTCTGTGGTTTTCTATGCTTTGGTGTGCTGGGCTGGTAACATCACTACAAGCTATTTAAAAGAGCAACCTCAGTTACGGGACACACTCTGGTCCCCCTGGAGGTAGTAGTAAAGGAAAGAATTAAAACAAAACTGAGTGCCATTATAAACAATGCTTCACATCCTCTCTCTGACACACTAACACTGAGGACTTTCAGCCAACAGATTATTCAGCAGAGGTGTGTCAAGAAACACGACTGGGGCTCCTTTATACCAACAGCAATATGTTTGCCTCACAATGACTGTGACTGCCAGGTTAGATGTTTTTCTTCCTTTTAAGTCATTTTGCTGTGTGTTCAGACCTTAGTGTGGGTATGTAATTTATTTTATTTTATTTTATTTTATTATATATATATATATATATATATATATATATATATATATATATTTATATATTTATTTAAAGAGTGTCTGTAAAAAGCTGAATTTCGCTCTTGAGACAATTAAGGTTCTGTTTATCTAAAGGCCACACTAAGAGCAAAAGTAGGAAGAATGTTTAGTGCCACAGTATGAAGGATATCATTAACCATTGTTAAGAGGATGGTCTCTGTGATGTGTAACATGTAAAGTCGAAAAAATAGATTGGTTAAGATCCTGTTCATCCAAGTAGGATAGAAGTTGCTTGGTGAGAATTCCTTCCAGTACCTTTGCTAAAATTTGGTGCTCTCAACTTCAGGGCCCAAAGATCAAAGGATTTGACGCAAATTGGGTGTTGCTATTCTAAAAACTTTAACAACAATATATCATACAATGTCATGGTCTCCAGTTTAAAGACAAATCGAGCATTTAGCAGCTGAACAATAGACGCAAAGGAAGCCACCAGATGACCAGATGAACTTTATCAAATATCCATTATGCAATATGTGATTCAGTAAAATATTGAAAGAGAAAAGAAGCAAAGGTCTGAAAATTATCATTGTTTTTCTGGTTGACAAAGCATCTGGGTTGTGCACTAAGAAAAAAAAAAAAGTAATTTTAGATATGTCTGATGTGGCAGAATAAGAGCACTAACAGGACAAATTAAATAATGTGTTTCATTAACTCATTAACAACAAGAAATTGGCTTAAAAAATGCATGTACATATGAATACATTTTCTGACTCAGGTGCCGCCAGGAGTGGCAGCCTTTCCAGCAGCTCCGTGTACGACTTTTATTTTTCTATCTTTTTTCTCTATTTTACTGATCACCTGCGGTGGGTTGGCACTCTGCCCAGGATTGGTTCCTGCCTTGTGCCCTGTGTTGGCTGGGATTGGCTCCAGCAGACCCCTGTGACCCTGTGTTCGGATTCAGCGGGTTGGATAATGGATGGATGGATTACTGATCACTCCTGTTACTTTCTTTTATGTGGACTTGTTCCCTGGACATTTTTTACTACTTTTTACTACTTGGACATGGATTTTTACATGCCGAGACTCGTCTATTCAAGTAGTCAACTTCAAGCGCTGAGAACAAATGCCCGTGGCGGTGTGGTTCCCTATTTACCTGACAAGGTAAGAAGGCGGTATCGTGGCAGCAGAGCCAGAGCTAAGTTAAAAGCGAAGTGGCTTGCGAAAAAGTGGCGTTTCAAGCCTTCAGTGCCTTCTGTGTTCCTGGGAAATGTGAACTCACTACCAAATAAGATCGATGAACTGGCCGCGCTGGTGAAAAATGTCAGGACCTACAGAAAATGCAGTTTGTTATGTGTTTTTGTGAAATGTGGCTAACACCTACCATCCCAGATGCTAACGTGGAGCTACCTGGGTTTAGCACAGTTAACGTGGACAGAGACGCAAATATCTGCGGGAAGCAGAAAGGAGGAGGACTCGCTTTCTATATGAATACAAGGTGGTGCAACTCTGGACATGTAAACATCAAAATCTCTACTTGCTGCAGGGACATCGAACTGTTGGCCGTAAGTCTGCTTCCCTATTACTTGCCCAGAGAATTTGGACACGTCATTGTTGTTATTGTTTACATCCCTCCTCGGGCGGACGTGGAGATAGCGGGTGACATCATCCATTCCGCTGTTGCTAAATTACAAACGCAGCACCCTGAGGCGCTTGTGTTAATCACTGGAGACTTTAACCATTTGATGCTGGACAAAACATTACCTGCCTTCTCCCAGTATGTGGATTGTAACACCCAGGGAAATAGGACTATTTACCTACTGTATGCAAACATTAAAGACGCATACAGCACCACCCCGCTGCCTGTGCTTGGGAAAGCAGATCATAACCTGGTTCTGCTTCAGCCTCACTACAAAACAAGAGTGAGGGAGCTACCTACAACCATACACTCATTCAAGAAGTGGTCCCCTGCTTGGGAACTACGGACTGGGATATCCTGTAAGGCTCACATAGTGAGAACATTGAGGAGGTTGTTGACTGTACTACTGACTACATCAACTTCTGTATGGACATTGTAGTTCAGTAAGAACAGTACGCTGCTATGCTAACAACAAGCCATGGATTACAAGTGACATCAAGGGCCTTTTGAACCAGAAGAAAAGGGCTTTTAAAGGCGGTGATCAGCATGAGCTCAAGCGTGTGCAGAAGGAACTCCGAGTCCAGCTCAGGGCAGCGAAGGAGCAGTACAGGAGAAAGCTGGAGCAGAAGTTGCAGAATAACAGCATGAAGGAAGTGTGGGATGGGATGGAGATCATCACTGGCTGCAGCTCAAAGCGGGGTGACACCATCAAGACAGACGTGGAGAGAGCAAACCAAATGAACAACTTCTTTTAACAGGTTTGACCACCCTAATCCACTCTCACCTCAGAGTACTGCATCCTCCACCCATCCTTCTGCTGATACCAGCATAGGAGAGACATCCACACCCACAATTACAGCAGCCCAGGTAAGCAGAGAACTGAGGAAACTTCATGCCAGCAGAGCAGTGGGTTCAGATGGATTGTGGTCAGCAACACAGGAGCTCCGCTGCATCAGGAGTGTGCAGGAGGAGGAGTAGAGGAACCTAATCAAGGACTTTGTTAAATGGTGCGACTCAAACCACTTACACCTGAACACCAGCAAGACCAAGGAGCTGGTGGTGGATTTTAGGAGACCCAGGCCCCTCCTGGACCCCGTGATCATCAGAGGCGACTCTGTGCAGAGGGTACAGACCTATAAATACCTGGGAGTGCAGCTGGATGATAAATTGGACTGGACTGCCAATACTGATGCTCTATGTAAGAGAGAACAGAGCCGACTATACTTTCTTAGAAGGCTGGTGTCCTTCAACATCTGCAATAAGATGCTGCAGATGTTTTATCAGACGGTTGTGGTGAGTGCCCTTTTTTACACAGTGGTGTGCTGGGGAGGCAGCATAAAGAAGAGGGACGCCTCACGTCTGGACAAACTGGTGAGGAAGGCAGGCTCTATTGTAGGCATGGAGCTGGACAGTTTGACATCCGTGGCAGAGCAACGGGCGCTGAGCAGGCTCCTGTCAATCATGGAGAATCCACTGCATCCACTGAACAGTATCATTTCCAAACAGAGAAGCAGCTTCAGCGACAGACTGCTGTCACTGTCCTGCTCCACTGACAGACTGAGGAGGTCGTTCCTCCCCCACACTATGCGACTCCTCAATTCCACCTGGGGGGGTGAAAACGTTAACATTATACAAAGTTATTGTCTGTTTTACCTACATTTTTATCATTCTTTAATTTAATATTGTTTTTTATCAGTATGCTGCTGCTGGAGTATATGAATTTCCCCTTGGGATTAATAAACTGTCTATCTATCTATCTAATAGGAACTGTGTTTGAGACCCCTGAGCTAGCTGGTCATCTGCTGGTTTGCTTTGCTTTGCTCCTTAGTACTTGACTGTTTGTTAAGGATGAAAGAAACAATTAGAAGTTCTGCATCTTAAAAAAGTAGGTTAACATAAAGGCAAAAGCAGCATGTTGGATTAGCAGCAGCTAGAAGTGGTAACTAATTAACGAAGTGGCTCAAGCCTGCAGGGTCCGAGTTTGACACCACTGTACTAACTGCATGCAATTAAAACTTTTTTATTTGAAATTAACTTGTAGTTTTATATGAACAACACAGAACAGTATTTCTGATCAGTTGCTATACTGGGTTATGAATTTCTATTACATGTATTAATAGGAATAATGTTTTAAATTTAATAAAAGGTAGCAATGCAGGTATTTCCATTTAAACCAGCAGATCTGTTAATTCAGAAATCAAGTCACTGAGTGGGCAGAAAAGTAATCGAGGGAGTGAAGGCACACTAAAGGCAGTCATAATATTAAAAGAGTTTAATTTGTACTTATTAGGAATATGCACACTGAGTCTTGCTCTACACTTCACAAAATAAATATTTTCTTAATCAGAAACAAGAAAGTTTCCTGGGCACAAAAAAGAGAATTGGATATTATAATTAATGTAGTTTGTTTTTTTATATTTTATAATAAAATATAAGTGATAAATGACTGAATGATTTCAGATGTGAAATGTGTGATTTAATGTGTTCTGCAAACAGGGTTTTGTGCTGTTATATTTCATCCCTCACATTACAAAACCTAAATGGATTCACACTTGCTGTGATTGGGAAATGAAAATATGTCTTCTAGTTGTCACATCCTTGTGATTATCTGAAGCAGACAATTCATTTCCAAAAGTGAGCTGTGCACATTCTTCTTCTGTTTGAGAGATTCTCATTGAATACCTGACACATGTCAATTTTTTCTCATTTGCATTACATCCTGTTCTAAATGCAGAAAAATGTAAACCCCATATAACAATACATATTATTATTTGTTCATTAATGTAAACATCTCTCAATGTTGCTGTGTTTATATGAATTGTGCAATTGCTCCTTTCATTCAATTTTTATAACATACACATTACCAGGCTGAAGTGACTCAAATCTGATTTTTTTTTTGCCTTAATGTGACACAAATCTGATGTTTTCAAGGCTGTGTGGACACAGAAATCACATCTTTTCAAACCAGATTTCAGTCACTTTCATATGTGGTCCTAGATCAGATACAGTACAGGCCAAAAGTTTGGACACACCTCCTCATTCAATGTGTTTTCTTTATTTTCATGACTGAAGGCATCAAAACTATGAATGAACACATGTGGAGTTATGTACTTAACAAAAAAAGGTGAAATAACTGAAAACATGTTTTATATTCTAGTTTCTTCAAAATAGCCACCCTTTGCTCTGATTACTGCTTTGCACACTCTTGGCATTCTCTCGATGAGCTTCAACAGGTAGTCACCTGAAATGGTTTTCACTTCACAGGTGTGCCTTATCAGGGTTATTTAGTGGAATTTCTTGCTTTATCAGTGGGGTTGGGACCAGCAGTTGTGTTGTGCAGAAGTCAGGTTAGTTGGACGATCATTTATTTTTCAACAGGACAATGACTCCAAATACACCTCCAGGCTGTGTAAGGGCTATTTGACCAAGAAGGAGAGTGATGGAGTGCTGTAAATGGTCATGAAAATAAAGCAATCACATTGAATGAGGAGGTGTGTCCAAACTTTTGGCCTGTACTGTATATACTGTATCTGATTTGTGGCCATGTAATGAGACTGAGTGTGAGTGTTTATTTTTTATTTATTTATTTATTTATTTTTTGCTTATACACACAGGCTGAACAACAATGGAGGAGAACTACAGCTATGACAATAGTCACTATCCCACTATTGCTGGGTACTTTTTTGTACCCACCTATGTCTTGGTGTACCAGTGCCAGCAATAGCTATGAAAATAGAAAAAGCTAGCCGTCTGGCTTTTTTTCACCTTCTTGACCTAAACATGTACAGCTGATGAACTGTTTGCTGTCCTCTAGAACAAAATGCAATGCATTCAGTTGTTACCAGCACATTCATTTTGTTGGTTTTAATACCATGAGTCATCTGACAAATATGAAGTTTTTCTGTTGTGACTGTAGATGGCGCTATACCAGTGCTTAACCCGACACAGACATGGGAGTCACACTTATAAAAACGCACATTTTTATTTTCTTTTCTTTGCCTGTGAACAACGCCTTCCCCGTTCCCACAGGCACAACACAGTCCCAATAAGCACGAGCACTATCCCAATCACAGTCGCAATACTTTCTCTTTCTTTCTCCTCCACTCCTCTCCAGCAAGCTTTGTCTCCCTCCTCCTGACTCTGGCACACAGAGTAGTAGCTGGTGGCTCCTTTTATAACACAGCCGGAAGTGCTCCAGGTGCTTGACAACCTATTTCCAAAGACCTTTAGAGCTCAGCAGTAGCTACAGCACCCCCTGGTGGTGCCCACGGAGTCCTAGGCACTGCTGCAACCCAGGAGGACTGCCATCTAGCAGGGGAAGATACTGTCCTGATCTGGCTTGCTACCTTGGTCCATACAGTGAAGAGGTGTCCTGGTCGGACAAGGACCTCGGCCGTCTGTGAAACCGTTGATGGTGACACAAATGACTTTTGCACAAACTTGTCAATGTGTGTATGCGTGCTGTTCCAGGGAACAGATGCATTCACATTACAGTTAGATACAGATCACTTGTACTTATGAATCTGAACCATCAAGATAGGAAATTCTGAACAAAAAATCTGAATTCAGCAATGAGGATTGTAATGTGACCATAATGAAAGTGTTCTGTGCTTTACTAATTTTTTTTTTATTATACTTTATTAATCCCGAAGGAAATTACTTGGTTTTTCGCATACCCCTTGGGGTCAATGTGACAAGATAGCCTACAAATCCTAAAAAAGAAACACCCAACCTTCTACTCCATCCAAATTTATATCCATATCCCCATCCTTTTACTAAGACATGGAATCCATTAACTCTCTATCGTTTCTCTCCTCTTATGAGACACAAGAGCCTGATCTGGCAAAATCATTTTACATTACTTCTTCAAAAAAGAAAAGGAAGGTCTGGTTGAGCAGGAAGTGCATCTGTAGTAAATCCTTAAAACAGTTAATGTTCACATCAGAGTTAACAAATTTCTGTGTATAATAAGAAAAAGCAGGCTTGAGCTGTAGCTTTGTCTTCTTAAGTGAATTAAAGCCATAGGCAGAGAAAAAAAATGTAATTTAATTTTCCAGGGAGAATGGAGAAAACAAATTTTCTGACAGAATGGACATCTGAGGAGACCAACTCTGGGCAACAAACAAACAATATAAAAAACATCTATGCAAAAATCTCACATTACTTGTGTTGCAAACACGCATACACTTTTCCCATTGTATGCATACAGCTAGACGACTGGACTTGTGGATTATGTGACACAAGTAACAGACAGGAGAACAGACTCCAGGGGTACATTTGGGTAGCAGGGGCAGAGAAGGATTTATGTTTACCAATTATAACAATTTTGTGTTTTATGATTTATGTTTACCAATATAACCAATTATTTACTGTTTTTAAAGATACACTTTAAAAAAGGACAAAACTCTGCCAGCAATGGCAATCCAAGCTAGACCAGATAAAAGTACTATAAATTAAGATTTACAGTCTCAAAAGCCACACTAAGATCAAGAATAGGAAGAAGAATGAGTGCCACAGCATCAGCAAAGAAAAGGACATCATTAACAGTTTTTAAGAGAATTGTCTCAGTGATGTGTAACATGTACAAATTAGACTGAAAAGGTTTGTTAAAAAACTGTTTAGTTAAGTAGGATTGAAACTGAGGTTGGAGATGGACCTGATTCTATTGAGATAGGATGGATCAAGACTGGGCTTCATCAGCAGGTGTAGTATCAATAGTTTCTGTAAAGAAGATAGAACACAATCAGATGTATTTACAAGATGAGAAGTGGGGCCAGAAATAACTGAAGTGCATGACTAAAGAAGAGAAGCAGAAGCAGGATTGCACAGTGAGGAAAACAAGACCACAAAGACGCTACAATTTTGGGAATTTGCCATTGGATAATGAAGAGGAAGCACACTGTTGATAACTGCTGATAGATATAACTGGCTCTGTCTCTAGAAAGAAGTGTTAAAACACTTGATGTTGCTGTCAGAACTAGGAATAGTTGATTTGGGAGGTTGTATAAGTTTGCTTGTTATAGAAAAAAAGATTCTAGAAATTGCTAATACTTTCACTAGCAGTGGAACAAAAACTTAAGGAACAGACTTATTTCAAAGCATTTTTAACAATTATACTTGAGCATGTATTCACTGAAATTCACAGAGTGAACAGTAAGACCTGTTTTCTTAAAACACCACTTAAGCTAACAACCAATTGTTTTTATCTGCTTAAGCTCTGGAGTCTATGGAGGTATGGGGAAAGTTTACGTTCTTTTAGTTTTTGATGAGAAATTTCAACCAAGGAATTGAACATAATAATATCAGGATCAAAGGAACAAATCAGAATAGTCAAAAACGCATTAGCAAGGAACAATTAGTATCCACATGAAAATGAATTCCCCATAGTAAGGCATTCAACTGAAGCAGGTGTAAGAGGTTTATTTAGTTTGTACAGAAACGTGAATGAAATTTTAGGGCAGCAGTATGCAATACTAACATAATAAGCAATGAAGCAGAAGAGGAAACATTAATGTCACATTCAAAGGATATTACATCAAGGAAGGTAGCATCCTTTAATTTTAAGATGCTAGAGAATACAGCAGTCAAACCACTGACCTTACTCTTCAAATGAAGTGTGAATAAAAAATAATAAATAAAAAAGGGAAAGAATTATGGATAAATTGAGATTTTTAAAATAATTAGATCATGAAAGAAAAATGCCTTATTTGCAAGACAGCAACAATTTAGTAGTGCAAGTCTGGCATCATTGGCAGCTGTACAATATCCAGAAGTAGTAGAAGGCTGAAGAGGAGGAAAGAGCAGTGTGCATAAAAATAACATCTGGGAGAATGATGAGCACACTATGAATGGGCTTTACGATGATAATATGTCACAAAATCAAGCCAAAGATGAATGTTTATAATTACAAGTTGCAATAATGAACATCTCGGTGCCATATTGAAGATGTACCAGACAGAAGCCTGGCATTAACAAAGACTCGATTAAAATCATCTCCTAGAAATGTCCAGGAACATTAAATCGAGGAGGCACTACAGCCTGTAAGGGAAAAGAAAAAAGCACTTGAAACTACTTGCCTGTTTTACTAGGACATCATGGCATTTGTACTTGTACATTTAAATTAGAAAGTGAGATCATATATGACATTAAACTTTATATTTTGTAATCTGATAACAGTTTACATATAAGAATATCAAA
Organism: Polypterus bichir lapradei; assembly: GCA_026402145.1. NCBI lineage: Eukaryota > Metazoa > Chordata > Cladistia > Polypteriformes > Polypteridae > Polypterus > Polypterus bichir. Next base: position 4,667,250 of record JANRMT010062854.1, on the reverse strand, counting down.
ATTCTTTTAGCCAGATCTTTACCCATAATTATTAATTAACTATTTAGTGACTTTACTTAATAACTAATGGGTACTTGTAGAATATACCATTTATTTATATCCCAAAAGAGAATGGTTCTGTTGGTATTAGTGAGTTAATAAACCTAAACATCCATCCATCCATTTTCCAACCCGCTGAATCCAAACACAGGGTCACGGGGGTCTGCTGGAGCCAATCCCAGCAACCAACGCTGGGCAGGGTGCCAACCCACCACAGGACACACACTAGGGCCAATTTAGAATTTCCAGTCCACCTAACCTGCATATCTTTGGACTGTAGGAGGAAACTGGAGCACCCAGAGGAAACCCACGCAGACACGGGGAGAACATGCAAACTCCATGCAGGGAGGACCCGGGAAGTGAACCCGGGTCTCCTAACTGCAAGGCAGCAGCACTACCACTGCGCCACCGTGCTGCCCCAAACCTAAACATGGAAGCTAATATTATTTTTTGTATATTAGTTAATAGATTACTATCTTATCTTTCAGGTAACAAATTAATTGATAATTTGATTCAAAAAGCTTGAGTTCCTGGTTTTTCAGCATGTCTTGTAAGTATGATGAGCAATCAGATTCAGTGGTCTAAGAAAGAAGGCAGGGAGCTACATGTGGTTTTTCAAGATATGGCTAATGCTTTTGGATCAGTGTCACACAATTTATTGTGGGTAGCTCTGCATTATTTTAAATTCCAGCATGTATTCAGTGTTTAGTCAAGGACTATTTTAAATATATAAAATTTATTTTTTCATTAAAGATCTAATGAAACAGATGGGCAACGGTATTTGGCAGAGAGCGCAGACTTTCCTTAACTGTTCACCATAGCTATGGAGGTCATTAGTAGGGCTTCTAAATGGGTGGTGGGTGGGATGGTGGGCTATATTTGACACCAATAAGGCCATATATGAATGATCGGACTTGTATTACATTAGAAAAAGTTAATGACAGGTTAAAATGGGCGTGGATAAAAGTGAAGCAAGTGATAAAGTATTTTGATTGTTAAAAGTAAATTGAAAGATAAAAGGTTTTATTTGGAAGATGAAGTAATTCTGACAATTACAAATGGGTTAGTCAAGATACCTGGTAGGTGGCATAGTACAACATGAAATGACAAGGAGCAGTTCCTCAAAATAGCACAGTAGATTGTTGATGGAATTAGGAGGATAGATAGATATGGAAGCCAGACAAGTTTACAGTGTCCTGTGTCCAATTTTGGTTGTTTCCATGACTATTGCCCTTTATCTGTTTATGATGTTCCTATCTACTATGTGAAGAGGGTGGGCAAATTGTTAGCTCATATGTTAGAAAATGGCTTGGAGTTCCAAGATGCAAACATAAAAGTGCATTACATGGTAAGGAAACATTGGAATTATCAGTGCCTAGCCTGATCAATGAGTTCAAGTGCATCAAAGCAAGGTTACAACTGATTTTAAGTTCAAAGATGCAGTCATCAGGGGATGTGGCCCCTGTTAAAGCAAAGCACAAATGGGACTCAAAGACAGCAGTTTAACAGTCTGTAGCAAATCTGAAGTTAAACGAACCTGATCAATATGACAGGATGGGTTTAGGGTTTATGGTTAACAGGGGTCACCACAGAGCCCAAACCACAAATACAGATGCACAGACATGTCCTGAGTTTAAAACAAAGGGTTTTATTTTAAACAAATACCTCCACATGGCAATTATACTGTACATACACTTTTCCACTCCTCTCCACTGGTACTCCTCCTAGGTAAGTGTTGCCTGTCTCCTCTCCCACCTCCAACTCGCCTGGACAAGGCAGTGCAGTTTCTTTTACTGAAGACCTAGGAGTACTTCATGCACCAGGGCTTCACCCGTTGGAAGCACTGCTGGGCCAAATGGAAGCCCCAAACAGTACGGAGTATAACTCCCTACAGCACCCACTACCAGCACCCATGGACCCCAGCAGGGTTTTGCTACCAGACTACAATTCCCAGCATTCCCTGTGGGTGCCCAAATAGGTGCTGAAGCCCAGGGATGCTGCCATCAAATGGGTTGGTTGATCATACAGCCTTGAAATGGAGCCTCCCCAGATCTCTCTGCTATATTGGTCTCCTGGCCAGTTAAGGAACTGGAATCAATCCCGGCAAGGACACCAGGCCATTCAAGTTGTCCATTACAGGTTACAAGACAATGAACCATTTTGAAGTAAAGCAAATAGTTGTCAAATGGTGGTGGCTGAGATTGGGTTCAAGGAAGAATTAGAAAAGTATGCTGTTGCTGTATCACAGGTATAGTGGCTTAACTGGGAAAACCTAGAATAAAGGAAGGTTAGTTGGAGAGAGTTGTGGAATGTGCGTACAGGGAAGTTAAAATTTGTTATTGGGGCTTTTTATGATGTGCTTCCGTCTCCAAACAATATTAGCATGTGGACAGGCACTGATCCCAGCTGTGAATTGACACACTACGGCATTACCATTCAGGCTGTGCTGTTACTCTGAGTCAAAGCATAACAATGTTTTGACATGCCGTGCCTCTGTATCTGAAGAAAAAAGAAATGTAAATGCTCAGTGGTAAGAAAACACTATTAGAAACGTTTTTGTTAACACTAGAATTACCAGAGCCAACAAAAAAACTTGTAAATCCGGCCCACCTTAAATCCCTTTGCACCTCCCTGTCATTGTCTTTTGTCTTCTAAATGTGTCGATAAACTCAAGCAGCTAGCAGCCTGCTATACCATCCTCCCCACCTCCTCAGAACGGACAAGATGTTCTCCCAGTCCCTGCCTTGATTGATTATCTGGGAGTGAGCTACCCATAATTGTAAGGGGAAATAATTTGATGTGTGTTTTGTTTCTACAATGATTTATGTAAACACATCGTTAAAACAGAAACGTTTTTCATGTTTTAGTAATAAATGACAAAATGTAGACATAAACTGCATAATGTATGAAGGCTGACAGCCCAATATCAAATAAACATTTTCACAAAAGGTGCAAGTACAACACAATAGCTTCCGTGGTAAAACGGATAGAACTACCGACTTATAATCCGGAGGTTGTGAGTTCAAAACCAGCTCCCCCACAAATTTACTGTTTTGAGTAGTGAGTTACTCTTATTGTTAGTATTATACAATAAAAATATACATTTGATTTATGTCTGTAACGGCCGGTGTAAATTTACAGCACTTTTTTCACTTTTATTCTCTCACTCATGATCACGGTACATATTACCGCCCCTCAGGGATCTGACGCTGTTAGTTTTTGTTTGAAACTGGGAATAATCGTAGATGTGAGTACTCAAAATGGTAAATTTGTGGGGGAGCTGGTTTCGAACTCACAATCTCCGGATTATAAATCGCCAGTTCTATCGGCTGTACCATGGAAACTATCGTGTTGTACTTGCACCTTTTGTGAATGTGTTTATTTGATATTTGGCCATCCGCCTTCACACATTATGTAGTTCATGTCTACATTTTGTCATTTATTACTAAAACATGACAAAGTTTCTGTTTTAACGATGTGTTTACATAGATCATTGTAGACACAAAACACGCATCAAATTATTTCCCCTTACAATTTTGGGTAGCTCACTCCCAGATAATCAATCAAGGCAGGAACTGGGAGAACTTCTTGCCCATTCTGAAGCGGTGGGGGGATGGTATAGTAGGCTGCTTGCTGCTTATCAACACATTTAGGAGACAAAAGATGCTGACAGAGAGGTGCGAAGGGATTTAAGTTGTGCCGGATATACAAGTTTTTTCATTGGCTCTGGTAATTCTAGTGTTAAGAAAACTTGCTGGTCTGCCTAGGCAAGTGAGTGGTCAGGTTAGTGTGGCAAGTGAGTGGGCAACTCTTTAGACCTTAATACTAGATTGGCGCTTCCAAGAGATATAATTCTAAGCAATTTGCATCCTGACATCGTCATTTGGTTAGAAGTGAAACACATTGTATATTTTATAGAGCTAACAGTGCCATTGGAGGGATTAACTGAGGAAGCACACGAGAGAAAAAAATCCAAATATGCAGCTTTAGCAGCTGAGGTTGCCCAAACAGGCTGGATTTGTCATGTTAGGGCAATTGAGGTGGGATGCAGTGGCTTTGTACTGTAGCTAGACCATTGACATTACTACTGAAGGAGTTTGGTTTGTCCACTAAGCATTTAAAACAGGTACTTAAAATGTCGGCCAATGCTGCAGAAGAGCTAATTTGTTTTATGAGGACAGACAGACAGACATGACAACTGAAGTAGGTGGTTTTTCACATTATATACAAACACATCTGAAAAGTACTTTGACCAGGTGGCAGTGATACAGAACACCACCATAGGATACTAGAAAAAGAAAACAAACAAAAAAGAAGTTATTAGTAACTATAAAAATATAAATACTTAGGACTTTTTGACAGTTGCATTCTATGAAAACAGTCATAAGCATTACCGTGAACAAATGCAAAGATTAATATATGTAATTATGTAGATAATAGTAGTTTTAATATTTTCCAACAGGTGTAGTACAAATTAACTCTGAAAAGTTAAGAAAAACATGTCAGTAATACTACCTTCATATATCTCTACTGGAAAATTATTTCAGATTTTAGGTGCATAAAAACAGAAAGCCAACTCACCAGTTCTTCTATGTTTCCCTTTCGGAAAACACAAAGTAAGGCAGTGCTCAAAGATTTAAAATTACAATTGGGGATAAAAGTGAACAAGCATTCCAAAATGTAGGATTCTTGAGATCCTTATACATAAAATAATTTTAAAATCAATCTTAAAAGACACAGAAGGCCAACATAATGATGCTAATACAGGAAGAATGTGTTAAATTTTCACTTTTTTTGTTTATGTTTCTTGCTGATGCATGATAAACAATGTACAAAAATATGCATAAAAATGTGAATCTTTGAATTTTTACCTGTACTGCAATCTGGTCCAAATAGCCCAATAAATGATCCAATAAGCATTTTTTAATTATGCAGGATATTATCCTGATTCTGAATTCCATTCTTTTCAATCAGTTAACATGACTAAAATATTGAAATATTTGATTTCAGCAGATCCCATATGAGACTGAAATGGCAGTGAATGGATTTTTGAGCAGCATTTGCTAGGCTTATCTATGCAGTACAACTGCATGTGCTGTTCCCAGATAACAATGATCTTTTAGTAGTTTTCTTTAGGCATCCTCTCAGTAAATTGACAGATATAGATTAAACTCTTCATGTAGGCAAAATACTTCTGTTATTTGGTGGTACCCTTTTGGATCTTTCTCAAGTTGTCTCCAGATTCTGTCTTAATCATCTTAATTTTTTTTTTCATTATTTGCTCCATAAGTCAGCCAGCTGTCAGATTATTAATTTCTGATGACTGATTTGACATTCAATATATTGCATTTGTGTGTGTGTTAGTTCTTCCCCTTGTTGTATTATTATCTGCAGTGCCCTTAGGTGACAGTGTTAAAAAATCCATCAATTTTCCATACCTGTTTTTTCCCTTGTTCAGAGAAGGATGAATTTCTTACACAAAAATGGGACATACTAACCAATTAAATCCTGTTCCAAAGAGAATTAAATGCTAAAAAAATGGACAGCATGGTGCTGTAGTAGTTAGCATTGTTACCTGTCATTTCATAGTAGTGCTAGCTTTTAAATCTCAGACTGATTATTGTTTTGTTTAGTTTGCATTTCTAACCAGTTTCTTTGCTGTTTTTCCTGGGTATTGCAGCACACTCTCATATTCTAAAGTTATGCACATTAGCTGGGGTTTGGGTAATTTAGCTATTAGTGAAACAAATGGACTTGTTGGACTGAATGGTCTCCTCTCGTTTGTCAAATTTCTTTTGTTCTTATGTTCACCAATGACTCTTAATTAGACTCGTTTATGTGAAAGTAAATTTGTGAGTGAGCGTTCCTGCCAAAGGACCAGGGTTCCCCTCAGGGCTGGTTTCTACCTTTTCTCCTTTATTTCAATAGAGTCCTAGGGCCTCATGCATAATGCCCTTCATAGAATTCATGCTAAAATATGGCGTACAGACAAAAGTGGAAATGTGCATATACACAAAAAAAGGTTCGTGCAGGAAAGGCTCTGAAGCATTTCCCGAATGGGTGATATTCAAATAAACTGTGCCTATGGCTGAGCCAGCGTGTGCTAGAAGCTGTACCCCGATAATTCTCTCCGCTGTTTACACAATCTGCGGTAGAGCTTTCCGATTAGCTGCTGTAGAGCTGTGTTTCCACACTCAGATGCAGTGGGTGAAAATACTCTGTGGTACACTGAGAGTACTATATATACACGCATTTAAGTTCTCTCGCGGATAAGTCAGGCTTGATTTTACTGTATAATTTCCAGTATTTTATAATGTCGGTATTATAAGTCAAATGTGGAAATCTCATGCTATTAGTCCAAGAGATTATGATACGCTAATGGCCACCTCAGTACAGAAGAATATTAGGGGCATGGAGAAGAAAAAAAAATACGAACACAGTGAAGAAAAAAAAAGTGTATGTCAAGAATAAAGTCGACATGCCGACTTTATTCTTGGCATTTCCACTTTAATCTTGACGCTTATGTCATGAATAAATTTGACATGTTGACATTATTCTCGTAGTTTATTTTGTCATTAAAGCAGAACATCGTAAACGTCATTTTAAAATCAATGTTTAATTTACTAGATTTTCTCAAACCCCTTCATAAGTAATGTAGTACATTAAATGCTTTGTGTTGTGTTCCCTGACACATTATGCAATACAATACAATACAATACAGTTTATTTTTGTATAGCCCAAAATCACACAGGAAGTGCCACAATGGGCTTTAACAGGCCCTGCCTCTTGATAGCCCCCCAGCCTTGACTCTCTAAGAAGACAAGGAAAAACTCCCAAAAAAACCTTGTAGGGAAAATGGAAGAAACCTTGGGAAAGGCAGTTCAAAGAGAGACCCCTTTCCAGGTAGGTTGGGCGTGCAGTGGGTGTCAAAAGAAGGGGGTCAATACAATACAATACAGAGAACAGAACAAATCCTCAATACAGCATAAAAATAAAAAATTTTGAAGAACTGAGCAGAATTTAACAGTAGATGATATCATATAATAAGATTTGGATATTTTTAGAGTCCTGGAGACCTCATCCATCAAGCTGCCTCCCCCATTTGGCCATTCCACAGCTAAAAACAGTGCTGGGCCAGCCAATCCGATGAAAGGACCCCTCTTTCCCATGATTCCTGCGATCCTCCATTAGGGATGACTTTACCATAGGCAGGCAAAACAACTTGGCAGGTAGGCCGTGGCACCAAGTGCCACATTTGAGTACCAAGAAGAAAAACAGAATAGGTGAGGGTTAGTATTCAATTATAACTGTCATGTTACTTATGTTTTAGTGCTAATGACTAACAACAGAGATGCTGTCTGTACAGTTAATCAGCAGCTCTAGTTAGGATATGCTAAACTGAAGCAGTGAATCTTCAGCCGGGATTTGAAAGCTGAGACCGAAGGGGCATCTCTTATAGAAGCAGGCAGACCATTCCACAGTTTAGGGGCCCTGTAACTAAAAGCTTGACCTCCCACTGTTATTTTATAAATCCTTGGAATCATAAGCAGACCGGCATCTTGAGATCTTAATGTGCACACTGGTTTGTAAGTCATAATAAGTTCAGACAAGTAAGTCGGACCTTGGCCATTTAATGCTTTATATGTTAAAAGGAGGATTTTGAAATCTGCCCTAAACTTTACCGGGAGGCAGTGTAAGGATTTAAGAACTGGAGTTATGTGTTTGTATTTTCTTGTTCTTGTAATAATTCTTGCAGCCGCATTTTGGATTAACTGGAGGCTGTATAGAGAACAGTTTGAACAGCCAGTGAACATCGCATTGCAGTAGTCAATCCTACTAGAGATAAATGCATGAATTAATTTCTCAAAATCCTGTTTATTTAGAAAGCGCCTTAATTTCCTAACATAACTAACAAAAATAACTCCTAGATTGCGGGCTGATTCAGTAAAATTAATTGGGATTCCAACTGAGTTAAATGTCGACAAAATATTGTTGTGATCAGCGTCATTCCCTCCAACAATTAACATCTCTGTTTTATCTGTATTTAAAGACAAGTAGTTCTCATTCATCCACTCCTTTAATTCGCTAACACAACTAATTAAAGACAATATCGGAGAAACTTCATTTGATTTAAATGAAAGGTATAACTGGGTGTCACCTGCATACGAGTGAAAATTAACATTATGTTTCCTAATGAGAGATCCCAGTGGAAGCATGCAAAGTGAAATTGAAGCATGTACATTACTTGGTACATGCTTCTTAAACTAAATTCCTCTCTTCCTCTTCTCAACTTTATTCTCGACATATACTTATTTTTTCTTCACTGTGTCCGTATCTTTATATGGAGCACGCTGCCTTTTTTTTTTTTATTTATTGTGCCTGCATAACCACATGGTAATACCGGAACTATTCCGAAGCAACAACTGCACTGTTTAGTGTTTTTTGTATCTGACACCCTCGTACAACTTTATCGTAAGAGCATCCCTTATCTACGATGGAGCATTCAATCAGAAAATATAAAGCTGGTTTTAAATTAAAAGTTGCTGAAGTGGTGAAATAAATTGGTAACTGTGCTGCTGTAACAAAATTCGATGTGTCTGAGAAACTGGTGCGAGACTGGACGAAGCAAGAAGATGTCATCCATCCATCCATCCTCTTCCGCTTATCCGAGGTCGGGTAGCAGGGGCAGTAGCTTGAGCAGAGATGCCCAGACTTTCCTCTCTCCGGCCACTTTTTCTAGCTCTTCCGGGGGAATCCCAAGGCGTTCCCAGGCCAGCCGGGAGACATAGTCCCTCCAGCCTGTCCTCGGTGTTCCCTGGGGCCTCCTCCCGCGCAACGGTATCAACTGTTGACTTGTAATCAAAACTTCACGGGTTCAATCCCGGATGAGGCTGTTTTGAGAAGTGAGCTGCTCGTATTCTTACTATTTTAGAATAAAAACATACATTTGATTCCAGTCTATAACAGCCAGTGTAATTTATGATACATGTAAAGGTTAGCTTTTTTTTTTTTTTTTATTCAGTTTTATTCTCTCAGTCACGATCACGATACATACTACCGCCCTAGGGATTTGACGCTGTTAGTTTTTATATGAAACTGGGAGTAACTGTAGATGTGAGTAGTGTTTTGAGGCAATTGAACTGTACATTCTCTGATCTGGAGGGATAAAAGCTGACACACAAATGCTGGTGAATCTGCCTTCTTCGTATCTCACCGTTTTTTTTTTTATTTACTTTTATTGAGTGTTCCTGCTCACGCTTAATTAGTATGCACCTTATGGTCTATGATGTCAAAAAAAAAAAATAAACAGAGACATAGGTATATATGATTTTTTGAATTTTTCATTCAGAGAGGTCAGTTCAGCGCTATATGCAATCATCAGATCCAAATGTTAACTGTTCACACACACGCAAGGACCAAACTTCCTACATTTACAACATGTGTACCTGTTGCAATGTGCACACTTCTCTTTGTGCTGTGCTTTCTATTACACATCTGAACGAAAAAGACAATATATGCAACATTTTGAAGAAATCATTTTATGACCTGAATAATACCAATCAGAAAACATCATCGCACTAATGCAATATTATTTGAAAACGAACAGTGTTAGATTGGGTGTGAATTTATGCTGGCGCCGTTACTTAGAGTCCGATCAGGAGGGGCGGGGTTGGGTGTGCGTGTTTGCGGTCGATTGAGAGTAAAACTGAATAAAGCTAAATTTGCCTCTTTCTTTTTTCTCTATGCTGTATTGACATTGTGCACCAGAAGGCATGAGCTACATATGTTGTAAATGTAGGAAGTTCGGTCCTTTCGTGTGTGTGACCAGTTAACATTTGGATCTGATGACTGCATATAACGCTGAACTGACCTCTCTGAATGAATAATTCCAAATATCATATATACCTATGTCTCTGGGGTTTTTTTTTTTGTTTGTTTTTTTGACATCATAGACCATAAGGTGCATACTAATTCAGCGTGAGCAGGAACACTCAATAAAACTGAATAAAAAAAATAAAGTGACAATGAGATATGAAGAAGGCAGATTCACCAGTAACTTTTATCCCTCCAGAATGTCCAGTTCAATTGCCTCAAAACACTACTCACATCTACAGTTACTCCCAGTTTCAAATAAAAATGAACAGCATCAAATCCCTAGGGTGGTAGTATGTATCGTGATCGTGACTGAGAGAATTAAAGTGAAAAAAATGTAACTTTCACAAGTCCTACAAATGCACACCGTCTGTTATGGACGCAAACCAAATGTATGTGTGTACTGCATAATATTAACAATAAGAGCAGCTCACTACTGAAAATAGCGAATACAGGAAGCAGTCAGGATTGAACCTGGGACTCTTGATTACAAGTCAGTAAATCTTACCGCTACGCCACGGAAGCTGTTGTATTGTCCTTGAACCTTTTGTGAAAGTGTTTCTTTGATCTTTGGACTTCAGGCTTCACACATTCTATAGTTTATGCCTACATTTTGTAACATTTATTACTAAAATATGAAAAAGTTTCGGTTTTAACAATGTGCTTACACAGATTACTGTAGAAACGGAACACACATGAAATGCATGTGTTCCAAATAACAATCTATTATTTCCACTCTAAAATTCCAACAGTTCACTCCCAGATAATCAAACAAGGCATGAGCTGGGAGAACTCAGTGAACGTTCTGCGACAGCGGGGGATGGAATAGTAGGCTGCTTGCTGCTTGTCTTAATCGGCACATTTACAGGACAAAAGACGCTGACAGAGAGGTGTGAATGGATTTAAGGTGGGCCGGATCTACAAGTTTTTTCGCAGGCTCTGGTAATTCTAGTGTTAATCCTGTGTTATAAAGCATGGGTACGTGTTCACATAGTTAGCTCTAAACAAGCACAAAAAGAAATAGCACAATAGCCCAAAAGGGTGCCAAAAATGCTTGATCCAATTTAATTGGCTGATGTTCAGGTTAAGCACAATAATCAGCATGTAAAAAGCATAAAAGGGATATTCAATAATTATAAGCAGGAAATTCCTTTAATAAACCATTTCCAATTCAAATCAGTTTACAGAGCTGAAGTATGCAATGCATGGGATCCATCACCCTGTGACCATGGGTGTCTGCACGTGTTTTTCCAAGGGAGATTTTTTGTGAACCAACATATTACAGGATGGCAATAGAAGACAATTATATAATATATCCATCAAACTGATCTTTTACATCCTTCTCCATAGCCACAGTTCAAATGATTCCAATCTGTTTATATCCCCTTCCCCCTCACTGTCCGTGTTCATGCAATGCAATACTCAAGATTACTGTTATTCTTTTCCTGAATATTGTTTCTTTTCTTTTTGTTAGCAGTTTTCATTTCACATTTAAGGTTGCTTTTTCCATTGCTATATGTATTTTATTTGTTTTTGTTGAAGTAGTTGAAGCATAAACCTTGACAACTTTTAAGAACTATCTGGATAAGATACTAAGACAGCTTAATTATTTAACTAAGCAAATGAGCTTGGAATGAATGGTCTCCTCTTGTGTGTCAAATTTATGTTCTTATGTTTTTTCAATTTTTAAATCCCTTGACAGCATACTTCCCAAATATCTGAAGCTGTCTATTTCTTCCAAGATGTGTTCTCCAGTTTTTATTGTTATGGGTTCCTTTGTTCTTTCTTTTGTTATGCTCATCACTTTTTCTTTGTTCTCCATACTGTTTAATCTTTTCATAATTTGTTCATTAGTTTTTCGTAGTCTTTCATTGCTTGATGTAATTGTTTAATATTCAGCAAATTTTAGTTTGTAATTTTCTAATGAAAAAAGTGTTAGAAAGGAGCATGTTGTAAATATTGAGAAGAGGGCAGCAAAACTAGATGAGTCATGTACTATGAGGAGAGGAGCAGCTAAAAATAATGCTGGAAGGTAAACCAGTGCAAATGAAATCAAGAAGAAGGTCAAAGTAGGACATGTTATATTATCTGAAAGATAATAAATTCCACCAAGAAATAAAAAGAACAGCAGAAGACAATACAATGGAGGAACAAGACATTGGCAGACCTTTCCAATGGCAGATAACTTAAGAAAATAAGAACAAAAAAGATAGAAACCAATAGTATTAATATGAAATACAGTATTATAACAACCATAGACATAGTCAGTGAAGGGAATTTTAGGTTTGTACCCTCCTTGAAACAGAATGTACTTTATGAGTTTCAGCTAATTTATCATAGATGGGATTATGATTCATGTATTTTATCATCCCTCTTCAAATGGAATCCTCACTACACCCCTGTTAATAACTTGAAGAAAAGATTGACACACAGTTACCAGGGGAGGTTAGTGGCTCTTGGAGGGTCCACTTATTAGTTCTTTTGTGAGAGGAACTCTGACTAATTCTCACTGTTAGTATCAATAAAAACCTGGAAAACTTTTGAATTTGCTCAGAGGAAATGCCACTTTCATGACTGTGGGTGAGTGAATGAGCATGTTCCTCCTACCCATGCTATGCATCATTTAATTTCATGCTGCCCCTGTGTGCATGACTGTCTGCAAACAGACTCTCACACTTGCTTTCTCACAGGTCTGAGTCATCTCAGTTAACATAGTTGATATAAAACAGGACTAATGGAAATGAATCTAATTTCTTGATTATAATATGCAAATAGTATTTGCAATGAGCATGTCATTTTTACATAAAAAAAATTAATTCCAAAATCACATGTAAGGAAACTGGTGGACTGCTTATTTTTAAAGTGTTTTTCCACATATACTGTATATTTATATTGGAACATTCCCAGGTTAACTGATGTCATAATGAAACTGTAACACAAAATGGTCAAAAAGGGTGAACAGGCCTCTAAATACCACCAGCCAGATGAGGACTGAGTCTGACCCGATCCCAGGCAGCCTGATCCCAAATTAAGAAAACAGGCTTCAAGGCCTGTGCTGGCCCAAAATGTGGTTCAGGCTTTTAAAAATTTAAATCTCTCAAAATACAATAATGTCCTTCAAGGTAGAGAGAAACTCTAAACATGTGTCCTAAAAGGACACAGAAACAATATCCTTAACATTCAGATTTATGGATAAACAAATAAATAAACAGGGATGATAGAGACTACAATCAATGAACCTCTAAGAAATGTATTCCAAGATGAATTACAGTAATCCCTCCTCCATCGCGGGGGTTGCGTTCCAGACCCCCCCGCGATAGGTGAAAATCCGCGAAGTAGAAACCATATGTTTGTATGGTTATTTTTATATATTTTAAGCCCTTATAAACTCTCCCGCACTGTTTATAAATATTCCCCGCAGCGTTATACAGCATAATCCCTTTGTATTCTCTTAGATATTAGGTAAGATTCATTGAAATTATGTATATAAACACACACTGTTTATATACAGTAAAACCTAAATATTATTTTAAAGATATTGAGTGTCTCTGATATCACATATGTTACAGCCATTACGATAGACAGGTCACCAGCAATAAATACGTACATTGCAAGAAAAATAGTATACAGTAAATGTATTAATTATTTATGGTTACTCACCAACAATGACACGATGACTTGTCCGATAACAATGAGTTTAATTTTACTGCACAACAAAGGAGAGCGTTACAGCCCTTGTAAAGGAGCCACTTCAGGCGATTGTGTAGCACTGCCGTTGTTCTTCTTCTGGCAGTCTTCAATCCAAATCCCTAAAGCAGATTCCATCCAGACTACTGCCTTATTACATCCACTTACAACTCGTTTTGCACCCTGGTTAAAAGGACGCTGCAGCCGTAGATCTTATATTCCTTTCCTACTTTTTAAATAAAAAGAATCGTAGCCTTCAACAAATCCAAAACGTTTACCTTTTCGGCAATCGTTAACATCTTCTTCTTGCGCTTGGGCACGGCACCTGAAGCAGTAGCAGATTGTTTTGGAGCCATAATGAAGGGCTTGACTATGCACAAAGATAAACACTAAAGAGCACAACTCTTTACACAGCGAAGCACATTGATGCTGAATGAGTGAGATGAGACTTCCTGGTTAACACTGCATAGCTCCTGCGTGCTCTGATTGGTTAGCTTCTCAGTCAGGAGAACTTAACTGCGTGCTCTGATTGGTTAGCTTCTCAGCCATCCGCCAATAGCGTCCCTTGTATGAAATCAACTGGGCAAACCAACTGAGGAAGCATATACAGGAAGTAAAAAGACACATTGTCCGCAGAACCCGCGAAGCAGCGAAAAATCCGCGTTATATATTTAGTTATGCTTTCATATAAAATCCGCGATAGAGTGAAGCCACGAAAGTCGAAGCGCGATATAGCGAGGGATTACTGTACTGTATAAAGGTGGAGAGCGGTTCTTTAGCAGTGATCAAATGGTGGCCCCACACAGAAATTGTGCTTCACTCAAAAACAACAGTTTGCACAAAATTTTGCACCTAAATTGTTGTTTATGCAATTTAAAAATATAGGCTTCATGGAGTTAGAATCATTTCACTGTGGAGTCATAATAGCAGGGCTTCCACCACATCATGCTCACTTTCAGCTATTAGGAGCCTCTTGAGCCTATAATTATTGATAGTCTTGGACTGTCATGAGCCGGGCAAATGAGGACAAACATATGTAGCAAGTGCTTGGTGCAAAAGTGCTCAATGTTTTTATTAAAACAACAACCTAATAAACATTGTCCAAACAGTGCAATGATCAAAGTCTTCAATAAATAATCCGTAAACTGCAAAGTGAATGTGGAGGTTAAAACAATCCATAAATAAATAATTCATTAAAAACCAAGGTGTAAAATGACCAGCAAGAAACAGTTCTAAAGAAATAAACAAAACTCTGTCCCTGGTGCATCCCTTCAAAAGCAGACCTCTCCTCTGCTTACCCCAAATAGGATCTGACAGCCAGATGAGATGTCTTTCCTACAGACACAGCCAACCTTTCCAACACAGGCTCGGGTTCCGGCTGCTGTCTGTGACCCACTGCAGGGTGCTCCTTCTTCTCTTACTGCCACTCCTTGGCCTTATATGGAAACAAGCATTGGGTCACTCCAGCTACCCCAAGATGCTCACCCAGAGTGACCCTCTTCAGCCCCTTCAAGCACCGGTCCTACTCTCTTCCTAGGGGCTCTCCTCCCAGCTGCCTACCTCCTCTCCTCTGCACCGCGGTGGCTCCCGTTCCTGCTGTCTCCATAATTTTTCCCTTTTTTAACCTCCAATCTTTCTCTTTTTCTACTTATCTCTATCTTCTTCTTCC
>JANRMT010062854.1:4608869-4646982 GCA_026402145.1 Polypterus bichir lapradei | reverse complement strand
AACCTCCAATCTTTCTCTTTTTCTACTTATCTCTATCTTCTTCTTCCTTTTCTCTCTTTTTCTCTCTCTCTCTCTGTCTCTCTCTTTCCCCTGCCATGCAGGTTCCTTTATGCGACTGTTGGGGTGCAGATGTCTCCCTCCGCCCATTCCAAGATGTGAACTGATTTGCTCGCATTTGCATGTGAGTGCATGATCAGCCAAGCACTGCAATCAACCCTGGAGCAGCGCCCACACCCGATTGAAGCCCACACTTCCCAGGACGTGATTATTTAAAATCTGCACAGTGGCACGTACCATTTATCACTGGCTGTTCATGAAATTTTTCATGGATATTACAGTTAAAACAACTTAACATCTAAAGTCTATGGAGTTTCAAAAGTTTCATCATGAATAGGGGTTCAGAATAGGGAACTGCACAAAGATGGGAGTTTTGATTATCTTAAAGGCCTTATCCATGATTCAGTAATTTAACAAGCATCCCAGAGCTGCAAAAGAATCTAGTGATTATCAGCATCATGTGCAACCTTTTGAATGCCTTGAATATCTGAAAAAAGTAACATTGCCAGTCCAAAATATTAAATCAGAATGATAAACCAGAAACGTTACCACAAAAAACAAAAAAAAGAACAAAGCTTTCATTTAATTTATTTTCATTCTAATCATATTATGATCATATATTCTGATATAAAAACCTTCATAAACCAAACCAAAAATAAAGTTTTAATAGTTTAAAGCCATCTGAAAAAGTGTGTATTTCAATCATAGGCTTTTCTGTGGCAACACCAAGTGATTTGGTAAGGTATAACATGATGCATAACTACTCAGTGCATTTGTGCTATTTTATTTCACATTTCTCTTGTAAAGAAAATAATTACAACTCTAATTTATCAAGAGTTTGATGTCAGAACATGTTCTGACTACAAAATACAAATGCAAGCATTTACGTTGCAGTCTCTTAAATAATAGACAACTTGTTTAACCTAACCTTGTTGACTGCTCTTAGTATAACATGAACTCCGCTTAACAAAGACCTCCTTTCTTTTCTTTCTATTGACATATAAAACAGAGGTTTTCAGCCCAGATGAATGCCAACTCTTTTGTTAGGAAAACCAGAAACAGTTCATTTAAATTCTCACACTAATGGCAATGCAGAACATTTCAAACCAAGCTTTTTCTTGTTTTCCCAGAGATAACGCAATAAAAATTTAAGTGTTGTACTGTGGTAGTTGTACTTATTTAATATTGCTTCAGTGAATAATAGCAGTTTGCTGAACACATAACCTTTGTAGTGATGAAACATTCCTGTGTCAGTAGAATTACAGCAACACTGTTGATACATTATCTAATTGTTAATAATAAAAAAACTTTGCTCTATCAAAATTGGACATTTCCATGACTATCCTGCTCCAGCTGATGTCCTATTTAAAGGCCAATCTCAATGATATTGTCCTTTAACTAGGCGATTTGTTCCAGACCTCTCTCTGCTCTTACAATAATTACCAATAGTGTGGGTTTTGTATCTCTGTAGATTTTTACATTTTTTAATGTGCATGATTTAACTCGTTCTCTTCATGTTTATCACTTTTTATTTGCTCGTCAAGGTTTAAATCTTTTTTTACTCATTATGATGAGTACTTTTACTGTGTATCCTTGTTTTAACTGATCTTTATTGTTAAAAAGTCTGGTTTTCACACATTATAGGTCTATTGTTCCCCCTATCTGGGTGTCATAATGATACAGCAGTTAGGTGTGTTGTCCAAGAGTTCACGAAGATGAGCACAAATTTCAGCCCACTTCATACAGTATCTGTTGAGTTTGCACATTATCTCTGGGTGCTGCTATTCCTGCTTACATTCATAAATCTAACAAAGCATAATAAGTTGACAGTTAAGAGAAGCACAAAAGGCTGTATATATGGCATGGAGAGCACATACAATCCAGATACACTTTGTAAAGATGTGAGTCTTCAAGAGGTTGGTTAGCAAATTTTAATTTAACCTGGAATGGTCAGTGTGGGTGCACTTCACAAATGACTGCCATGTAGTCAGCTTGTTCCTACCATGGAAGGCTGTAGCTCCTTGTGATCCTGTAATGGAGTAAGCAGATTTCAGAACACAGATATATGAATGAACAATTTTTTCATCATCTTGCTAGATCCTCTATTTGATCAATAGAGGTCAAATATCTAGGTGTTACAAATTGTCAGCAATCAAAGTAAGGGATTGTAATCAGAAAACCACATACACACAAATTTTAAAAACAGAACCCGACTTTGAATTGGTCAAAACCAAAACCAGCTATTGGGCAACAGTGAACAGTTGCCATAAAGAAATGTGGTAGACTGCAGATTATACATTGCTTTAGTGAACACAAAAACCTCCAGAAAACATCCAAAAGAAACGTCTGTAGGTACTGAATAAGAAAGCAAAGAACACAAAGACTATAGTTCGGCCATGCTAGCTAGAGCAGACATGAGGAACAATCATTTCTAGGTGAAATCAGGCACTAAGCTGTAGCTCCATTGTGGTGAATAACCAACTGATTTTTTTTAAAAAAAGGAAAAAAGTAGATTTTGCTTTAAGGGTCAAATGATTACAGACAAGCACCTGCTATTTTCACAATTAACCCACCTAGGGAGAAACAGGAAAGCTGCTGTCCTGCAAATGAGCTTGAAAAAAATAAAATCTTAATGAACCCGCAAGCTAGTACCTTTCCATGGAGCGAAGACAACAACAACAACAGGTGCACAAACTAATATGAGAGTTCTTGTATTCCCTTACACTTTTCACTGTTACTGCTCAATGCCATGTCTCTAATATTTTACAACTAAAATCTTATACTTAAGTTTTTGAAAATGTTTCTTTTCAGCTTTGTTTTCTAAATTGCATTTATCTGAGAAGAAGCATCTCTTACTTTCCTTGATATTCAAAGTTTCAGCAATGAGTACAGAGCCTGCCGGTAGGATTTATATCAATAGAGCCTATGATGTATCAATCCAGTATGCACATGGCTATGATGACATGAACATGCTCAAAGATACTAATTGATGTGCAATGCCAAGGTGAAACAGAAACCAAAATAAAGGGAATAAGATGTAGCCAGACCTGCCCAGTTGTGCCACAGGTTTACATTTGAATAGATAAGCTTGTTGTGTCAACAAATGAAACAATCCTATAGAAGTTTTTTTCTTCAAAAGTTCCCCTGGTTTAGGTCACAAGCATTTTATGATCATTAAATAGCTGGTAGCAGAGTGAATTATTTCTGATACTATGTTAAAATAAACATTAACAAGGACAATATAACGTTTTCCCCTAGGCATTAACATGGACATATTCAGTCCTTATTTCGATCTCTGGATTACAACGTTCACTTCTAATTGTAAAGTGCTTGCTTTTTACCATTGCTAATTCACATACATATCCAATCCACTTTCTGTATTTTCCACTATGTCAGACTGTCTCAGATGAAACCCAGCCAGCATTAAAATAATGTCTGAAACAAGAAGTTTAAACTGGTTCTTCTGGTTCTCCACAACACCCAAAATGTCACAGTGAATGAACTTGCCATGATCAACCATGAGAAATGACAGTTTATCAAAACTATTAAAATTAATTAAAAATTCATCATTATGGGCATAATGATGGGCATTTGAC
Organism: Polypterus bichir lapradei; assembly: GCA_026402145.1. Lineage (NCBI taxonomy): Eukaryota > Metazoa > Chordata > Cladistia > Polypteriformes > Polypteridae > Polypterus > Polypterus bichir. The sequence continues at coordinate 4,643,329 of JANRMT010062854.1, read as the reverse complement.
CTTTCCATCTTCAAATGAGCTGCTCCTCTGATAAAGTGTCAAATGTCCAAAGCAAAAGTATAAGACATAAAAAAACTGCATAAATGACATAAAAAATACACCCAGAACTTCCAATATCCTGTCACTTGAGACGCATTTGATCCTGCACTTGCTTCACTAAATACCTGCTACTTGGCTGCACACAATTGAAATTCACACAGCAAACCCACAATATGGAGCAAAAATGTAATGAAAGAACTACAGCCTTACCAAAAACTTCAAGGAATTTGGCGGTGCTTTACAATAAATCAATAAATAAATACATCTGCATAAACAAATCAATAATTTTAAAAATGCACTTTTTTCTTTTGAATGTATGTTTTATGAGCACTTACGTTTAAGCATACACAATATGTAACATCAATTTCGTCATCAGCACAGTTGACAAAGTACTTGCAAGAATGCCCCTTGTAACCACCGCTTTTTGCAATTGCCTTTGAACCACTGGCAATTCACTGTTGAAATGCTTATGAGATAAAGGGGATTATCAGAGAAGGACTGGAACAGAAAGTTTCTCTATATACAGATGATATGGTACTGTATACCCCTCCTTGAACTGCCACCTTATCGTGGTAAAGGGGTTTACGTGTCCCAATGATCCTAGGACCTCTGTTGTCCAGGGCTTTATGCCCCTGGTAGGGTCACCCAAGGCAAACTGGTCCTAGGTGAGGGATGAGGCAAAGAGCGGTTCAGTAAACCTCCTATGAAGAACAAAAACTTTGGACGGCGTTTTCCCTCGCCCATACGTGGGTCACCAGGGCCCCTCTGGAGCCAGGCCTGGAGGTGGGCTCGATGGCAAGCACCTGGTGGCCAGGCCTGCACCCATGGGGCTCGGCCGGGCACAGCCCGAAGAGGCAACGTGGGTCCCCCTTCCCATGGGCTCACCACCTATAGGAGAGGCCAAGGAGGTCGGGTGCAATGTGAGTTGGGTGGTGGCCGAAGGCGGGGACCTTGGCAGTCTGATCCTCGGCTACAGAAGCTGGCTCTTGGGACTTGGAATGCCACCTCTCTGAAGGGGAAGGAGCCTGAGCTAGTGTGCGAGGTCAAGAGGTTCCGGCTAGATATAGTCAGGCTCACCTTGACGCACTGCTTAGACTCTGGAACCAATCTCCTTGAGAGGGGCTAGACTCTCTACCACTCTGGAGTTGCCCCTGGTGAGAGGCGCCAAGTGGGTGTGGGCATACTTATTGCCCCCCGACTACCTTCTGGGGACTCCCTCGTTCTGATGGGAGACTTCAATGCTCAGTGAGGCAATGACAGTGAGACCTGGAAGGGTGTGATTGGGAGAAATGGCCCTCCCGATCTGAACCCGAGCGGTGTTTTGTTATTGGACTTTTGTGCTCATCACAGATTGTCCATAAAGAACATCATGTTCAAGCATACAGGTGTTCATATGTGCACTTGGCACCAGGACACCCTAGGCCTCAGTTTAATGATCGACTTCAAGGTCGTGTCGTCGGACTTGCAGCCACATGTCTTGGACACTCGGATGAAGAGAGGGGCGGAGCTGTCAACTGATCACCACCTGGTGGTGAGTTGGCTTCAATAGTGGGGGAGGGTGCCGGTCAGGCCTGGTAGGCCCAAACGTGTTGTGAGGGTCTGCTGGGAACATCTGGCAGAGTCCCCTGTCACAAGTAGCTTCAACTCCCACCTCCGGTAGAACTTCGACCACGTCCCGAGGGAGGTGGGGGACATTGAGTCCGAATGGGCCATGTTCCGTGCCTCTATTGTTGAGGCAGCTGACCGGAGCTGTGGCCGTAAGGTGGTCGGTGTCTGTCGTGGAAGCAATCCCCAAACCTGTTGGTGGACACCGGCAGTGAGGGATGCCATCAAGCTGAAGAAGGAGTCCTACAGGACCCTTTTGTCCTGTGGGACTCTGGAGGCGGCCAATAGGTACCGGCAGGCCAAGCGGAATGTGGCTTCGGTGGATGCTGAGGCAAAAATTCAGATGTGGGAGGAGTTTGGGGAGGCCATGGAGAACGACGTCCAGACAGCTTCGAGAAAATTCTGGTCCACCATCCGGCATCTCAGGAGGGGGAAGCAGTGCAGTGTCAACACTGTATATGGTAGGGATGGTGCGCTGCTGACCTCAACTCGGGATGTTGTGGGTCGGTAGGGGGAGTACTTCGAAGATCTCTGCAATCCCACTAACATATCTTCCAATTAGGAAGCAGAGCCTGGAGATTCATAGGTGGACTCCCCCATCTCTGGGACTGAGGTCACTGAGGTGGTCAAAAAAATCCTTGGTGGCAGGGCCCCGGGTGTGGATGAGATACACCCGGAGTTCCTCAAGGCTGTGGATGTTGTATGACTGTCTTGGTTGACACGCCTCTGCAACATCGCATGGACATCAGGGACAGTGCCTCTGGATTGGCAGACTGGGGTGGTGGTCCCCCTCTTTAAGAAGGGGGACCGGAGGGTGTGTTCCAACTATAGAGAGATCTCACTCCTCAGCCTCCCTGGAAAGGTCTATTTGGGGGTCCTGGAGAGGAGGGCCCGTCAGATAGTCAAACCTTGGATTCAGGAGGAACAGTTTGGTTTTCGTTCTGGTCGTGGAACAGTGAACCAGCTCTACACCCTTGGCAGGGTCCTGGAGGGTGCATGGGAGTTTGCCCAACCAGTCTACATGTGTTTTGTGGACTTGGAAAAGGCGTTCGATGAGTCCCTCGGGGAATCCTGTGGGGGCTGCTCTGACAGTATGGGGTACCGGAACCCCTGATAAGGGCTGTTCTGTCCCTGTACAACCAGTATCAGAGCTTGGTCCTCATTGCCGGCAGTAAGTCAAACCCGTTTCTGGTGAGAGTTGGACTCCGCCAAGGCTGCCCTTTGTCACCGATTCTGTTCATAACTTTTATGGAGCCAGGGCATTGAGGGGGTTCACAGCCAAGTGTGAAGTGGCTGGGATGGGAATCAGCACCTTCAAATCCGAGCCCATGGTCCTCAGCCGGAAAAGGGTGGAGTGCCCTCTCAGGGTTGGGAGTGAGATCCTGCCCCAAGTGGAGAAGTTCAAGTATCTTGGGGTCTTTTTCACGAGTGAGGGAGGAATGGAGCGGGAGATCGACAGGCGGATTGCTGCGGCATCCGCAGTGATGCAGGCTCTGCATTGGTCTGTCGTGGTGAAAAAGGAACTGAGCCGTAAGGCAAAGCTCTCAGTTTACCAGTCGATCTACGTTCCTACCCTCACCTATGGTCATGAGCTATGGGTAGTGACCGAAAGAAGAAGATCGTGAATACAAGTGGCTGAAATGAATTTCCTCTGCAGGGTGTCTGGGCTTTCCCTTAAAGATAGGGTGAGAAGCTCAGTAATCCGTGAGGAGCTCAGAGTAGAGCCACTGCTCCTCCTCATCGAGAGGAGTCAGATGAGGTGGCTCGGGCATCTGATCAGGATGCCAGCTGGACGCCTCCCTGGTGAGGTGTTCCGGGCACGTCTAACCAGGAGGAGGCCCCGGGGAAGACATAGGACACGCTGGAGGGACTATGTCTCTCGGCTGTTCTGGGAACGCCTCAGGATTCCCCTGGAAGAGCTAGAAGAAGTGGCTGGGGAGAGGGAAGTCTGGGCATCTCTGCTCAAGCTGCTGCCCCCGCGACCCAATCTCAGATAAGCGGAAGAGGATGGATGGATGGATGCTACTGTATATGTCAGATCCACAAAATACTGTGCCTGCAGTCTTAACTGCACTAATAGAATTTCAAAAGATTTCTGGTCTCAGAATCAATTTAAATAAAAGTCTGCTCTTCACAGTGAATTCTCAAGCATACGATATTAGATTGGACACCTTCCCTTTTATCATCACAGATCAGTTTAAATACCTAGGGGTTAACATCACAAGTAAACATAAAGCTCTTTATCAACAAAATTTTGCCATCTGTATGGAAAAAATTAAGCAAGACTTGCATAAATGGTCAACCCATCATCTCACTTTAGCTGGAAAAATGAACATTGTTAAGATGAATATCCTTCCTAAACTTCTCCTTTTATTTCAGAACATTCTAATATACATCAATAGATCTTTGTTTAAGAAATTAGATTCAACCATAGCCTCATTTATTTGGAATTCAAAACATCCACGTATCTAAAGGGCAACCCTACAAAGACCTAAGGTAGAAGGCAGCATGGCTATACCTAACTTTCAATTTTATTACTGGGCAGCAAATATACAGTATAAGCTATAAAAACATGGACACAAATAGATGAATATACACGGGCTTGGTCCGCAATAGAAATAAAATTCTGCAATACCTCCTTATTTTCCTTGCTTTGCACCACAATAAATACAGGTTATCGCCAATATACTAACAACCCAATTGTGCTTCACTCACTTAGAATATGGAACCAATGGAGTAAGTATTTTAAGATAGAGAAGCATTTATCTGTGGTACCTCTGCACAAGAACTACCTTTTTCCACCCTCTCAAACGTATACAGTTTTTAATGTCTGGAAAACATTTGGGATTAAATCACTTAGAGATCTGTACATAGACAACGTCTTTCCATCCTATGAACAATTACACTCCAAATTTAACTTTCCAGCAACATATCTCTTTCACTACCTTCAAATTAGAAACTGTTAAACAGAACCTGCCCAGTTTTCCTGACCTCCCACCTACCTCTATGTCGGAAAAAATATTGATCAGTCTCGAGGATTCAGACAGCATTTCCATAATATATGAAAACATTTCAAAGTCCCTCCCTTTCAATGATCCCAGAGTACAGTGGGAAAAGGATCTCTCACTCAACATCTCACAAAAGCCCATCTCTCTCATTTAAAATTGTCCAAAATGTTTTCAGGGTAAGATCCAACCTGTGAACGCTGCAATCAAGTTCCATCCAGCCTCACTGGGCCACATATTTTGGGCATGCTCCAAATTAATGTCATTCTTGACCAAAATTTTTAAATGCCTTTCAGACAGCTTTGGTGTCACAATCCCTCTTTTACTCCATTTATCTTTATTCATTTATTAATTTATCTGTTCACTTATTTTTACCAGCTTTAAGTTTTACTCTGCTGGCCTAGCTCTCTTTCTCAGAGGTGGGGGTTTGTTTTGAACATTTTTTTTGTAACTTGAGTTATTTATATGGAATGTTATTTGAGTTTAATCTACTCTCTATATATAAAATCCTAAACCTAAAAGTGCAACGATTTTATGTGGCGTTATTTGTCACGCTTTAAATCAGGCTTATTTTAAAACCTACATATATATGTTACATATCATTCTTTTCAGATTTTATCGAACTTTAATTTGATGTTAGATTTTCAGATTCTTATTCCATTTTTAAGTTATAATCTAAAAAGTATCAAGAACTCCTCGAGATGAGGGTTTGTGGCAAGAGATTTAATCACGCCTGGGGCCGGAAATAAAGGACAAAGAGTAGATGACAAAGACAGCTGCTGTACAGGCTTTTAAATGTTTAAAGTACCACGAAAGATGCAGATCATGTGGCACAGCAGCAGCAGCAAGCCAGCAGCTGATCGAGCAAAGAGAAGGTTAAAAAAACTGTCTTTGTTTCCCATTGTGCCACTGTTTAAGAGGGGGTTTCAGAGGAGCGACTGCTTCTCCATGGGGTGTGTTGAGCCCCCCTCTTCACAACCTGAGCGGCAGAGACGCAAAGTGGCTGGCGCATAGCGCAACAACAGGGGTTGGCAAGCGAAGCATGCAAGGGGTAACCCCCTAGTAAAATCAATAAAAAAAAAAAAAAAAGATTTTTGTGTGGTTTTCCATGCTATGCATTGGCATCATTGAGTAGGTTTCATTTGTGCCTTATATTGGCTTTTGTCCAGTAATGTGATATTTTTCTGTTTTCATCAGGAGCTAGTTGATGTAGGCCTTTCTTTATAGCGATTTTTCAGGCTAGTGGTAGAGACAGAGTTACAACATTACACCACAGGCTGTATATCTTTTTTTTTGTTGCTTTGTTGAAACTAAAGAGCAGGTGACCTTTTCTGTTTTTATTTTTATATATTTTTTTTGTAATCTGGTTTCTGACTTGTACCTTTTTGCTGCCAGAGCAGTCTCCAGTTTCTCAGGGACTTATAATGGATCAAATTTTTTGAGACTATGCAAAGATGATTATCTTGGGGAAGAATAAAATTAACTCTTTTTGAAATGCATGAATACATATGTTGCAAATCAAATATTGATCACTAATCAGAAAACAGATCAAAAAACAGATCAAAAAACAGATTTGCATTAGAAGACATTCCTTTCTCCTAATGTAATACATTCAAAATTGCATAAACATTTTCTCTATTATATCCTTTTGAGAGTACCTTAAAATAACATTCTAGGTAACCAATATTTGCTCACGGCTTCAGGATAAAATTTCTTTTTATGATTGACAACAGGATATAAAAGCAATCACTGGAGTCACATTTTATTGCATTTTTCTTGAAGTTTCTATAACATAATTTCCTGCTACCATCATGCACCAAATCTTGTTTGATTATTTGATTAAAATAATGAGAAACAGGCACAGGTCAAATGCAATGAACAAAAAGGTGTAAGAAAGTCTTAAACTTAACTGAACTTTAAATAAAATTGCAAGGGGGAAACAACAGGAAATACTGAAACAAAAGCCATGAAAGCTATATTGTCTATATGAAAAATAACACAATATTGTCCTTTAACAAAATTCATAGTTATGTAGTCTTTACTTACAAGTCCATCAATCTATTTCCAAACACATCAGTTCCTTATCAAGTCTCAAAGTCTGTTAAATCCCATTCATAGTTGTTCGTAGATGGAACCTATCTTGAAAGCAACAGGGTCAGACCTTTGATCCATTGCAGGGCCGACTCACCTGAACACTCTCTCAAGCAGGGCCAGTTTAGAGGTGCCATCAATCTAACATGCATGTCTTTTTTGATATGGGAATTAAACATAAATCCACACAGAGTACATGCAAATGTCACACATCAGTATTTTGCCCGGGTCTGTTGTGGAGTTTACTGATAAATGGAATTAGCATTCAACATTCATGAATAAATACAGGATCATCAATTTCATTTGTTGGTATACAAAATGTCTCATTTTTCTGGCCTATAGAGAATAAACAAACAGGTATGATTTTTCATTTTCTTCTTCTATTTGACATCATGAGCTGACATATTAGCAGGCACCTTGCACAGTAAATATTCTGAAGTCAGCATGTAGCTGGTGTTCATAGTTTTCTTTTAGGTTGCATCTGGGGAAATTCTTAAAGACTGGCTCATAGTAAATATTACCCATTATATACTGTAAAATGGGTGATTGGTCTGATCAAAGTAACTATAGGCCAGTAAGCTTAGCATGCGTCACAAGTAAATGAATGAATGAAAGCAATTATTAAGAAAAAGACTGAGTAGGAGTGCTAGAAAATAGTCAATTTGGGTTCACAGAAGGAAGGTCTTGTTTCATTAATATGCTGGAATTCAATGAGGAGAGATGTATATATTATTTATCTTAATTGTCAGAAGGCTTTTGATAAGATACCACATGAAAGGCTAATGATCAAGCAAAAAGAAGTAGAAATTCAGGATGTGGTCTGTAGATGGGTACAAAGTTTGCTCAAACACAGGAAGCAAAGGGTCATGGAAGGGGACCTTTTTCAGAATTAGATGTTAAAAGTGGTGTCCCTCAGGTATCAGTAATGGGTAATGGGTCCGGTCTTCTTTTTAATATATGTAAATGATCCACACTAGTATATAATCAGTAAGCTGGTTAAGTTTGCAAATCATACTGTACTAGGTGAAAGGGCAGATAATGTAGAATTAGCAAAATTGTTACAGAGGGAGTTGGACAGCACACAGGCTTGTGCAGATGAAATTTAATGTAACAAAAGTAAAGTATTAAACATAGGAAGAAGAAATGTTAGCATTGGATAAACAATGGGAAGGCTAAAACTTGAAAGTACCCCTTAAGAAAAGGATCAAGGAGTCATAGAGGACTCATCAATACCTATATCCAGACAATATACAAAAGAGATTAAAAAAGCTAAAGGATACTGCATTATATATCACAATATGTGGAATACAAGTCAAGGGATGTTATGCGTAAGTTATATAATGCACTAGTTATGCCTCATGCGGAGTACTTTTATTCTCCATATTACAAAAATGACATACAGTAGCAGAATTGGAGAGAGTCCAGAGAACAGCAACTAGGCTGATTTCAGGACTAAAATTATGAGCTATAAGGAAAATGGTTATGCTTAAGTTCTGTAATGCAATAATGAGGCCTCACCTGAAGTACTGTGTTCAGTTTCGGTCTCCATATTACAAAAAAGACATAGCAGTGCTAGAGAAAGTCCAGAGAAGAGTGACTATGCTGATTCAGAGACCAAGGAGTGAAGGAGTGGAACTTTTTCTGTTAAACTTCCTGTTACTTTAAAATAAATTCTGCAACAGGAGCAAGGGGACACGATTGGAAACCTTTGCAAAAAAGTTATTAAGTTTTTCTTTACAGAAAGAGCCATAGAGACATGGAGTACATTGTCAAGTATTGTGGTGGAGAGTAGGACTTTAGTGACGTTCAAAACTTAACTTGATGTTATTTTGGACAATCTAGGTAAAAAGGATGGAGAAGGTTTTTGATGACAAATGACCTATTCTTGTCAAAAAATTTTTAATATTGTAAAATGCCTGATAAACTACTTACATTTGGCAGTAAATCCTCACATGAAGACAATAAGTATACATTTTTTCATATACTAAAGCAACTTCTCTATGATAAAGATGTCATTACTGAAGGCCAGTAGCTCCAAAATTTGTTCACCATTTAATAGCAGCTTCATGTGAGATCCGTTTTGTATTATACCTTCCACTCCAGGCATGGAAGACTGGGTCATGCATGGAAGAATGGACATTCAAATGGTGTTAGAAGTAGACACACAAAGAGTACTAATTGATGCTGCAGATGTTGGTCTTCAGCAAGCTGCTATAAATAATGGAAAGGTAGAGGCAGAGATGTGGGAGGTCCTAATTATTACAACATTTTTGGATCATATTTGGCCTGTTTCTGTGATTGAAATCAGTAGATGCACCCTAAATTTCATATGTTCAGGATGGAGCTTGGAACTTTTCATATATTTTCCCAAATTCGCCAACAATAAAAAAATGAAATATCCCATAAATTTTACATCTTCAGATATATTTATCTTGCCATGTCTTTTTGTTAGCTTTGATCTACAATTATCTTTAAATTATTTTCCACTGTGTACAGGGTAGTTTATTTGTTTACCACCAATAAAAACATCTTAAATGTTGTCTTTTCAGCTTAGAAATAAGTAGTAAAGTGACCTACTTTTACAAAAAAGTAAAGATATTGTAATGCGTGAGTCACTGTTTTGCACCCCAAACCATAAGGGTGAGTCTCAGTACTTTAGCAAAACCAGCTTTATTCAGCTTGAAACAGGAACAGCATGATTATTTATTGTAGAGGGTTCTGCCACTCTCCTATACACATACACAGCAGTCAGGCAGGGTCGTGGCCAGGTTAGTGGCCAAGTAATACTGTTCCCTGCATTTATAATGTTCCTTGCATCACCCATTGACAGCATGCATTTATAGCGCGATTTCGATTGGCTTATAGTTGCTTCCATGCCACTCCACTGCAGCGCTGCGAGCCTGTGATGCCCTGGTAACAGATAAGCAGTCTTCCACAGGTGTGGCAATCACGCTTCAGCGTGTTGTCCTATTGGGGTGGTCCCAAAAGAGTTTAGAAACCTCACAATATCATATAATCCTGAAGAACATCCCTAAATATATCATTGACAAATAACTGAAACAGTGCCAGTGCTTTGGCAAGCTGATAGAGAGGTCACATGGTACAACACACTTGACTCTCCCTCTCTGAGTTGATGGCATTTATCCCCATTTTCACAACAGCTGCGCTGTGTCTGATGTCTGCTCAGAACTATTTGTTGTACAGACGTTCAAAGATGTGCTGTCCCGTGACCGCTATCAGACTGGACAAAGCCAGGACCGTAACAACAGACAACTTCTTCACAGCGTTTTCATTGGCTAATAGACTCCTGTGCATCACAACACAACTCTGCTTGGCACCATAAGTAAAATGGGACTTCCACCTGCAGCTATAGTCACTTTAGTACACAAGCAATTCACCACGCTAGTGTTTAGATCTGGCACTGCAATGCTGACAGTGTATGCGCCTAAGCCTATGAGTTTTTTCGTAGGCTTCAGCGATTCTGGCATTAAATAATACACCCAATTAGATTAAATGTAACATTTGGATGACCTTCACTACTGAGCTACATAAGGTTCTATAAACACTTAAAGATATTATCTATTTTTAAGAAATAAAAATGTAGAGTACTGTCTGCATCAGTACCTTAATTGAGGTCTGCTAATTGGTAACCATTGTAGTTTGTAGATTTCTTACAAATACCTCAGCCATTTTCTTGGTTGTTGAAGTTTCAGAGGGTAGAAATAAATAGCTGTGGAAGAAAAAAATTAAAGGGAAACTTGGTGGCAAAAACCTTGGCTACTCCAAAATGAAAAGATTTTGTTTAAATAAAAAAAAAATATAAAGATTCTATTAATTTAAAAGTAGCTAAAGTTATAATTAATATCCAAAATAATAATGGCCAAAGAAAAAAACAACAGTTGACATCATAAATATTAGCAAGTAGAACACAGATGTTATTAACGCAAAATTTTAAAATAAGGTAATAAAATTACTACATTAAAACTAAACCAGCACAGTCTAGTAAAAAGAAACAATATAAAACAAAAACAAAAAAAAATCTCTGGAGTGAGACACACACCAAACCAAAAAACCTACTGTGACCAAAATTTCCTGCTGAATTTGGAAAAATTCTGATGCTTGTTGTATAGTTTAAGGACATTATTGTACCACAGTAGCACCCAGGGCTACATCTGATGACCCCACACCTTGACCTTAAAAAAAAAACGGGTAACGCTTTACTTAAAGTACTACAAAAATGCACCTATTGCTCATTTGCTATTATGTAACAAGACACAAGACACAACAACATTTGCAAAGCATCAGTAAAGTGTTTATTCATCTTTACAATGTGACCTGCTAACAAAATCTCTCTTTGGAATGGTCAAAGGTATCTTAACTAAGACATACCGTCATATGAAAATGTTTAGAAGCCCCTCTTAATTCTTTGGATTTTTGTTTATCATTGCCTGAGCTTTCAAAGTAGCAACTTCCTTTTAATATATGGTATGCCTTATGGAAACAGTAGTATTCCAGCAGTGACATTAAGTTTATTGGATTAACAGAAAATATGCAATATGCATCAATACAAAATTAGACAGGTGCATCCCAACAGAGATATTACATCAATACTTAGTTGAGCCTCCTTTTGCAACTATAACAGCCTCTAGACGCCTCCTATAGCCTTTGATGAGTGTCTGGATTCTGGATGGAGGTATTTTTGACCATTCTTCCATACAAAATTTCTCCAGTTCAGTTAAATTTGATGGCTGCCGACCATGGACAGCCTACTTCAAATCATCCCATAGATTTTCAATGATATTCAAGTCAGGGGACTGTGACGGCCATCCCAGAACATTGTACTTCTCTCTCTGCATGAATGCATTTGTAGATTTCGGACTGTGTTTTGGGTCATTGTCTTGTTGGAATATCCAACCCCTGTGTAACTTCAACTTTGTGACTGATGCCTGAACATTATCCTGAAGAATTTGTTGATATTGGGTTGAATTCATCCGACCCTCGACTTTAACAAGGGCCCCAGTCCCTGAACTAGCCACACAGCCCCACAGCATGATGGAACCTCCACCAAATTTCACAGTAGGTAGCAGATGTTTTTTTTGGAATGCGGTGTTCTTCTTCCGCTATGCAAAGTGCTTTTTGTTATGACCAAATAACTCAATTTTTGTCTCATCAGTCCAAAGCACTTTGTGCCAAAAGTGAATCTGGCTTGTCTAAATGAGCATTTGCATACAACAAGCAACTCTGTTTGTGGCGTGAGTGCAGAAAGGGCTTCTTTCTCATCACCCTGCCGTACAGATGTTCTTTGTACAATTTTCGCTGAATTGTAGAACTATGTACAGATACACCATCTGCAGCAAGATGTTCTTGCACGTCTTTGGAGGTGATCTGTGGGATGTCTGTAACCATTCTCACAATCCTGTGCAATCCTCTCCTGTATTTTTCTTGGCCTGCCAGATCTGGGTTTAACAGCAACTGTGCCTTTGGCCTTCCATTCCCTGATTACAGTCCTTACAGTTTAAACCTCTGAGATAGCTTTTTGTAGCCTTCCCCTAAATCATGATACTGAATAATCTTTGTTTTCAGATCTTTTGAGAGTTGCTTTGAGGATCCCATGCTGTCTCTCTTCAGAGAAGAGTCAAAGGGAAGCACAACTTGCAATTGACTACCTTAAATACCTTTTCTCATGATTGGACACACCTGTCTATGAAGTTCAAGGCTTAACGAGTTAATCCAACCAATTTGGTTTTGCAAGTAATCAGTATTGAGCAGTTACATGCATTCAAATCAGCAAAATTACAAGGGTACCCAAATTTTTGTACAGATAGTTTTTCACATTTGATTTAATTTCATACAACTAAATACTTCTTCACTAAAAATCTTTGTTTGGAAAACACCCCAGTACTCAGATGATCCTAGGAAATGAAAGACATACCACTGTTATCTTTTTTGTTGAAAGTAGAGTAAATTATTATGCAGGCTGAGAGGGGTTCCCAAACTTTTCATATGACTGTATTTCTCTTGAAATTAGATATTTAATACTAGACTTGTGAATCTTTCATATTAACAAGTAATCTCTCCACAGAGATGAATAATGCATATACTGATTTTATGTAAGTGTTATGAAGACCAAGAAAAGCCTTAGGTAAGGTCTTGCTATGTAAGAGTAAATTAGTAGTAGACACATTTCTGCAGTATCTAAACTAAAATGTTACCAAGAAAGGCATTGGAATGATTTGGAATCAGTGCTAAAGTAAACATGCTTTTAAAAATTTTGAATCCTGATCTGCCTCTGGGATCCAGACAAACACTTCGTAAGGGTGTATTCCTAATGGTCATTAAAATAGCAACAGTGGCATTTCTTTCCAAACCTGCTTGCATAGTAAATTGCTCTTTGTATTCCTTTCATAGAAGTAGATAAATTCCACTCTATTACTGTTTACAGTGTGGCTCTTTAACAAGGCCATTGCTTAAAATCACCTTCACACTTACGTACAAGAGGATCAAAGATTTATAATTTTTTTCCTAATTTAACAAAATATTGTTGTTCCTCAAACATGTTACAATATTTGAAAAAAATTTATAAGGTTTATAAAATCATGGAAAAAATCTAAATCACATCTAAACAGTCAAAATATCTAAACACATCTCTAAAATTATTAAGAAATGAATTGAAACAGGAAGATACATCCACACATCCACAGGGCATTAATAAGTACTATTATGTGTGCCCAGTGGCAGCATTAAATGTTTTTTTCCACTCAGTTCTCCACCATAATACAAAGTCACAGAAGACATTTACATAGCCTTACATACAAGGACATAAGGCCCAGCTTCTTTTAAAGATGACAGATGACTGCCAGTTTTTCCAGACCTTGCATTTATTTGGCCCACATTGTCCCAGTTTTGAGTTCAGACCATATGCCACACTCAATAAATGTACTCCTTTTATCTCCAAGATCAGGCACCCCCTGTGTTGTAAAGGGAATTAACTCCTTCCTCTGCTTTCCTGGAGCCTCTGCCTATTGCCCTTTCAGGTTTTTCAGTACATCAGCAGGACTTGACACAACCTTGCGCACATCTGCCACACATATACCAGGTGTGTAGGTATAACTGACGCTTCTATGGGTTTAATTTCAACTTCAGTCACATTCAAGCTTTGCATCATTTGCAACAAGCAATTACTTGTCAGATAAACAAAGTAAAAATAAACTTCATAAGAAGCTTTGTTGGAGATGGATTAAATTTTCAATTTATTTTAGTTTCACCAGAGGAGAATTAATGATATTTTAGTAAAATATAAATTGTGATTTAATCCCCTTTAAGGTAATTGAATCCATTTCTTTGTCAGATGTATCTTTTGTGTTCCTGTGATTAAGTCCCTGTTAAAAGGGAATTCACTTCTAAGCAGTTTATATGATTTATTTTCTTGCAGGAGGCTGAAAAATCATTAACTCTAATTTATCCGCAATATTTACTTAAGTGTATAAGTAAAATTTCTTGTTGCTACATATGACAGAAATTCATTTGCAAAATGTAAAATTGCCTTTTTTTATAGTGAAACATTATGCATCTCGGGAAGAAGCAGAGATTTTCAAATCTCTTATGGGACCATCAGTTAAAGAGAGAAATTATGCAGAACTGAAACATAAAATCATTAACTAGAAGTACCACTGGGAATATAACTAGAGCCATTTCTCTATAGTCAGAATATTTAATATGTAACAGCACTCAGACATTTGGTTGTGACAAAAATTAGAATTTCATCCATGCAGAATATCATCTTTTTAATCATAATCATAATAAAGTATGGGAAAGTTAATTAATGGGTCATTACAGAGTAGGCCTGCTGTGGTATTTCTTGATTTTGCACCCTTTAATAGTGAAGTATTATACATTGAGATGCATTAGGAACATGATCTAGTATCAAAGCAACATTGTCTTCTTTCACTCTTATCTTATGCAAGATTAAATTCAGTTGTTCTGTGATTAGATGTGACCTATCCAGGATTAGTGCCTGCCTTGCACTTGATGATGTGTCACTGCCTCCCATACCCCTCAACTGGACAAAGTGGAAATTGATAAAACACAGAAGAAAAGAAACCTAAATGTCTATGGGCCTTTTACAGCCAGACATACGAGGTCAAAACAAAAGTTAGGAAGTAATGCAGCTTGAAAAATAATAAAAAAAAGTTAAACTTGTCATTGTACGTATGATAACTTCATTCAAATGATCAGCCAATAAAAAGTCTTATTTTCAAAATATCACAATCACTTCAATATTTTTTAAATAAATGATCTTGTTCCATTAGAAAGTAATAATGGAGTTAAATAATACAGGTATACAATAGATTCTTTGGTTTTAAATGTAAGGATGAAATTCCAAAATTGTTCAAAATTCTTTTTATATAATGAGCATGCTGTTTGTCATTTATCCCTGCATCAACAGATTTATATACTACTGAAATTTCACAAGTTTTATAAGATTTAATATGTTTTTCATTTATATTACTTTCTTAACTATTGAAGAAATTCTTGGTACTGCTCACAACCTTTTAAAATCACTTTATGTAGCTTTTCTGTATGTCTCAGCTCATCTGTATGTCTCAGCTCATTATGTCTACCTATCTTCACTCTTTCTAATTCTAACAGACACATTCACATAAGAAGAGTACACACAAAAAAATTCAGACGCAGAATACTGTATCTAAGAAAACATCCACACACTTCCGCTACATAAATCCCAGTCAGCGTGAAATGTAACGTACGAGCACATGTGTGCCGCCTCTCACAGACTCCTCCCAGAATTACGCCTCTTTGAATATGCAAATCAATATAAATAGTTCCTTATGTTTTGCGCTCAGTGAAAAGACAATGGCAAAAGCACGGGGTAAAAAGAAGAATTTCATCGAATACCAAATAGAGGCAAGGAAAAACGTACTATTTGTTGGTTTAAGCAGTGACATAAACAATAAAAGGAACTTGATCGAATAACAAAGTGGCGGAGAATCTTGAAAATTCAGATTCAGAAAGTCACACAATGCCCAAAATATAAAAAATGTGGTCAGATATCAAAGTTGTCATGAAAAGGCAAGTCACGTATTAGAGTAAAGAGAAAAGAAAAACAAAACTGGAACACAACGGAACAAAATGTCCAAATGTCAACTTTAATCTCAAAATGTCCACTTTAATCATGTAGTTTATTTTGTTATTAAAGTAGAATGTCATAAACTGAATCTTAAAATTGCTTAATTTACTAGTTTCTCAAATCTCATCGTAACTAAAGTAGCACATTAAATGCTTTGTATTCTATGTGTTCTTCTATGTACTCTGTGTGTGTAAATCACTAAGTGCTCCTTAAACAGGCTTTCTTTTATGCCGACAGGACACAGAATAGATTACATTCATGATATCACAGCTCTCTGAACAATTTAAAGACTAATTTGTATACTTGATATCATTTCCATAATAATAGGAATTAAAACATGTTATTAAACATAGGGACACGATGACGCAGTTGTAGCGACGGGCTGGCGCCCCATCCAGAGATTTTTCCTGCCTCCTGCAGGATGCTTGTTGTGCCGTGCGCGACCTTCAATGAAATAATTTATTGCAGCAGTACAGTCTCTCTCAAACGTACTAACCCCCAATTCCTGTTCTTCCTTTTCTTTCTCCAAGTACCAAATCAACACACCATCAGCTCTGTAATAGATGTCAAGCCATCTATAAGCTTAGAATGCCGATTATTCAAAACTTTTATGGAACATTGAAATATCTTCGTAGTACATGTTGTGACAGATAGGGGGCGCTAGCGCTCCCTTGAACCCTCTGATCAAACGTCAGACACCAAGTAAAAGTCGAAATATTGACTTTTTTAATTAACAACAGTGCACCAAGCACCTTCCTATCCACAATACTCATTAAATAAATCACAATAAACACAATAAACAATCCTCCACACTCCCAGACATGTTGCCACTCTTCCACCTAGCTCAGCTCAATGCTCTGGTGTCTCTCTCAGTCTTTTATAGTCCTTGCCCCGGAAGTGTTTCGCCCTCTCTGTCTACGTGACTAGGAACACTTCCGGGTCAGATAAAAATCCTTTTTCTTTACCCAGGAAGCACGTCATTCCCCTTGTCCATGTGAAAATAGTCACTGCTCCTCCCTGCAGCGCCTTCTAGCGGTCCCCATGGTATCCAGCAGGGCTGTAAAGGAAAACTCCAATGTCCATAATTCCCTGCTGGCATTCAGGGCACCTCCATGCTGCAGGGAGGGCTCCACCTGGCGGCGTGGGGGTATTGGCCAGGATGAACGGCCGGCCATGTATCACAATGTTTAATTATTCCATCCATCTATCCATCCAGGGTCGTGCCAGTCCTAGCAAGCATACAGCGTGAGGCAGGAACAATCCCTGAACGGGGTGCCAACGCTTCGCTACTGCTGCGCCAATGTGACCTCACATGTTGAATTATTAACAATATACATTATTTAAATGATGTTAACATTTTTTCTTTATAATGTAATTAACATATTTTACTGTATTTCATCTTAAAAATGATATCAAGAGCTCCAAGAAGATAGCACTTGGAAATCTAATTCGACTTAGAAGCCGGTTGTCATCATGTGTAAATACACGCTTTATAAAGTTGCTAAGGTTGTGCAATATTACATATATAGTGCAAGTTTACAGTGAGGTCATTGTACTTATAAGTACAAACAGTTCTACCAGGAGCACTTGATGGAGTGATTTAGTGCGTTTAGAGCTCTTGGGATGAAACTGTTTCTGAAGCACGAGGTCCCTACAGGAAAGACTGAATTGTTTGCCGTACTGTATGAGAGAAGCGGGGCAGCATGTGCTAGATGCATTTCCCAATAATCTGATCAGCTGCTGTATAGCTGCGATTCCACACTCAGACAGAGTGGATTAAATACTGAGTGGTGCACTGAGAATGACAACACTAAAGCAGCTGTGGTATTTGGAATAGTTTGGCCATTCCGTGGACCATTATATACAGTAGTTATGGGTTGATTACAATCAGATGCCTTAAACTAATAAGCGATATGCGGTTAATTTCAGTGTATTTGATAAAGCCATATCAGGAATATGGATCTAAAAAAGAAAGGGAAACCACACAGGAACAGTAGCTCTGCTTTTATGCTGGGTGCTGCCAGTTTGCAAAACTGAGTGGAAAACATGCGTATGCAAGGGATTGAGTTGGTGTGAAAATGTGTGTGGCTTTACGGCAAATTTAGTTTTTATACATCGCAATGCGAGCGTGGAAACTGGCGTACACAACATTTTTGTGCCTATGCACCATTTATACATGAGGCCCCTAGACCTTGAAGTTTGCACTTTTTGACTTTACTAGCTGTGTGTGGTCTTTGGGACAAAGAAAACCTGAAGACTCTCTAGCAGTTTTACTATATTGGTGAACTTGAGTAACTCTTAAGAAGTACCCAGGGCCAAGGCAGTGGACCCACCTGTGCTTGCTGCCCCACTGGCTTTTGTAAGAAGGCACTGGCAATACCATATATTAGCTGTATCATTGGCATATGAGTGCTATTAATCTTTTTCTTGAGAATATACCTCCAGATAGACAATATTTTAGTGAAAATTTCAAGCCTTGCCTTCTGTTGCTAAAGCGTTTTACTTTCACATTGTTGCACAACGTTGTTTCCTTCATTTCGACTTTATGTCACTTCGTCTGTGTCATTAGCACAACATCATTGTTTTGTCATCTATCTATCTTTTCTAAGCTAGTTATTGAGCTTGTCTTAAGTTTTACACTACTACTGTTCTCTGGACTTTACTTTGCACTGCTAAAATTCTAGCTACTCAGTAGCCTTTTTGTACCAATTTATTATATGCCAAATGCTCATGACAACAGTCAACCTTCAGCTGCCTTGTTGTTTTGTTTAAACAGCTAGGAAACTCAAAAACTTAGTTGGAATCTGCATTTTGTTTATGTACAAATACCAACTCTCAATCTACTGTATGTGGCACCTGTTCTATCAAGGAGATGAAAGTGGATTTTATGAGGAATAAGGGTTGAAACAAGGTTAGGAGGCAAGCTAATATCTGTTATCAGTAGGCCTACAAATCTAGTCATCAATACCAAACACTATACAAACCGAACTCAGTAAATCAGAAAACAGTAATACTACATTTCTTAGAAAGAACACTAAAGGCTCAGTTGAATCTGTAATCTTGGACACTGACCTTAATACCGTCACTTTGTTGTGTTCTACTGTGGAAATGCTGCAGGGGAGGACTCCAGCAGCACAGACCTATGACAGAGTAAGCAATTTTAGAGAATGGCTGTGTCGAGAGTATTCTATGTACAAGTAACACATCTCATCTATACATTTCACCTCATTATGCTAGAAAACTAGCAATAAGGTTTGAAACAGTAACCATAAGAAGAGAAATAGTCAAAATTGAAAAAAGAAAAATTAAGGACTGAGACCAAAGAAGTCAACCACAATTTTACAAAAGCCAAAACACAAGACAAAAATCAAAGTCAAAAAAACATATTTCAAAAAAGCACTACCCAAACAATTTCATTTGGAATCTGTTAGCTTGGACAGTAAAAGACTCCTTTCTCTCTTTACTACTCTCAGTTGTTTTATTCTGACTGTTGGTCTCCCTCTTTCTTATGGGTGGGGGTTGATTTGAATTTAGTTTTGTTACATTTTGACTTGATTGTATGGAATGTTATATGTTTTTTAATAAATTCAATAAAAGATTAATAGGATGAAGTTGGATGAAGTTATGACATCTGAGGACACTTCCCTAGAGATGCAAGGACAGCTCCAACAAAAAGAGAACAAAAATGAGCCAGCAATGCCTTCACAATATAGCAATGATAAGGGTGAAAAGAAAAATACCCAAATGAATAAATAAGTAAAAGCTTAGTTACAAAAGATAATCGTAAAATCTTAATCTACAACTCTCAAAACCCCCAGTAAAGTGTAAAAAGAAGCCAGTAACACAAAAAGAGGATAGAATTTGTACCAATAAGAGGTCCGATATAACAACCCCATCAGTAGCTAAAATGACATTCTTTCAATAGATTTCTGGTCCCCTTATTATAATCTGTTCCTTTTTTGTTATTAAATAAAAGGATCCATTTCTATTTTTTACAATACCCTTCCATCATACCCAACCATATTTACTAATTTTGCAGAAAGTGGTATGTAAGAGTAGAAAAATTGAAGATACAGATATTTTGCTCTATTCATTTCATTGTTCCCAAAAAAAACTCAGATGAATTGTATAAGATTATAATTCTTTCAGTTGTATTATAAAAGTACACTCTTTTCATTAAAGGAATACATCTGAACCCCTCAATAGATAGCTTCAAATTCATTTATTTCCAACTTATTTAATAAAATACAAGGGAATTTCTTTTCATTTATTGCTGCATGTGAATGTTCATGAAGATACATAAGGTATTAATTAAGCTATGCAAGAGGACACAAAGAGACAGACATTCTTTAAGCATAACATGTTTTTAAAAACAAACATTGTAGTTTGAATTGCATGAATCCACAATACATAGTATATAAAATCAGGGACTGATTGTTTGGTTCTCCTATAAAACTAAATTGTGAGGGATGCAAATTATTTTAGTATTTAAAACTGTGAAAGGACAAAAGATAGATAAAAACAAAATGCTTATAGTTTTTATTTCAAGGTTACAGCATGTTATATAAAGTGGACTGAAACGCTTAAATACAGAAGTGTAAGTGCTTGAAAGGAGCAGCATGGCAGTTTTTTTTTAATTGCAGCAAAAAGCAGGTTGGGTTGCCTTTTTATAAGCATCACCAAGGGGTTTTAAGAGCCTGCCTCACCTCTTAAAATAATGCTTTAAATGTTATTTATTTATTTTTTCACAAAAGAGTACCAGAAAACTTTCCTCTAAGTGGGTCTGGAGTGTCCATTGTCCGCTTTTGTGCTAAGTATAAAATGGTAGCAACTCAAAGGAAAAAAACACAAAGAGAAGTGTTAAATACCACCGCTCTTGTGATTTTCACAGCTGATTACGTCCAATTGATCTCTAAGCGTGAGCTGAAACTATCTGAAATATTTAACCCCTTCTGACAGTATAGTTGATAATAAAATTCTAAATAATTAGCCAGTTCATATAGGCATTCAGGTAAAAAGATTCTGTAGAATCTGATAGCACATTTCTGAATTCATGTGTAGCTCTGCCGCCGATGGCACTGAATGATTAAAAAGTGTCTGCATGAGTGTTGTGAGTCATGGTGTGAGTGAGCGGAGGTTTGTCACTGACAGGCATTAACACTAGAATTACCAGAGCCTACGAAAAAACTCATAGATCCGTCCCACATTAAAATGCTTCACACCTCTCTGTCAGCGTCTTTTGTCCTTTAAATGTGTTGATAAGCAGCAAACAGCAAGCAGCCTGCTATCACATCCCCCACCCCGCACAGTTTTCTCAGCTCAAGTCTGTTTACCTGCGTGTCAGTTGCTTAGAGTTGCATGGAATGAGAAGTCAAGCAAAATGACACCTTTTATAAATACTATATCGTTATTTGGAACACTTGCATTTCATGTGTGCTCTGTGTCTACAACAATCTATGTAAACACATCATTAAAACAGAAATGTTTTTCATGTTTTAGTAATAATTGACAAAATGTAGACATGAAGTGTATAATGTGTGAAGCCTGTATTCCAAATATCAAAGAAACACTTTCACAAATGGTATAAATAGAACAGAACAAATGCACTTCCATTTAAAAATATGACTGCAGAAAAACAACCCGCGTTAGGGTGCGACATTGACAGGCAGTTGCTACGATAGCTTCGGTGGCACAACGATATCAACTGTTGACTGATAATCAAAACTTTATGGGTTTGATCCCGGACGAGTGCGTTTTGAGAAGTGAGCTGCTTGTACTCTTACTATTTTAGAATAAAAACATACATTTGATTCCAGTCTGTAACACCCGGTGTAATTTATGATACTTGTAAAGTTTAGCTTTGTTTTTTTTTTTTATTCAGTTTTATTTTCTCAGTCGCATTCACGATCCCAACTCCCAAATTTTGCTTGACTTCTCACTCTATACAACTCTAAGCAACTGACACGCAGATAAACAGAGTTGAGCTGAGAAAACTGTGCGGGGTGGGGGATGTGATAGCAGGCTGCTTGCTGTTTGCTACTTATCAACACATTTAAAGGACAAAAGACGCTGACGGAGAGGTGCGAACCATTTTAAGGTGGGACGGATCTACAAGTTTTTTTGTAGGCTCTGGTAATTCTAGTGTTAAACTCCCATTACCATGTACTGGAAAAAGGTTGCTTAAAAAGTGAATAAAGGAATGACTCTTTGTGAAAGAGTGACACTATGGCACAGTGTTTAGGTTATATTCTCACAGCATCCAACACATAATGTAGGCGTGCAGCAGTGTACACATTGTCTAGGTGGGATTTGTCCAGATGTAGAAGTTTTCTTCCAAACTCAAAGACAAGCACATTTGATGAGATGATTCCAGCCTTTTTCAGGGTTTAGCCAGGATAGGATTTGATTCTGAATGGGCTTGAGGTTGTTTTGCCATGTTTCTCCACTATTTTGAATACTTTTTCTTTAATTGAATAACTTTCTTATTTTTGCCCTTTTATTTTCACTTCAGCGTTTGCATTCTCAGTGTCATAAACAAGAACTACTGCAATATCATTGCTAAACACTTGTAATAACTTGCATGTGATTTTGCAAACACCAGTTTTATAAATCTGAGATGAAACCAAATGATGCTTTGCCTAAAAAAACATCTTTAGACCAATGCCCATAATTATTAAATATCTCAGAGATTGAAAAATGGCCCTAAGTGGCCCAAAAATCTCAAGAGTGACTTAAATTTGGTCATGTTCTTAGGAGGAAGAGTAAAATTAGGAACATACTCCTAACTTCACCAGAATTAATGAGAGTTCATGAGCTATCCTAACTCACTAGGAGCTGCCAGAAGATGGTGTTGAGGCAGACATCGCCATGCACATCCCAGGATAGGTGGATAGTTATGGAATCCATCCATCCATTATCCAACCCGCTATATCCTAACTAAAGGGCCACGGTGGTCTGCTGGAGCCAATCCCAGCCAGCACAGGGTGCAAGGCAGGAAACAAACCCCAGGCAGGGTAGCAGCCCACCACAGGGCACACACACACACACACACCCACACGCCAAGCACACACTAGGGACAATTTAGGATCGCCAATGCACCTAACCTGCATGTCTTTGAACTGTGGGAGAAAACCAGAGCACTCGGAGGAAACCCACGTAGACATGGGGCAGTTATGGAATAATATCCATAATAAATCCTGTATGTTACAAGTATAACATTTTTTGTGTATGACACCATTATAGTGAGCATACTTTCTTGAGTGGTGCCTTTCTGGTTCTTTGTACTGCATGCATTAGAGATGATGGGCAGTGGTTTGAAACAAATATGCCAGTTGAAGGACTTACTAGAAGTTCTTGTGTGTGACTTGTGTACCCACCAAACATTCTTCTCTTCTTCTTGTCTCTGCAGACTGCCATCCCTTAATTAAACAGAAGCTGTCATGTTCTGTGTTACTGCATAGCCAGCCAAGACCATCCTTGGTAGTTGTAGTCTTTGTTCCTTTTTGTGGCGCTGGCTATCTCCCAACCATTTATTTTCTCTTAGTCCTCACACCTAGTCCAGCTATATTGGTATCAGTTTTTTTGTATCCTTTACTGGAAACAGCTCTCAGTGTGTGCATTCAGTCAATTTGTCTGAATAAACTTGTTCCAAGCATCTAGACACCAGTGTTTAATACACGTCCCAGGTATTTTCTCACTTGTCTTGTGAGTTTTGGCCTTCCCTTTTTGTAGGAATAATATTAGTTGTGATCAATTTTTTTTTAAAACAGACAATATCAACAACAAACAGCAAATAAATGATAAATACATAGTAATTAACAATTACAAAGGAGGAATAATAACAGAAACCCCCTCTCCCAATCTACACATGTACCAGCCCTTTGTAGGAATAACTAAGAACCATAAATAATGATGCCAGTGAAGGCTGACACACAACATGCTCTGTGGCACAGAAATTGATGGGTATGTGAGTAATGGTGATAACAAGTCATCCAGCATTAGACCAGCCACACCTTAACAATGCCATCTGGGACCAGAAGATTCACTAGTCCTAGCAGCTGAAAGTTCAAGAAGAACAAAATTAAAAGAAAGGCTTCCAGCATAACAAAGTAAGAGAGTCCTGAAATTTCTTTTCAAAGGTCAGGTCTGTCTTAACAGTGATTGTACCAAAAGAGAACTGCCACCAGTTGATGAAAGTAGGAGAAACAGGAGTGGGCCAAGAAATATTTGGGGTTGAAGAGAGATGTAGATAATAGAGGAGGGTCATACATAGATAGAATAGTAGATTGAAGGTTAGCTAATGCTGACCAAAAGGAAAATACAGGGGGTATTGTATTAGCAGGAAAATTACAGTAAGGGTCCTCTTCCAAACCCCATGACATATCATTTACAAGTAGTGAAATCTAAACAACGAACAAACTTGTACAAGTTAAAGTGGTGATTGGGTTTTATTGCGGAGGAAGTGATACTCTTAAAAGTAGATTCCTGTTATACTGGGCGAGCAGAACACAGGTCTCTCTGCCAGAATGAGTAAATAGGTAGTGTTTGGTAGAACGATTTGCACAAAACTGCACACATGGTTTCTACAGGTTTTCAAAGAAGCAAATGGTCAGTTAATGATATTTTTTAAAAGAGTGAGATGGAAGGAGAGAAGACAGAAGGAAACTACCAGTCTTTACAGCAGTTGTAAATTATAAAAAAGAGAAACAAAAGGAATTGTAAATTTGGACTTTAGAGACTGGAAAGTCCAGTTATTAAAAACATCCCCACTGTCATAATACCCTGAGGAGACCAAGAAGGATCTGGAGTTGCAACCATTGTAAAAGGCTGGACTAATGAAGATTGGGGTATGTAATTGCTATTCCTGGCAGCAAACCAGATGCTTCCCTTTATATCCTGTTCCCAATGAATATAAAGTTAAAGTACCATATCTGGCACCACAAAATTTTAATTTTATGGTAGTGAAAAAATGAATCAAGAGGATCATTCGTGCAGCAATATCAGATTCAATGCTAAGCCAAGATGGTGGATTAAACTGGTGGAATAGCCTGTTCCAATTTGGACATTCATTGTTCTGAAAACATTTTACACCAGCGTCATAGAGAGTATCCTAACACAGAGCTGCACATCACGGTTGGGCAAATGCCCAATTCAAGATCGCAAAGCCCTGCAGAGAGTGGTGTGTTCATCCGAGCACATCTCAAGGTCAGCCCTCTCTGCAAGATATCTACACCAAGCACTTTAGGATCAGGGCAATTAAAATAATTATGAACTCTACCCCAGCAACAGACTGTTCAGCCTGCTCAACTCGGGCAAGTGGCTGCATAGCCTAATGGCAAAGACTGAGAGACTCAAGAGGAGATTTAACCCTCAGGCCAACAGAATCCTGAACTCTGACATACCAACAAACATTCAAACCCAAAACTCATTGCGCACAAACTTTTACTGCACAGTCACTTTATACTTTTATTTTTTACTGTTTCAGATTTCAGATTTTAACTTAATTTTAATCTATTTTAATTTCGTTGAATTTAATTTAGTTCATTTTTATGATCTTTTTCTCAGTTTTATTATTTATCCTGTTGTGTGTTTCTTTTTGTTTTGTACAATCTTGGAGTAGACCAGCTTTTCATTTCACTACATGTTGTACCTGTATAACCGTGTGTGTGACAAATACAACTCTTGAATCTTAAAAACAGGCAGGGTAAAGTTAAATGAATTATGTTATCTTGAAAGAACAAAGAAACTTACTAGCACTTCACCACTCCAGATTTCATACTGTTTTATAAAATGCATTACTCTTAGCTCATTTTTCTATTATGGAATGTAAAAGTGTTCACCAAATATCTCTGGCAAAATATACAATTTTCCTTGTTGGAACCATTGCAGAGCATCCAAAATGATTTGAGAAGAAACATCTTGTCTGAATTTTGTTTTTTGTCATGATTCTGTTATTTTGTGCTACATTTGTTAAGTGCTCACAGATTTTCATATGCTAACAATGACAAAAATGAGGAAGCAGACCACTAATACACATACCACTAATAACAAAACCTTACATTTTAAAGCTATCAGAAATTTTACTAACCCACTAGTGTGCTGGAATTTACAGTACTATACAAAAGAGAAAATGACAATTTATTGAATATTAAACTGATTCATAGCACACATTCATATTTTATATACATTTACAGTTGCCATTCAGCCTAGGGAAGAAAACAAGAGAGCTTGAAGAAAACTGCAATAGACATGGAGTGATTTGGAAGCTCTACACAGAGAGTTCCAAGGCTGAAATTTGAACCCTGGACTATGGAATTTTGAGGCACTGGAGCTAATTACCATGTATTTCTGCTTCTTTTTCATCTTACTATGTTTTTGTTTCTTTTTATAAGACTATTTCTATCAAACTGTTGGCTTGTAATGCACTGAGTACAATTTTCCATTACAGTGGGTGAAAGGTCTTTCTGCACAGATTTAGAAGCATTTAGTTTCTCTGCACTAGGTCATTTCTTTTCATTATAAAAAGCACTACCCCTACCAATATTTAATTGGGAATATATATTTACGATGATAGCAAAAAAAAGTGCTCAGCTTTACTGAAAAGGGCATGTATCATTTGCTCTTAAAGCAGAAGTGTGATGGATTTAGCATAGCAACTGTTTCAGCCAACAGGAAAAGGATGTGATATGTCCAGGCAATCAAAGACTTAAAAAGACCCAGGGAAAAGATTCGCTAGGGTTATTCACCCACAGATGTGTGTGTCATTATCATCCTGTTATAAATAACTTTTAAAGGACAGAAATTTGCCAATTACAAGCAGAGGCCAAATCTTGGCCTCTAGCCAGCTATACTATGTTGGATAAAATATTGCTGCATGCTGCTGTAACATAATGTCTCTACTAAAAAAATGAAATAAAACACTTGAATAAATGTTATATTATTGTTTGTGCATTTGATCATTTTTATTTCTCTCATATAGTTCCATTTTATTTTATTTTCACAAATTCACATTGCACATTTTATTCTGCCTTTTATTTCTGCTCATGCGCTTATGATTGATAAACCTCTATTTATTCATCAGTTTGTTATGTTATCAATTACAGCTTTTGTATATTCTGTGAATCAACCTAATTATGCTAATTCTGCTGAAAATTGAAAATAATGTATTCAAATAATTTTTCATTTCTTCTAAGTACATTGCAACAATGTTCTTAAAACCTTCAGTATAAGTTTTTTAAATCTCATAATCATAAATCAAATCTCATCATCTGAATTTTTCAAATAAGGAACTTTTTACAATACCACCCCCTGCCATATGAAACGAGTGACAGTCTTGTGGGATATTTATGCCCTTTTGTAACTTCTGTGGCAGACGACCGAGGTCCTTGCCAGGACGCCCCTGTGATGTAAGGAAAGGAAAGGGTGGGAGGGCATATTCAGGGCAATACCTTCCCCCAGAACACGAGAGGGAAACCCCCCTGGCTCACAGTGAGGCCATGGGTTTGGAGCTTAGAAGCTCAGCCCTGCTAGGGCCTGTGGCCACCGTCAAAGTGCGCCTGGACAGATTCTGAGCCCCGGGTTGCAGCACTTCTGCCACACCCAGAAGTGCTGCTGGAAGAAGGTCTGGGAGCACCTGGTGCCCTATAAAAGGGGTCGCCTCACTCCATTCAAGGAGCCAGAGTCGGGAGGAGGTGGACGAAGCTTGTTGGGAGAAGAGTGAAGGTGGTAGACTAAAGAAGAGAAGAAGAAAGGGAATGTGTTTAGTTTCTTATACTTCTGTACTATGCTCTGTAGTGAGAAGTGAAGAAAAAGCGCTGCTCCACTTGGAAGAATATGTGTGCTTTGGACAGAACTTGTGTCTCACATCTGTCTGTGTCGGGTAGGCTGGCTGCTACACTCCCTGGTGGTTCACACTGCACTTGTTATACCAAGGAAGACCAACACACACCAACTCCACACACCCGCTCTTTTAATTGTGCTCATTTCACCAAGGGGAACTCTTCAATTGCTGTCTGAGGGTTTACCAGTGAAACTGAAAATGTAAAACTAGGTCCAGATACAATTATGGTTGACAAAAACTGCTTTAGAATAAACATGAAGTGATGAGCAGCCATTTTGCATAGACATTTTTGCTTTTCTCTCTTCCATTGACAGCTTAACAGGTATGCTAATGGACAGATATTTTTAGGTTCTTTTTATGCTAATCAGTTGCAAACTCCTTTGTTTTCCTGTTTGTTTATACAAATCTGTATTTAAGAAGAACACAAGGACAAAGTTGGAATCTTGTTAAGGGCAGATTTGTTAAGTTTGATATCACTAAGGAACCATAGACACATGGAATACATTACCAAATAGTGTGATGGAGAGTAGGACTTTAGGAACCTTCAAATCTGGACTTGTTTTCTGGGAGAATTTAGGTGAATAGGATGAACTAGTTTTTGGGCTAAACAGTAACAATGGAACATTTAAAATAGAGCCTTCAAAGCTTGTATTGCTTTAATGAAGCACACTGTGTCAAAACAATGTATTGAAGCTTCAGTATCAGATGATTGATTGACAAGTGTCATTGAAGCACCAGGAGTAGTGTGACTTTTTCTTAGAGATTTAAAATCTAATTCAATTTATAAAGTCTCTGATTATCTATTAATCATATATATATATATATATATATATATATATATATATCTTATGTGTATACTATTATTTATTTCTTGTGCGTTATTTATTCATTGTTATTCTTATCTAATTTTAATTAGCTTTTTTTTGTTTGTTACTATTGTTTGACATCTTGTAAAGCATTTTGAGCTGCAGCCAATGTATGATCATGTGCTAGAGAAATAAATGTTGCTATTGACTTCTTCGTGTTTTTATGCTATCCCTCATTCTTTAAAAGGGAATTTGAAACGAACTTGTGTTTTCAATCAAGAGCATATTAAAGTCCAGATTCCTGCAATAAAGCAAATACCAGTTATATTACTCTGCTGTACTGGAACTTATGATGTGTCATTAATACACTAGCCAGGTTGTTCTTGTGGCCCAATTTTACCTTTTTTTGCGTCTTTAAGACTCAGAAACATTTCCCCCTTGGTGAATCAACACCAACAGTCATCCCTTCATGTCTCCCTTAGAAAATCACCACCAGCGTTATAGCTGAGCAATGGTGTTTGCTTCAACTACCCATAATGACCGATTGCATGAAACTCTGCAAACCACACGTGACTCTTTCACATTGATTAAAATTGTGAATCGTGACTCTGAGTGACCCAAAATCAGACAACATGCAATCCAAAATGTGTTGTGACCCATAGTTTAAGAACCTATGCTCTAGCCTACTGTAGGCACACTTCCACAGGCACATTTCCTAAACCCTGTTATTGTTCTTTTTGCCTCTTAATGGAGTTATTCCCCAAGCACTGATGGTAAAATATTAATCATGCATATTGCCTCAAAGCAAAAATCCCTTTACATGAAAAAGTTCTCACATACTCATGAATTAGTGATGGCTTAATGTATTGTAGTATCATGCCAGTGATTGCAGGCTATGAGTACTGATGGATTCGTGTTTACATCACTATTGTATGACCTGCCATCCCATCATGCAAATGAGCAATTTCAGTGCAAGTTGTAGGGCAACCTAGAATAATGCCAAACATATTAAAGTCTCATAGGAATTCCAGCTAGTATGGCAACAGTGAGTGGGCCTTCTGAAGACAATGCACTGCCTTCAAAAGTCATGTAAGGAGCTAGAAACCATTCGAACTTAGCACAGATGACCACTGGAGTGGTACTACAATATTAATAATGGTTGTTGTAATGGTAAGAGATTACATCTTTAGGTCAACAAATTTAAACATTATTTTATTGAAGTAAGTTGTAACCCATGCTAACTTGTACTATTAATGTAGCATTTTAATGACAATATGATTATCATACGATCAAAATGAATACACAGAGTGCTCTTAAGCTTTTAATGCACCTGTCTGACTGAAACTTTGCAGTCAGTAAGGACTTGTGTTTGTGCTTCCTTCACTGGCTGAAGCTTCATAGGCTTCACAGGGTTTTGTCCACCCACCACTACTCAATGAACCTTTCTTCTTATAAGCAGTCTAATGATCTGAAAATTACTCATTATGTAATTACTAATTTGTAAAGTTTGTAATTGCATTAACCAGTAAACTAATTACAGCGGTCTGAGCCTACTCTCAGAAAAGAGCACTGTGCAAAACCAAAATGAAATTTCAACTGCCCAGTAAGAAGTAAAATTTCACAAAGTATGACTTAACTCAGTTTGGCATTGTTATTGACCGTGTTCATTCTTACCTTTACCTTACAGTTTGTAGTAATAAAATTTAATTGAATGAGGTTCTCTAAAGGTGAACATGTTGATTCTCTGCTAATTCAGGAAAAATGAAAGCATTCCATGCATTATAGTTGCACATAAAATTAAGTGCCTGAACTGTCATGAGCCAGCCTCTTACCTTAGTTTGAACTTGAATTGTTACTTTGATGCCCCACAAAAAGCAAATTCAAAGGCATACATATGGTATGATAATAATATTAAAGAGTACAATAATTATCTGCAAAGATAATAAGCAAGATCAGCAGTATTTTGCTATTAGAAAAATTCTGTATATCTGAAGAAACCTGGTAATACTTCAGTATAACTACAACTGCCTAAAATAGATTGATGAAGGCAGTAAAATCCATATTTCTGAGAAAAATGTTCAACTTTCCAAGATGTTTCAAGAGCTTTCTCAGTTTTTCTGGTACTCAGTTAAATGTAATACATTAACATTTATAAACCAAGAGTGAACTTCACTGGTTGTTAAGCCTTATTCATTCCTGATGAAATGCTTAACAGCCAAAATAATATATTTGCATAGTTTCCTTTTTACTTTTAAGTGTGGTTTTAACATTCAGCAGATGCATAACATGCGTATATGCTTGATTTAGTGAAGGCTTGCATTAATGTGCACCTGCAAAAGGTAAAAAAGTAAAGGTTATACACCACCCCCACTCCCCTCCAAAAAAAAAAACAAAAGAAAAGAAATCTACAGAAATTATCGGCATGTACAGTAAATAATCATTACTCTTTTACATTTATAAAACATACATAGTATAGTAACAATGAAGAAAGACTTTCTATTGTGCCAGAACTTCTCAACAAAGATGGGTCTTTTAAGAATATTAGAACAATCTAGATGAGTACAGGCCATTCAGCCCAACAAAGCTGGCTAGTCTTATCTACTTAATTCATGTAAAATAACATCAAGTCTAGTTTTAAAAGTCCCTAAAGTCCTACTCTTCACCACACTACTTGTTTACTTATTCCATGTGTCTGTGTAAAGAGAAACTTCATAATAGTTTTTGTGATATTTACACTTAACAAGTTCCAAAAGTGTCCCCGTGTTCTTGATAAACTCATTTTGAAATAACAGCCTTGATCCACTGTACTAATTCTCATCATATCTTTAAACACTTCAATCATGTCTCCTCTTAATCTTCTTTTGATTATACTGAAAAGGCTCAGCTCGTTTTAGTCTTTCTTCATAACTCATCCCCTGTAGGCCTGGAATCAGCCTAGTCACTCTTCTTTTGAAATTTTTCCAGCACTGCTGTGTCCTTTTTGTAATCTGGAGACCAAAACTGTATGCAGTACTCCAGTTGAGGCCTCACCACTGCATTATAAAGCTTGACCATAACCTCCTTGGACTTGTACTCTGCACATTGGTGTAGGTTGGTGTAGGTTGAGGAGACTCTGGAAAGGTGGAGATATGCTCTAGAGAGGAGAGGAATAAAGGTCAGTAGGAAGAAGACAGAATACATGTGTGTAAATGAGAGGGAGATCACTGGGATGATGAGGTTGCAAGGAGTAAAGTTGGTGAAGGTGGATGAGTTTAAATACTTGGGATCAACAGTACAGAGTAACAGGGATTGTGGAAGAGAGGTGAAAAAGAGAGTGCAGGCAGGGTGGAATGGGTGAAGAAGAGTGTCAGGAGTGATTTGTGACAGACGGATATCAGCAAGAGTGAAAGTGAAATTCTACAGGACAGTAGTGAGACCAATTTTGTTATATGGGTTGGAGACGGTGGCACTGACCAGAAAGCAGGAGATATAGCTAAAGGTGGCAGAGTTAAAGATGCTAAGATTTGCATTGGGTGTGATGAGGATGAACAGGATTAGAAATTAATGCGTAAAGGGCTGGAAGGTTTGGAGACAAAGTCAGAGAGGTGAGATTGTGTTGCTTTGGACATGTGCAGAGGAGAGATGCTGGGTATATTAGGAAAAGCACGTTAACGACAGAGCTGCCAGGAAAAAGGAAAAGAAGGTCTAAGAGAAGGTTTATGGATGTGGTGAGAGAGGACATGCAGGTGATGGGTGTAACAGAGCAAGATGCAGAGGACAGGAAGATATGAAAAAGGATGATTCGCCTGTGCCAACCCCTATTGGGAGAGGCTGAAAGAAGAAGAAGAAAATCAAAAGTTCTGTTAATCGTGTCAAATGTATTAATGTAGAAAAGAATTTTATGGGCACTTCTCCATTAACCCCATTTCAAATGCACAGATTCTTTTCTTGCAGACCCACAGTGATATGTTACTCTTTCTCTATTCTCATTTGCTTTTCGTACACTTACCAACATTTAGGGATGTACAGCTCACAGTTGCAATGCACTTTCATCCAGGTCCATTATCTTCTGTAAGCAGCTCTCACTCAGACTTCACCTAGGTATGACTGTCACTGTAGGTTATGTCTTAGGAGCATTTTCTCTGCCTTGATTGATCTAGCTGTAATCAGCCCCTGTATATAAAAATAAAGCAAAACAGGCAAGCAGAAACACGGGCTTAATATGTTTAGATCAAATAACTAGTGTCAAAAGCAAATAGACTGTGGCAGTTCATACTATACAACCTATCATCTTATAGTTGATAGTTGTAGTGGAGGGGCTTTTAATACCACAAAACGCTGCAGCTGTTATCAGTGAAAGACTCATTTCAAAAATAACTTGTGGATTTTACAATGCATTAGAATCTCTGACACATATCAATATTGCCAGCAGACTTCTTCCTTCCTTTAAAGATATTATACAGACAATTATCACAAAATAACGCTGTACAAAAACACAGCAGCAAATTGAAACAACAGCAAAAGAACATTAACAAAGCAAATTTTCAAAATAAATGTTTTTTGTGCAGTCTTTAGCCCTAGTTCATTTCTCTTCATTCCTGAGCAAAATTTTAGTCCCTATTACAGGTACCTTAAAAATGCTTAATCAGGGAACCCATCATTTGGCAGCCAGAGAATATTGACAGAAAGCATAGGCCAAGATTCTGTCTAGTAACTGGAAACCTATGCTCTGCTACTTAAAGTGAGACAAAAATATCACTCCATTCTATCTTCAAACACTTTCAGTAAACTGAATTGTCACTGAGGTTTGGTGATATTTTGGGAAAAGAAAAATACTCCATATGATAGCAAAATATCTTGTTAAAATTGAATACTTTTTGACATTTTCCATATTCCATCGTTGCTTGCAGTCAACACATTTTAAAATAGCACAGTATTTAAAGAATGTAAACAGAATGTACACAGTCTACAGAAATTATTTTTTATCATTATTAATTGTCAAAGGCTGGCAAAATAAAAATTGATTGTAGTTTATTAACTTCATAAGTATCTTACTACTTCATATTAGTCATACTTGTTGATTTCTTCTGTTCAGTACATTCAATAAAACATTTATCACAAAAAATTACCACTTGGCCAGTTTGGTTTGATGGGGCTAAATCATTTTTTGATTTATGTAAAAGATGACTTCATACTAAATGCAGCCCAGTATTGAGTGTTAAGCCACAATTGACAACGTGGTATCAAAGTGTAAAGAGCTTTTGAATCAAGTTTAGAATTAAGGAAAGTCAGACCTGTAGTACACGAAGCTAGAATATTTATAGTCAGTTTATTCCTGACCTTCATTAAGAACTATATTGTATTTCTTATTTGCAATAACTGCTGTGATCAATTTTTTTTTATCATGAGTCTTTTTCTCAGTATTATTTTAGTTAAAATGATCTTATGTTACTTTTTTTGACTTGATGTTTTATTTGTATTTGCTTTTCATTTATCATAGCTATTTTACCTGCCTTATTTGAGAACTTCTTAGCTTGTTCCTTTGTATTATAATTTTTTATGGACTTCAGAGGGTGTTTAAGAGCCATTCAGGAACCCAAATAGTGAGAGAACTGCATGTAACAAAAGAAAATTGCAGAATAATTGCAGAAAGGGCAAAAAGGTATGCAAATTAGAGGGTAGCAAATAAAAGGCCCTGTCTGAACAAAGGAGGTCTACTTTCCTCACATCTGGGTTTCAAAATGTATTATATATTTTTATGTTAGATTGTCAGTTTCCTGTTTGTTCATTAGGCCTGCTGTCACAACTGGTCACCTGAATTCAATATTTAGTGACCAAATGTCATATTTGCTACAAAATCCATGAAGTATAATTTCATTTGTACTTAGATAGATAGATAGATAGATAGATAGATAGATAGATAGATAGATAGATAGATAGATAGATAGATA
>JANRMT010062854.1:4572241-4599438 GCA_026402145.1 Polypterus bichir lapradei | reverse complement strand
ATCTATCTATCTATCTATCTATCTATCTATCTATCTATCTATCTATCCCTGGGGACAAATATGTCTATTTACTATCTATCTAAACAGAAGTATATAGAAACATTAAAGGTAGTTACAAAAGATAAAAGATGTTAAATATAACAATACACATCCAAACATCCGTCCAGGAACAAGCAACAAGTAATGTCATGCCAACAGTAGATTTTGTTTGTTTTTAGTAGACAATATTTTCTTATCTTCCATAAAGCAAGTCAAAGTTGCCAAGTTATAATGAAACAGGACTAGAATCATGAGTACAAGCTCTCGACACTCTCATGTAGCCATTTAGTTAAAGAGCCAAAGAAATCTTAACTTTGGTTTCACTTAGATTAAACATCTAGACATTTTAGCCATCTATACAAAATATAATACATGTTCTTATGACTCAAGTTGCATACTGTAACATCTAGGCCCTTCTGAAAAAATCTGTGAGCTACAGAAAAGGCCTGCAAGGTTGACCATAACAGCTGCCTGGCATAACATTTAGGAAACAATTATGTAATATCACGTACTGTATAATTAAGCATAATCAGCAGCATCCTTTTGTTTGACTTGGCGGCAGTACAGATCCTCACTTAGATCGGCAGGTCACAGAGATGGGGAAACAAGTGGACTATGCGTTGCACTCACACACCATGTGGAGAGTGGGTGACTCAAATCGGAGCAGGAAAGCATGAATTGGGGTTAGAGAGTATGAGTGTAAAATGGGTTTGACGGAACTGTGGAGCTGACACGCGGTTGAGGAAACAGATTTAGGTCTGCCCTCCAACAAGTTAATTAGTCCCGATGACTTATGCAGGTATGGAGTGTGAAAACAAAGAAATATAAATCAAAGTAATGCAATTTGAAAAATAATAATATTTTAAGTCTAAGTCAATTTGAAAGTCATTGATAAACAAGTCAAGTTTATTGTTAAGCTAGTCAGAAGTCACTAAAATTAAAGGAACACTCCAATCAAAAATAATATTTTTTTATATGTTAATTACCAGATATACAGTACTTTGTAGTGGTGTCCGAGAAAAATTGTTAACCTCATGTTTTATTTAGAGTGGAGAGAGAAACGTTTATGGTATAACGGAATTCAATAGTGGCCAGTATTATACAATGGCAAACAACATAAAAAAAACCCATGGAAAAAATAATAATAAAAAAAAATACTCAGGTCTCATAATCTAGATGTCTGTTGTCCAGTTTCTTGTTCAAAAAATGAATACTAAAATGAATACTTTTTAGCTAAAATAATATTAAATAGTTACTTTCAGAACCCAGCCACAGGGGATGTACAAACCAGTGTGTTTCTTCGTGCCTGTTCCAAGCCCAGATAAATGGGGAGGGTTACGTCTTAAAGAGCATCCGATGTAAAATTTTGCCAAATCAATATGCGGACAACAATACAAATTTCCATACCGGATCAGTCGAGCACCGGGTTAACAACGACTGCCACCAGTACTGTTACCCAACAGGGTGCTGGCGGAAATTGGGCTACTGTTGAAGTAGGAGAAGTAGAGGGGGAGACATGTCCGGGTGCAGAAGGAGAGGAGGAAAGTAAAGAGAGTGGAACTGAGGGTAGGAACTTTGAATGTTGGCAGTATGACTGGTAAGGGGAGTGAGTAAGCAGATACGATGGAGAGAAGGAAGTTTGATATATTGTGCGTGCAATAGACTAAATGGAAGGGGAGTAAGGCCAGGTGGATTGGAGGTGGATTCAAATTGTTCTATCATGGTGTGGATGGGAGTTATTCTGAAGGAACAGTATGTCAAGAGTAGGAGTTATTCTGAAGGAACAGTATGTCAAGAGTGTTTTGGAGGTGAAAAGAGTGTCAGACAGAGTAATGATTATGAAGCTGGAAATTGGAGGTGTGATGATAAATGTTGTTAGTGCATATGCACCGCAAGTTGGGTGTGCAATGGGTGAGAAAGAAGATTTTTGGAGTGAGTTGGATGAAGTGATGAACAGTGTACCCAAGGGATAGAAAGTGGTGATTGGAGCAGATTTCAATGGGCATGTTGGTGAAGGAAACCATGGAGATGAGGAGGTGATGGGTAGGTATGGTGTCAAGGAGAGGAACGAAGAAGGTCAGAGGATAGTGGATTTTGAAAAAAGGATGGACATGGCTGTGGTGAATAAGTATTTTAAGAAGACTGAGGAACATAGGGTTATGTACAAGAGTGGAGGAAGATGCATACAGGTAGATTACATCCAATGCAGAACAGTTGATCTGAAGGAGATTGAAGACTGCAAAGTGGTGGCAGAGGAAAGTGTAGTTAAGCAGCATAGGATGGTGGTCTGTAGGATGACGTTGGAGATCAAGAAGAGGAAGAGAGTGAGGGCTGAGGCAAGGATCAAATGGTGGAAGTTAAAAAAGGAAGACTGCAAGGTTGAGTTTAGGGAGAAGGTGAGACAGACACTGGGTGGCAGTGAAGAGTTACAAGACCGCTGGGAAACTACAGCAGCTATAATAAGGGTGACAGCAAGAAGGGTGCTTGGCGCGACATCTGGAAAGAGGAAGGAGTGAAAGGAAACCTGGTGGTGGAATGAGGAAATACAGGAGAGTATACAGAGGATGGCAAAGAAGAAGTGGGATAGTCAGAGAGATGCAGAAAGTAGACAAGAGTAGAAAGAGATAAGGCACAGGGTGAAGAAAGAGGTGGTGATGGCTAAAGAAAAGGCGTATAATG
The DNA here is from genome assembly GCA_026402145.1 of Polypterus bichir lapradei. Classification (NCBI taxonomy): domain Eukaryota; kingdom Metazoa; phylum Chordata; class Cladistia; order Polypteriformes; family Polypteridae; genus Polypterus; species Polypterus bichir. Next base: position 4,596,720 of record JANRMT010062854.1, on the reverse strand, counting down.
AGTTGTATGAGAGGTTGGACACTAAGGATGGAGAAAAGGACCTGTACCTATTGGCTAGACAGAGGGACCGAGCTGGGAAAAATGTGCAGCAGGTTAGGGTGATAAAGGATAAAGATGGAAACGTACTCACAAACGAGGAGAGTGTGTTGAGCAGATGGAAAGAGTACTTTGAGAGGCTGAAGAATGAAGAGAATGAGAGAGAGAATAGGTTGGAAGATGTGGAGATAGTGAATCAGAAAGTGCAACAGATTAGCAAGGAGGAAGTAAGGACAGCTATGAAGAGGATGAAAAATGGAAAGGCTGTTGGTCCAGATGACATACCTATGGAAGCATGGAGGTGTTTAGGAGAGATGGCAGTGGAGTTTTTAACCAGATTGTTTAATGGAATCTTGGAAAGTGAGAGGATGCCTGAGGAGTGGAGAAGAAGTGTACTGGTGCTGATATTTAAGAAGTTGGGGGATATGCAGGGCTGCAGTAACTACAGAGGACTAAAATTGATGAGCCACAGCATGAAGTTATGGGAAAGAGTAGTGGAAGCTAGGTTAAGAAGTGAGGTGTTGATTAGTTAGCAGCAGTATGGTTTCATGCCAAGAAAGAGCAGCACAGATGCAATTTTTGCTCTGATGATGTTGATGGAGAAGTTTAGAGAAGGCCAGAAGGAGTTCTATTGCGTCTTTGTGGACCTGGAGAAAGCATATGACAGGGTGTCTCGAGAGGAGCTGTGGTATTGTATGAGGAAGTTGGGAGTGGCAAAGAAATACGTAAGAGTTGTACAGGATATGTATGAGGGAAGTGTGACAGTGGTGAGGTCATGGGATGTTCAAGTTGGTTCAAGTTGGAGGTGAGATTACATCAGGGATCGGCTGTGAGCCCTTTCTTATTTGCAATGGTGATGGACAGGTTGACAGACGAGATTAGACAGGAGTCCCCGTGGACTATGATGACATTGTGATCTGTAGTGATAGTAGGGAGCAGGTTGAGGAGACCCTGGAAAGGTGGAGATATGCTTTAGGGAGGAGAGGAATGAAGGTCAGTAGGAACAAAACAGAATACATGTGTGTAAATGAGAGAGAGGTCAGTGGAATGGTGAGGATGCAGGGAGTAGAATTGGCAAAGGTGGATGAATTTAAATACTTGGGATCAACAGTACAGAGTAATGGGGATGGTAGAAGGGAGGTGAAAAAGAGAGTGCAAGCAGGGTGTAACGGGTGGAGAAGAGTGTCAGGAGTGATTTGTGACAGACGGATATCAGCAAGAGTGAAAGGGAAGGTCTACAGGACGGTAGTGAGACCAGCTATGTTATATGGGTTGGAGACGGTGCCACTGACCAGAAAGCAGGAGACAGAGCTTGAGGTGGCAGAGTTAAAGATGCTAAGATTTGCATTGGGTGTGACAAGGATGGATTGGATTAGAAATGAGTACATTAGAGGGCCAGCTCAAGTTGGTTGGTTGGGAGACAAAGTCAGAGAGGCGAGATTGCGTTAGTTTGGACATGTGCAGAGGAGAGTTGCTGAGTATATTGGGAAAAGGATACTCAGGATAGAGCTGCCAGGGAAGAGGAAAAGAGGAAGGCCTAAGAGAAGGTTTATGGATGTGGTGAGAGAGGACATGCAGGTGATGGGTGTAACAGAGCAAGATGCAGAGGACAGTAAGATATGGAAGAAGATGATCCGCTGTGGCAACCCCTAACAAGAGCAGCCAAAAGAAGAAGGAGAAGATTAGTAAATAGTTACTTCCAGATTTATTGGCACATACATGAACAGTAAACCTAAAGACTCAAAGGAAGGACTTTGTGAATTGAAGACAGGGAGAGACAAGAGGTGGGTCTTCAAGTGAAAAATTTACTCCACAAAGTGTTTAGGTTTCCTGTTTATAATTCTGGAAGCAACTATTTAACAGTATTTCAGCAAAAAAGCATTCTTTTTGCACATTTTGAGTAAGCAACGAGAGAACAAACATGTGGCTTATGTGACACAAGTAATGTGAGATTTTATTTCTTCTGGATGTTTTTCACATGATTTGCCATTGTACAGTACTGGTGACTATTGGCTTCTGCTAAGTCATAAACTTCTTTCTCTCCATTCTTTAAGACATTAAAATATTTTTTGGCTATCATGATGGATAAGTAGCAAATAAAATATGCATAATTTTTGGGTGGAATATTCCTTTAAGGCTTGAGTCCAACTTTGTTATAAAAGTACAGTTTATGTACAGTGTATATAAAATGGCACAGTTACCTTGCAATACCATAGCCACTCATACTGAATGTTGTAGTGTATGAAGTATTTTCTTGTGCACTAAGACCACTAAGATTAAATAATAAAAAAGTGACAAAGTTTATGTGTTTTTTTTTTTATAAAAATATATTAGTGCATTTAAAAATAATAGTTTGTTAAAAAGAACAAGGAGCATTGAAGAACTTTCATGGTTGGTAGAATAGCCTAACAATTGTTTCATAAGATGCCTGAGAATTCTGGTGTAAATTAAAGGAAAGATTAGTCACAACAGAAACTACAAAGCACTTCTTCAGACAAGGATCATGGGAATCTGCAGGAAACTACCAAGTCATGCAGTAAAACCAGAAACTTGCATCACTTTTAGGAAATACCTGAAGGAGGTATTACTGTAGCTCACCAAACAAGCTTAATGGAATAAATAGCCTCTATGCAAGTAACATTAACTTTTTTACATTCTCCTGTTAAATGTACACCAAGGCAGCAGAATTTAATCTAATGTCATTCAAATAATATTACACTATTTAATATACAACATTTAAAATATGTGTAAAATATGGTAACGACTGTGAAAAACATTTGGATAGACCATTTTTGGCTTGTAAACTAAGCTGTCTCTAAAATTATTAATAGCACCAGGCAGATTTTCTAGTAGAATGTTTTCTTTTACACTAATTTGAAAGAATTTTAATAGGTACAAAAAGCCTTTAAGCAGTTGTGTATTAGTTTGCATTTTTTATCTGGGGTTTTATTGCAGTAAATCTGTAAAGCCAACAGAGAATGAAATGTCCCAGTACAAGGCGCTGAAAACAAGAATGGCAGACTAAAGTAACAAACATAATAAAATGTAACAAAAAGGTATATGTCATTGCAAATCTCCACAGTGCAAATTGATTGCTTCTAATGAGGAAAATGCTCAGCAAGAAGCTCTTGCCAAAAAGAAACTCCTCTTTTTCTCTAGATTGTGCCTTTTCTGTTATTCTTGTCAGCAATATAACAGCATGTCAAAGCCTTGCTGACAAATTCAAAGTGTGTACAGAACTGTTTTTTTTAACAATTATTTTTAACATTATAGAGCTCTGCCAGTACTAATCTCTCAAAAGTTCTAATAAACTTGCCCAGGCTTTATAATATAAAATGCAGATCACTTTAACCCTGGCTGCCTCTTCAGGCACATTCTTACTAATGACTTTAACTACCCTGACTCTGGCTGCCTAAATGCCATTACATCACTTAGTTCCTCTACATTTTTCTAGAGCCTTTCTTAAAAGGCTCTAGCCAGGTAATCAGAACTCGTACCCACTTTCTAACTCAAGCCTCAGGCTGTGACAGGTGATAGCCATTTATGTCCTTATAAGGTGATGGCCATGTATGTCCTTTAAACTTTAAAGGACGTTCCTTCAAGGTAGGACCAGTTTGCTTCATATCTACCTTTTTTCTGTAGTTGTCATGATGTTTTAGTGTTTGAGCAGATTCTTAAGCCTAATATATATAATTATTTTTTTTAATGCTACCAGGCATGGTGCAGGTAGGTTGTTTCTCTGGCGCTGACATCACAGTCAACTGAGGAAACAACTGAAGAGGCTGCATAGAGGAACTAGATGGAGACAGTCCTATAGTTCTTAAGGCCTGTGTTGACCATTTTTTGGTATGCTTCTCTACCTATCCTATCCTATGTCCTTCTGTCCTCTTCTACACCTATCACTATGGCTTACAAAAAAGTGTCTGATGTGGAAAGCACCCTACATTGTTCCAGTTCCAAGAAGGCAGACTCTGTTTCACTTAATGACTCCAGACCAGTCTTACATCCCACATGAAAACTTTTGAGACACTGGTCCTGGACTGTATGACTGCTCTTGTAAAAGACTATTTCGACCTACTGAAATTTGCCTATCAAAATAGACTGGAGTTGAAGATGCAATTATCTCTTTTCTCCTTAATGCTTATTCCCATCTGGACAATGCTGGCAGCATTGTGAGTGGAGATCATGTGATCAAATCCATCATACCACATGACTACACCAAAAACATCAGAAATCTTTGTTTACAGTTACCAGAAATAATAACAATGCATGGAATGGAGGAGAAAATAAAAGGAATACAAAAGATACTCTGCATCCAAGCTTTTGGATTATTTAATTTAATCAATGCTTTTGTCAGAATTAGGAAAAAATGTGTAGTTAATTCAGGTCTTCAGCACTTCATTTTTTGATCTATTTTTATTGAGTGACATTTTGGTTGCTGGCTTCTTTTAACTTTTTTTGTATCTATCCTTTGCTTGCTTTTTTGACTCTTCTTTTTCTTAAATCCTTTGTCTCCCTTATACTTGCTTAAATGCTCCATCTGAACAAGCTTTTTTTTTCAAACTCAGGCCATAATACTTCTACTACCTGCATTATCTGACCATTTTATTTCCAGTCTCCATTTAACATAACATGTACTTGTTATTGTCCTTATTTCATTTAACAAAGACCATTTTGTCTCAGGAAGTATTTATTGCAATTTGAAGTTATTTGTACTAGATGGAAGAAACAAGATTATGGTGTACAAAAAAGTTTGTCAATATTAAATATGGTTCTGTACCAAATGTAGCATGTAGTAAGTGTTATTTTTAATTTTTCCGATTTTCTTAACATCAAGTAACATCATTTAACTCAGATAGTGTTACATAAACAAATAATGACTATATGAACCTAGACTGTTTCATAATAAAGACTAGGGGGCTTTGCCCTGCTCGCTTCACTCGCCAACCCCTGTTTTTGTTTTTCCATATTACACACTTTTTTTTGTCTGAATTGTTGCTATTTCCTTAGTTTCACTTTTATTTCAGAACTTCTGTAAAAACAATATTTGGAATCTTTCGAGTCCCAATGTGCTAAATCTTTTTAATGAGGTCAGTGAGACATGTGTTTAATGACTTTGTACCATAATTTAGGATAGGTTTCTCTGTTTGGAATTTCAGCACAGACAAAATGATCTACATCATCAGCAGTTAATAATTTTTTTTGTAAAGTAACCAATAAAAGCATGTGAGGTAATCTCCGTTTTTGAAATTCTCTTGACTTAAACTTCAAAGCCTTACAATATTTACATAATTCTGACATATCATCTATGTCCATATATTCGATCTTTATTTGCCTTTTCGTTATTTCTCCAAGTAATAATTTCTCTTTCTTTGTGCTAATGTGATGTTTACTTTCTTTGTTTTGACACTGTCATCTTTTTTTGCTTTCATATTCTGTTTCTTGCTCTGCATGTGCTTGGCCCCTTGTTTTTTAACCTCTTTATGACGTTTTACTTTGTTTTCTACTCTGTCTTCTATTTCTGTCCTCACTTTATCCTGCTTTTGTTTCAATGGCACCTGGTCCGTGGTGATTACTTTCCCTTTTTCGAGTAATAATTTCCATTTGTTTGCGCTACTGCGATCTTTACTTTCTTTTTTTTATACTTTCTAATTTTCCTACTTTCATATTCTTTAACTTTCTCCACATGTGTATCGCACCAATCTTTTTTTTTTTGAGCCTTTCGAATTCCACTGCTTTCATAATCTCTAACTTGTTCTGCATGTGAATAGCGCCAACGTCCGGATTGGACGTGGTTTTTTTTCAATTCCACTTTTTCCGGACTGATAATTACTTATCATTACTTTCATAATCTCTAACCTGGTCTGCATGTGTATAGCGCCAAAGTCAGGATTGGATGTGCACTTTTTTCAATTTCATTTTTTCCGAACTGATAATTACTTTCCTTATTTTCTGAATTTGCACCAAGATTATTCTTTTTCTTTTTTGTCTCTCCAACACTTTTGAGTCTGTTTTCTCCACGCTGCTTTCTTCTTTGCTTAGTCATCTACATTTCATTTATAACGTATTGTTACGCTTTATATGCGCTGTGAGCCCTGGACCTGTGTGTGCTCAAAGCCTTTGCAAGAGTGTTTTGCTGCTCCTGGTCTTATTTGATATTGGTTGTAAGTAGGGCATGTCTTGCAAGAGTCTTATGTTCTACGTCCCTGCAAGACGGTCCTGGGTCAATCTCTTGGCACAAAGTCTCATGTTTAAGGTCCCCGCGAGACGCTCCGTAGCCAATCTGTTTAGTCTCGTGGGTCTTTTAAGTGTCTTCTGTGATCTTAACATGAAGATCACATATCGTCTCCTAGTCATTCCCTCCCACAGGATTTTTTTTTATAATAGAGAGATGACTGCTGTCTTGTTTCTCTATTTTCCACTAGCTGTGTTACCTGGCTTTTTTTCTTAAGAAGAGCAGGTGTATCAGAAGTACTTTTCTCTATTCTTGTTTTTTTATGTAAACTATGCACTAATATTGTTAGATCATTGGAGCTCCTAAATCTTGAATGCTACATACAGTTGGCCATGAGTAAAGCATTCATGCCATAGATCAATTCTTGTTTTTCCTAGTGACTGGTCTTGGCTTCTGTTGATAGTCATTAGATACACAATTGTACAGGAAACTGTATTGTTTTGAAATGAAACGGGTTACAAGGAATAATGGGAATTTTTGGTATAAATATAATTTCAACCAGTAGCACATATTCTATAAAATTTTAGCTTCAATCAGATTTGAGTGTAATGTTTGATTTTGCACTGTTACAAAATTTTGGAGTGTTTGGATCAAAAGCAAAATACACTAAATCATGTTTTTACTTTAACTTATTACATAGAGCAATGACTTTCAAAGCTGCACATTTATGTGGCCCATGTAATGAACTGAACATTTTAACTATTGTGCAGAAAAGATTGGATGAGAAGAATTAACATCATGAAGTATGTACAATTTCCAAGCCCACTATGTTCTTAAAATCAGCTGTGCAGATTTTTAAACTCCACAAGCCATGCTGCCACTCCTGGCTTGTGTTGTACCCAAGGCACATCCCTGTTTGTGCTTTGCAAACCAGGGTGTAGCAGCACATCACAGTCTAACTTCCACAATATAACATGTATTTTACCACTAAGGGGAAACCATGCCCCTCATTGTTCAAAGTACATCTATTTAAGTGTCCTCGGTGATCCAAGGTAGAAAAAGCTGCTTGAATTTGTACATATCTTATATCGCAATTGGAAAGAGTACAAAGACGTTGACAGAATAGGCAGTAGTGCATGTACCCAAGGATGACACTTCATCCTCTGATTCACTCTGTGTCCCTTCTTACTTCTGACAATGCAACACATATGCTTAAAGCTACTGGCACACACTGAGGCTTTATTGTGCTTGCTAACCATCTCTTCTTTGAGCTTCGCCAAACCTTTATCCTTCTACTTCACTTCTACTAGCAGCCTTCATTTGCATAAAGTGTCAAGCCCTGTTTCTCAGCTATTCCTTCTCAGCATTGAGGAAGGCTAACTACACAGTACTTAGAAAATAAATACCTAAGAAGACTCTTATTCTTGGGTCCCCCAAACTTCCCAACCCACCACTCCCTGAATCCTCTACATTACCATTTACTATAACAGCTTTAATTTGAACAATAAATATATAATAAATAATACATAAAGAAGTATACATCACAAACTTAACTATAACTTTTTCCAATAGTCAAATAAAAATAGTGTTTTTAAAATACAATGAATTTTTAGGGGTTTCCTCAGTCTCTTTGTTGCATATCACAACAGCATTCATCTACATTTTGTGAAGGCAAAGTCATCTATGAGGCCATCACATGGCAGGTTCTATGTGAGGTCTGAGTGGATGCTGATGATAGCCAAGCTGCTTATATGTTCTTGTACATTGGTTGACAATGAGCTGAAGTTTTGAAAAACTTTGATCAGCAGATGCAACTGTAGCTGGCAGAGCAATGCAGAAGGCAATCCATAGATTTGGATTCTCATAGTATTTGATGGCAGTGATACATCAATTGATTTGTTTCCTTCATAAATGAACACCTAATTAGTAATAATAACAATAATAATGGTCCAGGGTATCAATGTGCTGTTAAGCTTTGTTACTTGATACAGCTAACAGTGTCACTTGTGACTTGTGATACAAGTGTAGCAATTGTAATACTACTGCTACTACTATTACTAATAATAAATAAATAAATAAATAAATACTACTACTACTACTACTAATAATAAGAGGATAGAAACTAATAATACTACTGTTGCATGTGCTTAATAGACTTACTCAATACAGTAACTACACTGTCAAAATGAAGCTGAATATTTTGATATTTAAAAAAATGAGCATGTGAATGTATCACTTAACCTTATGAATTTATTTAAACTTAATTTAGTTCTTCCAATGAAAGCAGATAGCAATACGGGATTAATTGAATCAGTAATGTTAGCTGCCAGTAAAATAAACCAATAACTAATTGGAGCTACTTGCTCTTTTTGTATGTTTTCACGATTCAGGCAATAAGTAACTAGTGGGCAAAGAGAGCCTGTGTGTCTGCGAAATTTGTAAACGTGTCCTCACTACAACAACACTTAGCACGTAATATATCCATTAACATTAGCAGCGTTTAACAAGGTATATAGGTCCTGAGATCAATATGATGGGACAACTATGTGTCAGCTAGGTATTGTAACATCACAAAATATATGTTAAATACTCAATAAAAACTGTTATGCATAATGCTATGTTAACGTTTTCCACATTCCCACGAGTACATAAAACATTCCCAAACACAACACAACATTTTTCTTTACTTTCTCTTTCTTCTCCACTCCAGCAAGCTTTTTCTCCCTCCTCCCAACTCTGGCACCCAGAATAGTGGCTGGCGGCTCCTTTTATAATGCACCTGGAAGTGCTCCAGGTGCTTGACAACCTATTTCTGGTAGCAGTTCCAGGTGTGGCGGAAGAGCTGCTCTGTAGGGCTGAGCAGAAGCTACAGCAGCCCCTGGCAGCACCCACAGATCCCAACAGGGGTGCACCAAACTCCAACTCCCATGAAGCCCTGCGGGAGTCCTAGGCACCGCTGCAACGCAGGGGGGCTGCCATCTAGCGTTCCGGGGAAGGTACTGTCCTGACCAGGCTTACTTCCCTGGTCCATACAAGGGAGAGGCGTCCCAGCTGGGCAAAGGCCCCGGCTGTTGGCCACAGCTATTGTTACTCCATCGATATTCCAGTACTCCACCAACTTTAGTGTAATGGCGACATAGTTACAAAGTTAGCAAGCTTATTAAAAGTGGGACAAATTTAGATTTTTAAACATCATGATCTGCTTCTGCATGCTTTTGTTTTTTTTCTTTTCTGTGCTCCTTACTGGTGTTGACTTGAAGCCATCTCTTCTTGTTAATGGAAAATTATTGCAAAAGAGGACTATCAACGACGTTAGTTGGACAATTCATGAAACAGCAATAACTCAATTAGACTCTACCCATGGACATCCAGTCCTCTACTCCTTTGAGGAGTTTGTCACTTTACATTATATTTCAGTGATATTATGAAATATGCCCAGTTACACTATAATTAATATTAGGGTTGTGTGAGGAGTTACCTGACTCAAGTCAAGCAATCTAAGTGACAAAAACTTTCAATTCAGTTGGCTGTCCCTCGGAGTTTCAGACTTGTGGAGGTCTGCGGCTCCTCCCTTTGATAGGTCCTTAGATTACAATCCCCATGCACTGTGCGTGATGTGCCTATAGGAAGGGGCGGCTTTGGAGCCAAATGATTTTTACTATGCGGAAATAACCTTTTACTAATTATTTTATCCTTTTGCAGTTGCATGCTGATTCAGCTCTTATCTCAGCTCTTCTTCTTATTTCACAGAGCACAGGACATTTTACATAAAAAATAAGTAGAATTTAATATAGCAGGAACAATACATTACATATTTGCAATGGTTCAGACTTAGGGAGTCAATTCAAATAAAAAGGGCTTGACTGAACAAGGGAGTTTTTAAAGTCATTATTCATGAATTCTGAAATGTAGATTTTTTTTCACATGTAGATGAAATGTTTTATTTTTGTTAAAGCAGGCAAGAAGTTAGAAATATGTTAGAACTCACAGACAGCCTCCTGATAACTTTCATTAGACAGAGAATTTGTTTTTAGCATCTGGAATGAATGACTGCTTTGATTTCTTGTTAGAAAATATGCTTTTATAAATGTGTGATTTTATAATACTTTTTGCATGAAACAAAATGTGAATTGTCCCAGTTCATGCAAACTCTTTTTGATGGCATTTCCCAAAAATGATAAATGTTTCTAAATGGGTTAGCATGGATGGTTTCCTAGTCAGTGAATAAGTCCTGTTTAAGCAGAAATATGTGATCACAGAGTTAGGTTGTTACAAAGTGAAGGCCAGTCCAATGTCAGACATTCAGCAACTTAATAAATAATGTAAAAAATTAAACAGTTGTTGATGGAGATTGAACAAGGCCACTTGAGTTAACCCCAGCTTTAAATGTGCAGATGTAACATTTTGGTAGCTATATTACTTGTGACAGTTAAGGTAGGGAAGTTTGCTATCATCTGAAAATAATTTATTTTGCACTGCAATGGCTTAGGTTTAGTAAGCCATGAAAATCTAGTGAAGTTGTATTGGATTTATTCTTCAATGGAGTCATAGAGTTGTGCAAATTGCTATTTTGAGGAAATCTGGTTCAGAAAATAATAGAAATTTCACCCTGCTTACATATGCCCTTGACATTTAAAATCTCTTTGACTTGTTCTTTTGGTTATTAATCAGTCTGCAAGGTAAAGAGCAGCCATAAATAACCCCTTGCAAGTTACAATGCTCTGCTAATGTACTAAAAACTCGCCTACAGGATAAGGATGCACATTATGGGGCAGCCAGCCCCGATACATTGTTTTAGCCTTTGGCTAGTTATAGTTCATAAAGCTGCATCTGTCTCTTTCCTTTGAAAGCATTATATAACTAAATTGGGCCAAGCATTGAATCTCAGGTGTGAAATATATACAGAAGAAAAAAATATCCCAAGAGGCTCTCAATAAAGGTACCATTCAGCTTCTGTTTCCGTTGTCTGTGCACAATGTTTTCCCTAAATGCTATGTATTATGGAAGACATACACGAACTGGAATAAAGAAGCCAAATATAAACAAATATGGCACTTTTATTGAACACCATGAACACAAAGTACCACAGGAAACAAGAATGCCTGCTGCCTCTCTGGAGCTGACTACATTGAACTCTGTTTGATGGAGTGGTTCACCCACTTTCCTACCTCAGAAGTACCACAAAGCTCTCCTTTCCTTATCTCCCATCTCTGTCCTACATGTTTCCTGTAACACAGAATCTGTCTCCAACCAGTGGGTCTTTCACTGTAAAATCTCCTAAGTTCTGATTTGGTTACTGTGATGAAGATTAAATTACTTGTGGGCCCAGGGACTGCACGGATTTAATTACAGTGTGTGATGAATGTGCATTTTGGCCTTTCTAGATTCTGCCTGTTTCATTTTTTTAATTTTTATATACTACTGGGATTGCTTATAAAATGTATTTTTATTCTGTCACCACCATTTTATGAATATCTGCATGGCTGCAGGAATATTGTTTAGAATCACTATCACATGTGTTGTTTCATCAGGCCTGTTCTATTTAAGATGGTGGCTAATAAGAGCTTTGACATTTATAATTTTTTGTTCTCATTCTAACAATTATTTTAAACTTTTACATATCTAGTCATGGGTTTTGATGAACAGAGAATCTGAATCTGAAGTTTCTTTTGTGTTTTTGCCTTATGAGAATTTTTGTTTACGCTTCACCACAACGACATTTTGTTTTTGCCACAGCAACCGAGCATTGCGCAGGCCACTGCCATGGAAACCCATCTTGGAATTTTTGACACGTGCTCATTGGTGGCATTAAACAAGTGATTGTATAATGTTTCATCACATTAATTACGGGTTATCTGAGCTTGATGGATAAAACCCTTTACTTAGTGACTAACAATAACTGTTCCTTTGAATTCCTGGTCTTGAACCTCCACTCGTTTTTGACTCAGTACTTTGATTGCATTTTGATTTCTGATTCACAGTTTTTCCATTAGCCTGTATTTGGATTTTCTCATCTTCTGGTCATTTTCATTTTTTGACCTCCGTCTCACTTAGGCAGAACAGTGGCATAATCTAATCAACATTCACTTAGATGGATGGAGATGGATAGGTAACCCTCATATCTGCTGTCCTGATGAGCCAGATGGCTGCATGCCATCTAATTTTCTTGTTGATGCTTACACATTTCTGTCCAGGCTGCAACCCTCTGATTTTAATGCTGATACTCCTGCCTGTTGCCCTTACACATACAGGATATACAGCTGCATATGCAGAATGTCCAAAGCAGCCAGTGCTTTTCACACATTTTCTCTCTCTCTTTCCTTTGGTAGTTTCTTGATGGACTTTTAACTTTCCCGTGCCATCATGTTAGTGATCCTGCCCTAGCATCCTCTTGCCAGCTAGATGCCCATTCACAGTATGACATAAAAGTGAACTATAGCAGAAATTTTGTAACATGTAATTCAAGGCTTAAAATACGCCCAAAAACTTCACTTATGCTTTTTGAAACTGTTTTCCATGTTTCCTAAAAGACTTTAGTAAAATATTATGACAAGAATAAGAAGAAAAGGATGACGGATTTGAGATTCCAGTCATGAATCTGGAGTTTCACAAGATGTTCTTTACAATTTTTTTCCAATAAATTTTTCTAATAGGTGGTTTAATTTTTTATGTAATCTTTGCATTATAAAGATTATATTACTTTTGTTTTGTCATTATAGCATTATTGCATGTATAATTTTTTATTGTTTATAATTTACCATACTTCTACAATGTTATCTTGGTTTTAAGATGAACACAGCTATTTTGAGTTTCAATCATCACGATGCAGCAATGGGATGCAAGTTATAAATACAGAAATTTGCATCATATGACATCTTTCAGAGTAATGGTATTTAAGCTGACTCATCAGCATAGTTAATCATCCAAGATTTTTGAAAAAGAACTAGCATGTGCTAATGACTTTTCGGCTATGATCATTTGACATGTTTTGACTATTATTCTGTGTTTTTTTTTTTGGCTTTGATGCTTGCATCTTTTGACTTCCCACTTCTTGAAGTTTGCCAGTCGTTTGTTTTTGTTTCACTTTTTGGCATATTTTATTTTCCTAAAAATATATTTTCACCAGGCTTTATGCCAAATATTTTGTTGAATTTCACTGAAAACTAACATATATATTAAACTTGAAAGAGTGATGGGCATTTAGTAAAATGGTAAATTAAATCTCCAGCAACAATTTGCTTCTAATCAAGGAACTATTCAGACATATGTGCCTATCTACTGTATGTGCACTTAAATAGCTATTGGATTTTTTTGAAGCTAATATAAATGATAATATAAAAAGTTCTATCTTGGTCTCATCAGACCAGGGAATCTTATTTCTCACCATCTCAGAGTCCTTCAGGTGTCTTAATTCTAAGCGGTATGTGTGGAGACAACCGGGCACTGCTCATCACTTGTCCAATACAGTTCCCACAGTGAAGCATGGCGGTGGCAGCATCATGCTGTGGGGGTGTTTTTCAGCTGTAGGGACAGGACGACTGGTTGCAATCAAGGGAAAGATGAATGTGGCCAAGTACAGGGATATCCTGGACAAAAACCTTCTCCAGAGTGCTAAGGACCTCAGACTGGGCCGAAGGTTTACCTTCCAACAAGACAATGACCCTAAGCACACAGCTAAAATAACGAAGGAGTGGCTTCACAACAACTCTGTGACTGTTCTTGAATGGCCCAGCCAGAGCCCTGACTTAAACCCAATTGAGCATCTCTGGAGAGACCTAAAAATGGCTGTCCACCAACGTTTACCATCCAACCTGACAGAACTGGAGAGGATCTGCAAGGAGGAATGGCAGAGGATCCCCAGATCCAGGTGTGAAAAACTTGTTGCATCTTTCCCAAGAAAACTCATGGCTGTATTAGCTCAAAAGGGTGCTTCTACTAAATACTGAGCAAAGGGTCTGAATACTTAGGACCATGTGATATTTCAGTTTTTCTTTTTTAATAAATCTGCAACAATTTCAAAAATTATTTTTTTTGTCTGTCAATATGGGGTGCTGTGTGTACATTAATGAGGGAAAAAAATAATTTAAATGATTTTAGCAAATGGCTGCAATATAACAAAGAGTGAAAAATTGAAGGGGGTCTGAATACTTTCCGTACCCACTGTAAATGTGCCATTTTCTGACTAGGAATTACTCAAGCTTAGTTTGTTTCTTTTAAGAGCACACCTATGTAGACTAGTAGTGACACCATATTTTAGTAATTAAACAATGATGAAAAAGAAGAATAGTTAGACATTAATTTCAGAATCAACACTAGGCCTGAGGTGCCTCTAAAGCTTGCATATTGAAATCTTTTTAGTTAGCCAATAAAATATGCTATTTTGCTTGACTTCTAACTATATCCATAATGGCTAACACGGTACAACACCCTAGTACTACAGAATCAGCACTAGTAAACCCAAAGTCACACACCTCTATAAGCAATAGTTAACCATCTACAGTATCCTGTCACCCTCTTTCTTTCTTTCTTTCTTTCTTTCTTTCTTTCTTTCTTTCTTTCTTTCTTTCTTTCTTTCTTCTTAAGAATTAATGAAAAGTACAAATCAGGTCTATTTTTTTCACATCAAATTAGACAGAACTTGCTTGATTTTTTGGTGATCTGCTTAGTTTCCAAGATGTGCACAAGTCTCCTGCTACATGCTTGAAATATCCAGAAATATCTGAACTGTTGAGCCAAGCTCTGTTATTTACAGCTACATTGCTTTCATATTGATCTTGGTGAAGCACATCCAAAAGCCAAGATAGGAGAAAAATGGTCAATAGGGACATTGTTCATGCAGGCTTTGTTCAGTGAAATTCAGTAGAAGGTTTTATATTAAATGAAGCATTCTACTATCTATCTATTCACTCTATGTATAGCTAAATGGTTTTAAAATTATATTCCTATTCTTATTCAAAAATACATTCAAGTAATGAATTTCTGTTGCACTATTTGCTTATATAGTGGATATCATTAAAGAGTCCATTATGTTTCATTTCTTGAATTATCCTACCGTCTGCTCAAAAGAAATCACAGATATTTCTGCAAAGCATATCTTGCTTAAAAATGATGCCTTCACTCAGACTTATAAATCACTTACATTTCCCAGCAAGCTATTCTGACCTTCAATAATTGTCAGCAGGCTTAACTCTAGTATGATGACTGTTGAATGACTAACTCTCCTGCATCAGTCTTCCCCTGAACAATACACTAAATATATTCGACAGTCATTTCAAGTAAGCAACGCCACATTCACTGCGTTCTGTTCTTGTAAAGAGACAAGTGCTGATGTTCCTTCAGGCAGATTTAAGATATGCCAGAGAGAGCAATGAAAGGCATGACAGGCAAACATATATAGATAACTATTTCTTTGACTTCAACACATTTTCCATATATTATTTCTCTTTCAATACACTTGAACAACTAAAAAATGTTAAACATGCTGTAGTGCTTGATCCTTTAAATAAACAGGTAAAGTAAATATGAGTTCTGCAAGTCATAATAATTACTTGTTACCCAACTGCTTAATATAACAATAAAAACCCCATATATGTAAAGTATTTGTGTCATCCGGATAGAGGTCTTGAAACCATTTGGCAATAACATTAATTCACTTGTTTGCTCTGCCTTCATCTCTTAATACAGGTCAGCCAACTCATTACGTCTTGGAGACATGTAAAAAATATGAACTTCTAATAATACTGATTTTTTTTTTATTCTAATGATTTAAATCTGTTTAAACTATTTCAGAGAATTATATAGAGCCAAGTGACCTTTCCCACAGTGCATAGACATAAAGACTAAGTCAATGTAATTACTTTAATATTTATTGCCTTCTTGCACTGCAATATAAATCTGAGTCTTATGTCTTCCATTTAGCTTTGCTAGTAATTGTAATGCAATCTGATTTAAAACACTAAATTACAGCTCTTTAGGGAGCAATTAATACTTGATTGACAGGTCAGACATGGAAAGCTAAACTGAATGGAGTCAAATGCTTGAATGGAGGAACGTAGAAAAAGCCAGCATCAATGCATATCCTTCATTAAGATGCCCTTTTATTACTTTGTCTGCACAGCCATGCGTATCCTGCTGTGTGTGGCAGTGTTCTCCATATCACGTAGGGTTAATAAAACTCACCATCTGGTAAGAGATTATCTGAAAGTAGATTCATCAACTTGATTATTTTCTTTTTTTATCGAGGATTTAGATTATGATTAGTATTGACAATGTGCTGTGCAAAATAATTACAAGAGAGTTGGACACAATCAAAAAGAAAAACTAATTTACAAATTAAATAGAAACATTTTAATCAGGTCATGGAAAATGTATAATAGTCACCAATTAGTAGGCAGTGTTGATTTACAGAAATATTCTACCACTGCATGTAAAACTGTTCCTGGTAGCCATGGTGCTTGTGACTCTCTGAATGTTACTCATCCACCTGCTGCATGCACTTGTTTTTTGCAGGTAAACGTTTCACGAGATATGCAGCAGGTATCAATTAAAAAAAAAAGTTACTAGGGAACATTAATTGTAAAATGAGAAAAACACATGGCACCAGGTACATAAGTATCACTTCTTTAAGAAGGCTTAACATTTACATTAATTACACAGTGGCTATAAAATGTATCCTCTTAATAAACACTTTTCACATTTTCCTTTTAGTTTTAATGCAAATAATTTAAATTAGTTAATATTAATTAAAAGAAATCAATATAATATTTCAAAATGGAAACAATATAGCACATATTCTACTAAATTGCTAAAACAAATGCACAGAAAAAAGTGACTATGTAATTATTATGTTCCTCTTCTCTAAATCTGTTACTGTTAAGGATAAGGTTGGGAGTTTGTTTCATTACCGTTGCACTTGTGCTGGTTCATGTTCTTTGCTTTGTTTTTTGATGTGTCATCACACCTTAATTACTTATTTTGAATTGCCATACTGTAGGCTTTGTTTCTGCTGAAGTACACATGAGCCGTTGTCTGAAAACCTAAAGCTTCCTATTCTATGCCCTCTTGTTCAGGCTGTGATTCTAACCTAATGTGAGTTGTAGATCTCTAGACAAAAAAGTACGGCAAAATGATAAGGATGCTTCTGCTGTGATTGTATATCTAATCCAGACAATGCATTTGAAATCTCCTCTTACATAACAAAAGAAGAACAAAAAGATGTAGAAGTAAACAGTATCATTGTTTAAGCACAGTATCCATATAATCAGAATAATGTACTTACTCAAAGATTTACCTGGAAACCCTACGTATGCATAATTTCAATCAGTGTAGTCTTGAACAGTTCAAAAGTCTTTCGTCAGTCTTATATAAAATTTATAGACTGGTTCTGTATAAAATTCAGACATCATAATATGAGTAGTCCACCAAAACATACAACATGATAAGCAAGAGTCAAAAATAACAACTTTTTTGCAAAACAGGGAGTGTTTGGGGGATAGATAGATATACCTTTGTTTGTCCCAAGGGGGAAATGTAGCAGATAAATAAAAACAGACCCAGTTTAGGGCCATTTTAAGCAGAAGCCTGGGTATCAGAATCATCTTATGTTCTGATTATTCTTTGAGAAGTTTTTATAGTTTTTATAGAAGAATTTATAAAAAAAGGATGAACATTTTCTTTCTCTTGGAGTAAGTTTCATCAACTGCTTCCTTTTAATTTTCCTGCTTGATGTATGTATTTCTTAGAAAAGCCTGTAACAAAATAGTTTCACAAATATATTAAATGGTTAGTAGAACTTATTGGCTAATCTAATCTGATATACTAACTATTGCTGAATATTATTATATAGAATAATAGAATAATACGTTAGGGGTCGCCACAGCGGATCATCTTCTTCCATAGCTTTCTGTCCTCTGCATCTTGTTCTGTTACACCAATCACCACATCTATAAACTTTCTCTTAGGCATTCCTCTTTTTCTCTTGCCCAGCAGCTCTATCTTTAGCATCCTGTTCCCATTATACTCAGCATCTCTCCTCTGCACATGTCCAAACCAACGCAATCTCGCCTCTAATGTACTCATTTCTAATCCTATCCATCCTTGTCACACACAATGCATATCTTAATATCTTTAACTCTGCTACCTCCAGCTTTGTCTCCTGCTTTCTGGTCAGTGGCACCGTCTCCAACCCATATAATATAGCTGGTCTCACTACCGTCCTGTAGACCTTCCCTTTCACTCTTGCTGATATCCGTCTGTCACAAATCATTCCTGACACTCTTCTCCACCCGTTACACCCTGCCTGCACTCTCTTTTTCACCTCTCTTCCACAATCCCCATTACTCTGTACTGTTGATCCCAAGTATTTAAACTCATCCACCTTCGCCAACTCTACTCCTTGCCTCCTCACCATTCCACTGACCTCCCTCTCATTTACACACATGTAATTCTGGCTTGTTCCTATTGACCTTCATTCCTTTCCTCTCTAGAGCATATCTCCACCTCTCCGGGGTCTCCTCACCCTGCTCCCTACTATCGCTACAATGTGTTCTTTTATTCACTCTATGCGTGTGAATCACTACATGCTTCTTAAACGCCCTTTGTCTCCCGCTGTCAGGACACAGAAAACATTACATTCATGATATCACAGCTCTCTGAACAATTTAAACATTAAGATGTATACTTGATATCATTTTTATAATGATAGGAATTAAATCATGTTTTAAACATGGGGACACAGTGGCACAGTACTAGCGATAAGCTGGCGCCCTGTCCAGAGATTGTTCCTGCCTCCGCAAGATGCTTGCTGCTCCGTGCGCGACCTTCGATGACATAACTTATTTCAGCAGTACTGTCTCTCTCAAACGTACTAACCTCCAATTCCTCTTCTACCTTTTCTTTCTCCAAGTAACCAATCGGCAACCGATCAGCTCTGTAATAGATGCCAAGCCACCTGTAAGCTTATAACGCTGATTCTTCAAAACTTTTATGGAACATTGAAATATATTTGTAGTTCATGTTTAATTATTCCATCCATCTATCCATCCAGGGTCACGCCAGCCCCAGCAAGCATACAGCGCTAGGCAGGAACAATACCGGAATGGGGCGCCAGCTCATCGCTACTGCTGTCCACCGTGTCCTCACATGTTTAATTATTAACAATATACATTATTTAAATGAAATTTAAAAATTATCTGTATAATGTAATAAACATGCTTTACTGCATTTCATCTTATAAATGATATAAAGAGCTCCAAGAAGATAGCGCTTGGACATCTAGTCAGTCGTCATCATATGTAAATACACACTTTATCAGGTTGTGCAATATTATAACTGTAGTTGTACCAGGAACACTTGATGGACAGATTGAGTGAGTTTAGAGCTCTTGGGATAAAACTTTCTGATCCGCGAGGTCCCTACAGGAAAGGCTCTGAAGCGTTTGCCATACTGTATGGGAGATGTTCAAATGGACTGTGCGCATAGCTGAGGCAGCGTGTGCTAAATGCCGTATCCCAATAATCCTCTTTCTGATCAGCTGCTGTATGGCTGTGATTCCACACTCAGTGGATTAAATACTCAGTGGTGCAGTGAGAGTAACAACGCTAAAGCAGCTATAGTATTTGGAATGGTTTGACCATTCTGTGCACCATTATATGACTATGGGATGATTACAATCAGAAGCCTTAAACTAATAAATGAATATGTGGTTAATTTCAGTGTATTTCATAAAGCCGCTTCAGGGATGTGAATCTAAAAAATACAGGGAAACCACACTGGAACATTAGCACTGCTTTTACAATCCGTGCCGGCAGTTTTCAAAACCGAGTGGAAAACTTGCGTACGCAAGGGATTGAGCTGGCGTGAAAATGTGCTTGGCTTTACGCCAGGTTTAGTTTTTATACATTACAATGTGAGTGTGGAAACAGGCGTATGCAACATTTTTGTGCATACGCATTATTTATACATGAAACCCCTGGGCTGGCCTCACACCCATTCCTTCAACCTAGATCTCATGAGAGTGGATTGGATAATCTGGGTGTGAGCAGAGGTCTAGACGCCATGTTATAAACTGACACTCTTCTTGCTTATGTCTTGTTTTTTGAAAGGGCCTCCCAAAAAAAGAAAAGAATCAATGGAAACAAGAATATAATTTGTTTTTCTTTTAAGCATCAAGTTAGTTTACTTTTGTATAATTCTTTTCAGAGCACAGTAAAAAGTCTACAAATTTGTAATTGGAAACTACATGATGAACACAAACAGATCAAGTTCAAATCGATTAATATAAACAAATTCAAACCATGTAAGTCCATTTCTACTATTATTTGGATATGGCCCGTTGACAGCAGAGGAGAGGAAAACAAAAGTTTCAGTCAGCAGCATTCCTGAGGAAAATAAACCAATGTCAGTTTCATTGGCAGAGAAGGACACAGTGACACTTTTGGAGACCTAGGCCAACTGGATGCCCACCCCCTCCTGGAAACTGTAGTTTTATATAAGATTTCGCTCTGTGGTAAAATAAGAAGACTGAATCTTTTCAGTACAGGAGATTATATACTTGATTTGTGGTAAATTATTAAATTTTTTACTTTGTTTGTTTCAGTATAAAATTACTGAAACAATTTGTTTTCTTAGCATATGGATTGTCACAGATAATTGTGTGGGAGTCCTAGAACAATAATTTTTTTGCTATTTTATTCTGTTACTGTAAGTTAGCTGTATTTCCCTGAGCAGCACATATCATCTCCCCTTAAGTATGCAGTATTCACAGAAGTGTTGGATGTGACCTTATTTTTTTATCATTGGAGTATTGTCTGGAACTCACTAAAATGTCAAAAAGCTGCCTGTGTCCTTCTGAATGGTGTCAATCTAGGGTCCTGAGCTAGTTTTTCATCTTATCTGTAACAAAGTACAGATGATCTGTAACAGTAGATGATTGTCTATATAGATTGTCTGAAACATCTAGTAGCTGTCCTATCTACTGTGTTTTTGACCGAGGTCAAAGCTTTAACAAGGCTTCTGCAAAACCTGAGTACTCTCCCAAGTCCTTGGTTCTGCACATTTACCAAAGATTTGCCTCAGAATATTTCTGAACTCTGCATGTATGCATTTTGCATCTTAGCTTCCCTGAAATTTAGACTGCCACTGCCATGCTTCACTGTGGCTTTGGTCTCCTCAGGATGGTGTGCAGTATTAAATTTGTGCCAGATCTAGAACATAGCATTTTTATATTTTGTTTAATAAAACTTAAAAAATCATATTCCTCTTCAGATTCGAGGCTCCTATATGCCACTGGCAAACAACAGACAAGAATTCATGTAACTGTTAGTTCTATAATAGTTTGTAAAAAAGAAGCTACAGTGTTATTTATTCTGTTTTGTAATGGTCATATTTCTGGAAAAACTTCAAAAGAGTCAACAACTGCAGAATTTCCATGTAGTCTATAATATTACACCTTACAAAAAAAAATTTGGCGGAAATTCAATACATCCCAAATGTTCAGTTTGCTGTATTTTAATATCGTGCCAACAAAAGCATTTGTACTCGTAAATCACATAAAGCTGATGTCAAATTATATGACTTCTAGTGATGGCTGTTGTCAGACAGACTGACCACAGTTGATATTGTTCCTGTATCATATAAATTTAAATGACTGAAAATTGCTGGGCATATCATATTCACTAACTGAGTACCGACCTTCTAGCTTGTCCCTTTTACTGACTGCCAATAGCGTGTTGCCTGACAGTGCCAGCACTGTACGAAGTGTTCAGCCACAGTCTGGACCCTTTTTTCCCATTCTGTTGTAGTACATAAAACATGACATCTGATAGATGAGCTTCTCTGCTGATTGTGTCTGGTCCAAAACACCAACTTTGCTTATTCCTTGTCGCTGCAATATATGCTTTGTACTTCTGGATGAACAATCAGTACTTGTCATCTCTCCTGCACAAAGAGCAGACCCCTATGACTAAAAGTAAAAAAACAAATGATTTGATTTAATTGCCCACTAGTTGGAGTGAGTAACTGAAAATGTCACAGAATGAAGGCTACGGCTAGAAAAGCCGCCTAATGTGTCATAGCCTTAATTTGATAATATAGCCAATAATGCTATGAAAAATTATACTTTCACTTTAGAAGGAATGGACTGTAGTACATTTGCTTCAATTTAAAGCTGCTATCATAATATTACATGATATAGTTTAATAACGTTTGATTTGGTCAGGACAGTGGCCCAGTGATTTGTTTTGCCTCGTAGCCGCAGGAGACAGAGTGTGAATTTTAGACTGGTTACAGTCCTTGACAAGTTTGTACCTCCAGGTACCTTGATTTTCTACCCATATCTCAAACATCTGCCTTTAGGCTGAAGGATGTGCAGTTATAGGTGTATGCAAATCACCAGCAAGACATACAGTTTTAAATCATTGTGCTCAATAAGATCTGGACAAACCTTTGCCCCTTCCAGAAAGCCTGCACTGAAAATAGATGGATGAACTTGTAGTTATTCATTTTTGAGGCACATTTATAATGCACACATTTAGGTCCAAAACCCAATTGGTGGGGTTCAGAAAAAAGCTCTGGAAGGATATTTAAATTTTGATGAAAATGCTCACATTGACTTTGAAGAATTGGCATTTACTGATAAGGATGTCACTGAGAAGATATCCTGTGAGAAAGGAAGGTAGCGAAAAAAAAAAGTCCTGTCAGAAGATGCTCTGCCACAATTCTTTGAGTTTGTGAAACTATTTTCTTTTTTTAATAAAGGTTTGTAAAAGATGCAATTCAAAGAACCGATGAGGTCCAAGTCATTTGATGCAGAACATTTTCGTGTTCCTTGCTTCTACTACTGTATGTGTGTAAGTTTTTTCTTGTAGGAACGTATGGCTGTAAATATTAGTTTGTTAAAAAATGTTATGATGGAGATATCTATGTGTTTTCGTAATATATACTAAAACATAATGATGTGGTGATGAACCACAGGAGACCTTCTAGTGTAGCAGAGAAAAGCAAAGCAATTAGAAAGGAATGTCTTGGAGCAATTATCTATAAAAAGGTTGGATGCAGGTTTAATTACAGGCAGGCAGAGGCCTAATAAAAGAACAAATCAAAAGAGCAAAGTCCTGGAAAAAACCTATATAAATGGGCATGGTAAGTCATTGCAGGACTTGATCCGAGGGAATGAGATAAGTAAAAGGTGTTTCTTAGTGTGCATTTCCTAGGAAACAAAATGACAAGCTCAAAATGCTAATTTTTATAGCTTAGCTATTAAAACATCATAAAATGTTTACCTGAACTAAGATACATGTAGGCAGAAAAGAGGTGGGAAAGGGTATGTACATATATTGTAATAATGTTTGACACACAGTTGTGCATAGAGCCATCACAGCTGCATCTCTACATATGATGGTGATACTAGCAACAAAAAGAATTTACAAATTGCCACCAGGCTGGCCAGATGATAAAACATGCATGTATAAAGCATTAGAAATACCGTGATGGGACACACAAACACACACACACACAGCGCAGAAAGTGGTCAAAGTAACAGCTTACCCCAAATGTAACTTGCTTGGTATTTTATTCAGTACTAGACATTATGCCCGTTACAATAACGGGCGCTAGAACAGTAGTGCATAAACATTAGTATTAACAGTCTATATTAAATGGCAAGGGACCTTGTATGTGGCTGTAATATGCGTCACTGTATTGTGTGCCTTTAATTTTCTCTCTCAGTAATACTGGTTTGTATTTCCGTAAAACGCCTGTAATTTTGTCTGACAGTAATACAGTGGAGCCTCGGTTCACGACCATAATTCGTTCCAAAACTCTGGTTGTAACCTGATTTGGTCGTGAACCGAAGTAATTTCCCTCATAGGACTGTATGTAAATACAATTAATCCATTCCAGACTGTATGAACTGCATGTAAATATATATTTTTTTAAGTTTTTAAGCACAAATATAGTTAATTATACCATTGAATGCACAGCGTAATAGTAAACTAAATGTAAAAACACTGAATAACACTAAGAAAACCTTGAACAACAGAGAAAACTAACACTGCAAGAGTTCGCACTATAGCCTTACGACTTAATAAACAACCAAGAAAAGTAACATTGCAACAATGCACGCCTGCGCCTGTGTGTTTGTGTCTCTCTCTCTTACGGGCCTGCATGTGTGTGTGTCTGTCTCTCGCGTGTGTGTGTCTCTCTTAAGCGCACGCCTCTGTGTCTGTGTGTGTGTCTGTCTGTCTCGTGCACGCCTGTGTGTGTGTGTCTG
>JANRMT010062854.1:4558597-4572231 GCA_026402145.1 Polypterus bichir lapradei | reverse complement strand
TGTGTGTGTGTCTGTCTGTCTCGTGCACGCCTGTGTGTGTGTGTCTGACTTGCCCACGCCTGTGTGTGTGTGTCTGTCTCACGCGCGCCTGTGTGTGTGTGTGTCTGCCTCGCGCGCGCCTGTGTGTGTGTGTCTGTCTTGCGTGCGCCTCTGTGTGTGTGTCTATCTCGCGCGTGCCTCTGTGTGTGTGTGTGTGTATCTGTCTTGCGCGCGCGCCTGTGTGTGTCTCTCTCTCTGTACGGGGAATGCACAGGAAGAGACTGAACACGTGCCGTGTGGCCCCGCGCATGCACACTTCACCAGAAGACACACACACACGGACACCTGGATGCACACAGGGGTTTTATTAAAGAGGATAACTTGATTAGGACTGCCCATGCCTAAACCCTTCACAGTGATCAAACATGGTACTTGGGATTCGGTCCAACTCTGCGTTTAAAATGCATGCAGCTTCCAAAATATCATATTATACTTTATGTTGCTGGTCTCCCAGGTGCCATCTGCTGGTGAAAAGGGTGCAAAAACATTGAAAAAACATTGCGGTGCAAGTTTCTTTTAAGCTGCTGGTGCTGCATGACAGACCACAGTAAAAGTTACTGTACCTTATCAAATATTCAGTACTAATTTTTGCTAAATTCATTATTAGTTCAGGTATTTTGTAATTGGCATGTTCAACTCATAATGGTACTTTCAGCAAATTTGCAACTTCTTAACGGTAAACGTAATGGTCTCACCCATTCTAGCAGCCTCATGGCAATATAACATGAAAAGCTTCAAGATGTCACTGTCAGAGTGATAAAAAAAAATGAAATGACAAAAAAAACTAATCCACAACAGTGAACTTACACATAAATTAGATCCTCATAGACAAAAAATGCAGAGCTACTACAGAGCACTCAAAGGTATGGACTCCTGAAATGTTTTCTAGATTTATTCAGATGATACATTTGAAACTGTGCTACCAAATACTAGGTATGCACGTCACAAGCGGACATTCAGGAGAGATCCTTCAGTCCATAACGCATCTAATGACTTAAATAGTGAAATTTGAACCTAAGTCTTCAGGGTTTCAAAATATTTGGTATTTTACATTCTCCACCTATAGTAACAGAAGAGGAAGAGTACATCTTTTGTGTATACGGGAGGGTTGAATGTAATTAAAATGTCTTTGAAAAGCTAAGTGATATGAAATCGGTTGAACATGCTTAAGAATTTAATAAAGTCTAATATCACTTTGGGCTACTTTTCAGGACGGAACACTAAGGCAGTTATTTCAAGTTGACAGACAAACCTTGTAGAGGTTACCAGCACGATAGATTTTCCCTAAGTAGCTGCTACTTAAATTTAAACTGCTATAAACAGCCAAACTCAGCACTGAAGAGGATAGAGAATTACTGGAGAGCAATAGTGGCGTATATGCATACAAACATTCAAATAGAGACAGACCCAAAGCAAAATTAAACGGAATGCTATAAACTAGCTCATCAAAGTTTAAAGTTTTCTTTTCCAAATGGATTATCAAGCATTGACATTGAAACTTAAAAATTTACTTTGGTTGACCCACTACATTTGTCCATTGCTTTCTGGGTAATAACTAGTAGTTAACTTTACCTTTATGCCCATCTTGTTGCAAAAATATCTGTGAAATCTGGAAACTGAGGGAATCCACATAAACAAAAATGTATTTGATAAAACTGTTATCTAATTCCTTAGAAGAAGTTACTGTAGTTTCTTTAGTACAATAAAGAGAGTACTCAGTAAACAAACATTAAAATAGTGAGATTGACAAAGGTAAATTTCAATGTCAATTGAAATCACTTCCCAGGATCTAATTGGTGGTGATGTTGGTTGAAGCAATCCCAATGGACTTCTAGAACAGAATTGGGATCAGTTATGTATCTAAATTAATAAATTGCCATCAAAAGTAATTCTATAAAATTTCTTGCATTTTGGATGACCCCAGGATGTCTGACTGGAAGGGAGTAACGCAATACTTTTTGTCTGAAGGATTCTGGAATGAATTTAACCTCCTTAGGAACATTTTTGTGTGGTGGGTTATCAAGCAAATCTTATGCCTTCTTAATAGAGGTAGCTGCCAAAAGCTATTCTTGGGTTCAATAAGTTGTTCATAATCTTTAAACTGCCCAGATAAGGCAGCCACCTTGTAGATTTGGTTACTGGCACTATATGATATAATAAAGTTAAAATCGCTAAAGAAAAGTCTATTTAGCTTTTAGCCGTTTAGCAGTCTTTAAATTCATTCAATATTTAGGATTTGTAGAGATGAAAATTGTGTGTTCAGACCCCTTTATCCAATGTCCCCCCATTCTATTGCAAGTTTTTTTTTTTTGCTGATTATTTTTTATAATAAAATTGCATAAGTGTGTAGTTTCCTTGTATGTGTAAAACACTGTGAAAGGCTCACTCCCACCACTATACTTGATGCAACTACTGACTTCAGGTTTGAAGGGCTGTGAGCAAGCTGGGTGCCTTGAAAGGAGAGCAGTAGTATGTATTTTTCTGTTTGTTTAAAATATTCCTGTGCCTTACCTATCTACCCAAATATTTCCTTTTAGTAAGAGATATAATAGGGGCCAAGCTGGAATTAAAATTTTTTATATACTTTATCTCTTCTGTAATAATTAGAAAAGCGTTAGACTTGTTTAACTGAAGACAGTGGTTTCAAATTTTGAATGGCTTTTACTTTATTAGTGTTCATTTACAACTTGAAGCATGAGTCTTCATAACCTGAAAAAATAATTGCTTCTTTATGAAATTCTCACTTTCTAATTTTGCAAACACATTGTGATGGTGTTCACAAGAAAAACCTCAATAGTTGAAGAAAAAAAAAGTATGTTATCAATATAAACAATACCTAAACACTAAATATCCCTAAAATATGATTTAAAAAGGACTGAAAAATTGCACTTGCATTAGTCATTCCAAAGAGTATAATTATTATGTTTCAGCCAGGGTCCCCACCTGTTTTTATTAATTTTTGATTTGTTTGCTAATGTTGCATTTGTTGGTCATTTAGTTTCTATGTATCTGAGTATCTTGTCCTATGTACCATGAATTTTATTGATTATTCCCCAGGAGGTGGGATCACCGTCAAGGGACTGCTCTTAGCTCTATAAAGGCAGGGGCATTTTACAGTCCCTTGTGGTTCATTAAATATGCTCGGGGGTGAATTCTCCTGCTTATTGTTCTTTTTGATTATTTTTGTGAATTACTGGATTATTATTATTACAAAAAAAGAAAAAGTTCTGTCTATGATTCTTTTTTTAAGGCTTAAATGTCTTGGCTACATTTCTTAAAGTTTCTATATGTTGTTGCATACACTATGACCCAGGTTTTATGTACGTATATACATATATTATGGTCAGAAAAATATATGCCTTTACAGCTTTCTATCTAACACTTGCTTCTGCCTAGATGTCTAACCAAAACCAGAGATAAAATCAGGAATATAGGACTGCATTAAGAATATTCCATTAACATGTTGGCTTATAGGGAGTAAAATAGAATCTTGCATTATCAATGTAGCTATGGTCCATCCATCATAAAAACCAGCCACCTTTCCAGTATGATTGCTGAATGTATATGCTAATTCTTACAATTTGTACAAAAAAAGCAAATACTCTGGTTCACCTACAGTACATGGGGACGGTTCCCCAACCCTTAATCTGTCTGTTTGGTCTCTTTATCACACTGACTTTCACTGACATGATACTGTGGTTAGAAAAGTGTGATGATCATGAACGTGGACAATTAGGCTTTTCTGATTGCAGCTCTTATTATATCACCTATTATATGAAATGAGCATTATGCTGAGCTACTAATGTTCTTTTGTTATCCAGAACACTTTTTAAGTAGTATGGAGATGCGGCCCTGAACTCACTCATACAGGACAGGAATTTGATGGGAAAGTGAAAGCAGTGGAGTGTCTAAATGGAAATCTATCCCTGTTATATTTGCATCCAGTCCTTATAATGCCACTGCGTCCGAGGCCCGGCCATTACTCTGCATTGTGAAAACTGAGAGGACCCCACAGAAGTCATGTTGCTGTTCAGGTTTTATTCAGTGAGAGGTCCAAATAGGATGACACAGAAAAATAAACACATAATCTGCCTTTGTTATATGTATCCCTGCTCTCTCCAACCAAACTAAGTGTGACTGGGAAAGTTATATAAAATTGCATTTTACAAAGAAAACACCTTTACATTGAATGTAATATATGTATATATTATCCAACAGGACCCTACCTGAATAGGATGATACAGAAAAATAAAGAAACACATAATTAGCCTTCCATCTTATATATTCCTGCTGCAATCACTGAACATTGAAATGAAAAAGGGATAGCAAGTTACAGGCCAAATGAACATCATAAGGAAGAAAAAAATGGCATATATAGCAGCTTATTCATTATTTTCTAATAACAGAAAACAAAATCAGAATGGGAGCGCATGTTTTACATACCTCTCTCCACCAAACTAAGCATGACAGGGAAGAGGTGTGCAAAGCCTGGAAGTCATGACACAAAAGCAAAGATCAATAATATATGTACAGTATATAAAAATACAGAATAAAAATAATTTAAAGCAATTTTATCATAAACTAAATTCTGTATTTTTAAATAAATGAGTAATTTGGGGGAAATTAAACAAGTAAAATATCTACAGAGAAACCAAAGTCTTGCCTACACAAGAAAAATACTAAGGCTTGCCTCAAAGTCATTTGCACAAATGTATGGAAGATGTACAGACAGATTGTTTTCTAAGCGGAGAGCACTGACAGTGTAATTTGCCTTAAAATTAAAAATGGTCTTTTCTTAGTAAATAATATTGGAAGAGTATGTTAGATCCCCACATCCTCTTATTTCCTTAAACCACAGAGCTATTACTGTTGAAGGAGAGCTGACGTTTTAAACATTTGACCATTTCATCAGATTATAAATGTATACATTTTTGCTATCCAACTAGTATAGAAAAGGAATTCTTTGGTGCTCATGGCTTGATTTTTTTTTTCTGGGCCACGGTTCTCAAATAACCTTAGGGCACAGCTGTTATATTTCATAGGATTATCCAGATGTCTAGTGCTGCTATCTGTCTCGGTAAAAGGGTCAAGCTTATATTTCTCTGTGACGAGGACTGTTTTCCTTTGCATTTCATTCACTCTGTGATATAATTAAATTGCAAAACAACTGGGATTTTGTGCTGGTTTAATCCTTTTCATGAAATTATTTTGTAAAGAAATTTTTGCAATCTCCACACATCTTCAGTTGACTACTGATTTTGTAACCACATAAATATTCAGTCAGCCCTTTTTATCTTGATAAAAATAGTCAGTACCTTATCTTCAAATAAAAAAAAAAATCACAGCTGCAGCAGGGTTTCAGTGACTCATACAGTATATGAAGAAATTTGGATGACACATTCAAATGTGGAAATTTTTATTCATTACCAATTTGACATGCACTTTAAAACATGCATTCATTGACTTGTACAATGTAAATGAACAAAAGGATCTGATAAAAAGTTGAGCACTGGATTTGCAATGTTCTTGAACTGTATGGCTGAACGCTTGTTTAGAGCAATTTTATAAAACATTTAAATATGTTCCAAAAGCTACATAAGTGATCTAATCAATCATCACCATCAGGAAAGCTTTTCATTCCAAATATTACACCCAGACTGAAATAATAGCACCATAAAAAAGCGCAATTATAACTCCCACATACAAAATACATCCTGATTAAATAACACAGGATTGTCATAGATCATTACAAAGGATTAGAGGTTGCTCCTATGGTAAACATAACTAGATTGTAATATTTTTGTCCAGTTATATATTTGCTACATTATGTCTGATGCAAATTGTTTTAGATAATGCCTGGATGCCAATATTATTTTAATTTTTCTAAAAGAGGATTCTGCTTCTGTGAAATTAATGTAATACAATTAAAATGCAAACACAGTTACAAAATATATCTATATATGTACCATAATGATGAATATTCCATGTCAAAAGTAAATTCAAGCAAATGATTAGTATTATTGAACAATACGTGTTAAATTTTCTGATAAACATTAACTAAAATAAGCCTTTCAGTTATACCATTTTAATCTGAAAGAGATACAACAATATATAATGTTATCTTATTTCATTTTCCAGCCCTTTGATCTGCGTTGGGTCACTACTGCAACAATCTGAGTATCTCTGATAATACTTTTCCAGTTCCCAGAAAAAGTCCTTAGTGCCTTCTGACAAATTCCTCATGTTCCCTTGTTTATTTGTGAGATAGATAATCTTTTCAGTGTGTTCCAGCTCTGTCTACATTCAGAAAAAACTTCAAATGGATTTTGCCAGTCTGTATCAGTACCAGCTTGACTACAATATAAGGTCCTTCCTGTTATGTCTCAGTTATAAATCTCTGAGGGAACTCATCCATGAAAATATGCATATGCCAAAAAAAAACACAAATTGCATAGGCTAAAACTATATATTTATAAAACACATTTCTACACAAGGTATCCTTATAAATCACAATTATCTTGTAAATGTGCATACATGAACACACCCAACTGCCACCCTTAAACAACCATTTATGGACTATGCCAATTAACCTCGTACATATGCAATCACAATGATGCAGACCCCCCACCTTATGTGTTCAAACACTGCCACTTGCATTAAAGGAGTCCTTTGGTGCATTTCCAAGGACATTAAAGTGAATCTGCTCATTGCTCTTGGTTCAGGGAAAGGCATAAGGCACCAGTTTCTGAGCTTGTAGCCAAGATCACCTGGCAGATGTATTGATGTTACTGTTGTTTCAATGAGAAGTATAGTCCATATTGTAGACTGAAGGTTCTGACAGTTACCTTACCAAAAAGCCAGCATATTCAGCAAGTTGTCAGCCAACTCTACTTTTCCTCAAAATAAAATAATCAGTGGTTGACCCATGTCATATCCAGGCATCACAGATGACTTTAATGTCTAATCTATCTATCTAAGCTATACAGAAACTGAATGTAGTGCTTTGTCAGTTTATAGCTTCCAGCAGAGAGGACATAATGGAGCTGAAGCGTGGCTGAGATATTCTGACCTGTCGGCCAGTGTCCTCTGGTAGATGCCTGTTGCTGGAAAGCCAGTTGTTGTTAAAACCTGGATATAAAAAGATATAGTCCAATTTCAGGCAACACAGGGCCAATACAGCACATGGTTCCAAGAGAAAGACTCTTGAAAATCTCATAAGCTAGTCATTATCATGGGCAAAAAATCTGTCTGGTCCATTAAAGCTTGTTCCGTTCATGTATGAACATTTACATAGTCTTCAAGCAATGGCAGACAAGCCATGTTGCATCAAACCATCAGGTTATGAGTAGACTGTAGAACATAATATTTAGAGCTTTCTGCTCACTGGGAGTGAATCACTGTTGTATTTTTATTGACCTTTGGTTTCTTATCCTGAGAAGTGACAACAGGTAGAAAATATACACTGATGAAAAAACAAAAAAGATCTTCAGTCCAAATACATGGCCTTGGTCTCAGGGGGCTAAAATAGAGTCTGTACATTATATTTATCACTCCTGAAGTTTAATATTAATATGTTTGTCACATCAGTGCACATTATAATAACGACTTGGTGATATGAATTATATGCTTGAGCCCTCTTATTTAGCTGATTTGTGATAATACTTCCCAATCCTCAGAAAAAAGTCCTGAGCACCTTCAGACAAATTTAGCTGCATTTCCTTATATTATTATGGGTGTCACCATTTCCCACTTTCTTCAAAATTTTGCTTACAAATGGGTTAAAGTTTCCCAAAATAAGTTTTCCTGTTAAGTTTCCTTTTATAAAAAAGAACCTAATCTTTGAGAAATGTACACTTCTCTAACATGATGATTAATTCTAAGGCTCTATAAAACCTCTGACACATTTAACATGTGTGTCAAAATCTTTGGAAAAGATAAAAGCATTGCCTATGCATACATACACAAGGTGTCCAAGCAGGTCATGGCAAATATCATTCACAAAGAACTGAAATACTGCCAGGGCATTAGGCAATCCATATGGCATTACTAAGTATTCATAATGTCCATTCGTGGCATTGAATACCATTTTCCATTCATCTCCAGCTCCGATATGAATGAGGCTTTTCAGTGTTTTGTAGGTCTAATTTAGCAAACACTATGAATCCCATGACTCGATTTAACAAAGAGCAAATGACAGGAAGATGGTAACTCTTGACTGTAATTTTCTAAATAACTAAAAATGATAGTAATATAAGATAAAACCAGATGCTTAGGAAATTTTCAAGTGCACAGAATCATAACACTTCGTAACTGTTATACTTGTTTACCTCTCAATGAAAGTGAGCTCTGAAGTCAATATCCTTTTGCTGTTCTGTATAGTCTTCACATTCTTATACAGCCGAAACAAAGCTTTTTCTCCTTTTCAGTATGGCAATAAAGTATAACCTTTTCTTTTTCGTGAAAGCCATAGAACACTGTTGTGAGGGTGTGTAACGGTGATCCCATTTGTTCTCTCACTGCACAAAGTTCATCAGATTCTGTGAAATTTTCAGAATTTTTTGCGCAGTGGTTTGCAGATTAATGCTTTTGTTTTTTTGCTTTTGGTTCTGTTTGTTCACCTGTTTTTCTTGTTGTTTGTGAGATGCTGCACAGCAGTTTTTCATTTTTCATGACAATTGTAATACATTGCTATTCCAGGGGGGATATTGTTATGGACACGACACATATGTTAGTGTATAATAATGCAAACAGTATTTTCTATAAAAGATAACCATGTGTTACAGCCCTTAACATGCCCTAATGTGACATTGAGTGCCGTAAAAATGCAAATGAAAAGTTAAATTGCAAATAAACAAAACGGTTGGTGAAATGAATGTAGGGTTTCCTAATAAGAGCTTCCAGTTTCTCTTTGTTTCAGCATACCTTATACAAGAAAAATGATGCCACATGTTAGGAAATATAAACTTTTTTACAGCTGTCATGCCAGTTGCCCATTCTTGCCCATTCTTGCCCTACAAATTGATCACTATGGCAAAGTCAAGGTGGCTGCTCCAGAAGCACAACAAAAACAAAAGCATTAAGATGGAAGAAAAGCTTGATTAATCAAGCAACTGTTAACCCCGGCACACCCTTGCAAAACTCTGTCACCTAATGTCTTTATTTACTAACTAGAAAAAACACAAAAACTTTAAAAAGAGGATAAAAAAACTTGGTTTTATTTGAATGTTGTTAAATTAATTCTTTTGTTTCTAATTTTTTCATCGGCTTCTTTGTTTTGATAGATAAACTTATTGTTCAGGACTTGATGCGAATGGCAGGTTGCTTTTTTGTTTTTATTCCTTCTTCTTTCAAACTTTAAATGCTTTCATTGATATTTTATGGATGACCCTGTATTTTTGAATGTTCTGATATTGACCTTGGTATGCAAAGCAATGCCTCTTAAGCTTGCCAGTTCTATCCATTTAATTACTCCAAAATAACATCAACTCTAGCTTTGAAGGTGCCTAAAGTCATATTTGAGTCATACTACAGGACAACCTATTCTATGTGTCTATGGTTCACTAAGTGAAAAATGTTTGTGCGAAATTTACCCTTACAGGTTTCCAGCTGTATCCCCGTTTTCTTGTTGAACTCAAGTCTTGACCCACTGTACTAATCCCCTTCAAAATTTGAAATACTTCAGTCATGTCTCCTCTTAATCTCCTTTAGCTTAAACTGAAAAGGCTCAGCTCTTTTAATCTTTCCTCTTGACTCATCCCCTGCACTTCTGGAATCAGCTTAGTCGCTCTTCTCTGGACCTTTTCTAGTGCTGCTGTGTCATTTTTGCAGCCTGTAGACCAAAACTGCACATAGTAGTCCAGATGAGACCTCACCAGTGTGTTATAAACCTTGATTATAACCTCCTTAGACTTGTACTCCACACATCAGGGTGCTATATAGCCTAACATTCATTTTTCTTTCTTAATGGCTTCTTAACACTTTCTGAAAGTTGATTGTGACAAGTCCACTACGACTCCTAAATCCTTTTCATAAGGTGTACCTTCAATTTTCAGACCTCCCATTGTATATTCAAACCTAAAAGTTTTATTTCCTACATGTCATACTTTACATTTACTTATATCAAATTTCAAATGCCACAAGTCAGCCCAAGCCTGTATGCTGTCCAAGTCCTTCTGTAATGATTCAACAGATTATTTGCCAATCCACCTACCTTGGTATCATCTGCATATTTAGCCAGCTTGTTATTTATATTCCTATCTATTAAAAACAGCAGCAGCCTTACTACTAAGCAATGAGGGACGCCACTCTTAACATCATCCAATTCTGATAAGGATCCTGGCACCATAAGCTTCTGCTTCCTGTGTTTTAGCAAATTGTGCACTCATCTAAAAACAGTACCCTGAACTCCTACTTCTTTTAGTTTGATGCCCTGTATCTCATGGGACACCTTATCAAATACTTTCTGAAAGTCAAGATAAATAATATCATATGCTCCACTTTGACCATATCGTTTTGTTGCTTCCTCATTGAATTCCAGCATGATGGTGAAACATGACCTCCTTCTTCTGAACCAGTGCTGGCTGTTTAGTAAAACTCCTGGTCTTGTCATGTGTTGCTCAGTCTTATCCTTGATAATTCCATCCATTAATTTACATGTTAAGCTTACTTATGTAACAGGATTATATTTGACATTTCCCAGTCCTTTGGAGTTTTTCCAATGTGCAGTGACTTCCTAAAAATATGTGTCAAGGATTTATATATGTAATCGCTAACCTTTTTAAGAACTCATGGGTAAATATCCGGTCCTGGTGATTTGTTTGATTTCAGTCTAACAGCATGACAATGTTTTCCTTGAGAGACCTACAGAATTAAGTTTGGAGGTGATGATTCTTAGGCGAGGGGTTATATTAAACGATATCTGATACATCCAGTTGTGGATGCTGCTGCTATCGAAGCAGTGCACTAACTATACTTGTGCACATACTATATGTAAATCTGGAGGATTCCACCAGGTGTAAGTGAGAGAAATCATCATGGTGATAAAACAATGCCCGATTTCACTGTGTTATGAGTTGAGGGAAGAAGGATATTAAAGATAAAAATTCTTTGCATTCTGCTGTTGTTGTGAAAATTAAAAAAAAAATAATGACAGCGACCTTTGTGAGACCTTTAAATGTATTGTATAATTACAATGGGGAACACGTGATGTTTGTATTGTCTATGTGAGAAATGGTTGAAGATAAGCAGCATGAATACTTTTGCATGTCAGCATTTCACTTTGATGGTTTGATTCACCGTATCAAACTATTCATCAAACAACAAAGCACGCAGATTGACCCTGTTGGAGCTGTAATGCGCCTTGCTGTCACATGTTGATAGTAAACAACAATGCTGATGTCACATACCAAAACCTGAACCCACATGGCACCCAGATTTTTGCTGGTACTGCAACTCGTGCACACATTGCATTCGTTTCTGATGGTGTGTTCATAGGATGTGTCAAAAGAACGCTGGGAACGTGTGGCAGCCGTGATGTGTACGTGTAAACATTCTGAACCTGAAGTATAACCCAGCCCTTATGCTTATCAAAAAGAAAAAGTTTGTTTTTCTTTTGTAAATTTGATTTAAGATAAACCGTGCCTCTTCTTGGAGTCGAGTTTCCGTAGCAATGTTCACTTGTATATAAGGTAACTATTCACTTAAAAATCAAAGGCACATAAACAGTTCTGTATGGGGACAATGCTTGTGGCTTGGCATGGCAACATAATCAGTGGCTTCCTCAATGACACCCTTAGCATGTGGCAACTAAGAAGGATTTATAAAAACAGCAGAATGATGTTTATCTTGGACATTAAATATTGCACTATTCCTTATGAAAGTACGTAGTAAATCATTTTTAATTTGACCGAAAGGCCACTGTAAAAACAAAAAAGTTAAACAGTTTGAATCCCTTTCTGGCCACTTTAATTCTTCATCAGTACATTATTTTTCTTTTGGACTGCAGACATGACTTTGCTCAGTATAGTTGTGACTTCCAAATAATGTTGTTTTACGTTTTTAATTATCTCCTCCTGTTTCAGTTTAATCTAAGTTAATTTCTCAATATATAACATGTATAATGGAATGCGTATTTGCAATGAATATATTAAAAAACAAATTTCAAATTAATCTCTGTTGTCAGCAAAGTGTTATGTTCATAGATCACAGGGTTTTATCAGCCTTAGCTTTAGCCCTATTATCAGCCAAAGCAATGGATTTATGGGAGTTGAATAAACTGGTGTTTGAACTATTTGGAACAAAACTGAACCTTTTAAAAGAAAAACGAATCAAAGCAATATCCTAATTCTAGATGTTACCAAAAGGAAAAAAAAAACCTCATATTGAGATTTTCGGAAACCAGATTAATAGTGACATCAAGAAAGATGAGAGATTTCAGGCAGCAAGCATGCCCTGTAAGTAGAGATTGTACTGGACTTTTCTGTAAATCAGGGGCTCTAAACTGCTAAGAGCCTGTTGTAGTTACTCTCTTGAAATAATCTAGTTTAAGGTATAACATAAAAAAATAATTTTAAACTTTAACGATAAGAGTGACCACAACTACATGATTGATTTTATTTAATTTACACATTGACATTTTAGCTTCAACTGCATATAAACTTGCTACTCATTAATGCAATAATTGACCAGTATTTTAACTTGAAATTTTAACTTTAAATTGAACATGGGACAGGAAATAAAAACTAAAAACTCTGATGCTTCATATTGAGTGTCAATGAAATGTCTACTGTTGAACCAAACAAATGCCTTAAACCAGGGGTCTCCAACCTTTTTTCCCCTGAGAGCTACTTTTACAAAATGAAAATGGCTAAGAGCTACTCATGTTTTCTAACATTTATTCTCATAGCTTATTTCAACTGAAACAAACTGAATAAGCTTGTTTTGCCTAAACATTTACAAAATGTTGGTGTCCACAACTCACATTTTGCATTAAAACATCCCAAAAAATATTTTGCTCACCTGCAACTGCATTTTGTATGCCTGTATACATTTTCTAGTGTATCTCACACTATTGAATCAAAACATGAATGCTGTCAAAACAATGCAATTATAAATAAATAGATATTACTTATTCATTTGTCATTTTGTTACATGTCACTGTTTTACACAGCTGTTTTGGCACTGCATGGAGTCAACAAGAGAGGTGTATGTCGGAGTGTAGCCACTTAGGTTCACTCTGATGGAGTCATCTGTCAGTCTTGTTCTGAACTTTGATTTCATGTAAGAATAGGCAGACTCACAGAGGTATGTAGACCCAAATAAAGTGGACATTTTCAGAGCTGCTTGGTGAAGATTCTTATAGTTATCTGACTCCACTAAGCTCCAGAAATGCTGAGAATGCTGTTGAGACTTTAACTGCACATTATTTTGAAGGTTTACTAATATATCTATACTAATAAAAGGCAAAGCCCTCACTGACTCACTCACTCACTCACTCACTCACTCACTCACTCACTCACTCACTATATATGACAGCAACACTCATCACTCATAACAGTGACAAAACAATTACATTGACAATCATGTTACGTTATTTT
>JANRMT010062854.1:4549982-4558197 GCA_026402145.1 Polypterus bichir lapradei | reverse complement strand
TTGTTTGGTTAGGAGCAACACAGATACTTTCTGGTTTAGGAATTACTTCCCACCTAAAAAGAAAAATGCTACATGTATCGTGTCCTGTATGGATCTTTTTGGTGGTTTTCCAAACTTGGTGGGACATTTCAAATCAAGTAAGGTTTATCTCTTGTGGTTTATTCAGCTATGAATATTGTTGGACATTGCGCGATCCAGTATACTAATGTTCCCTCTGCACAGCAAAACTGTCTTCACACAGGGCACCCATTGACCTTACTGATTGCTGTATGTACTTTAGCTGATTTAAGGAAACTCTTAGGATATCGTGATATATAGGTACCTGCACATTACCAAACATTTTCCTGTATTCCTGCTGTAAGGCATCCTCTCTTCTATAGCTGAGGGTTGAATGTGGCTGAGTGTGGAGAGCCAAAAAGTAGGAGCTGTCATCATCCAAACAGTGATAATACACATAGTCGTGTTGAGCTGTGTATGCAGCTTCCCATTATAATTGCTGTTTAGCCACACTGGTGCCCCATATTCTACCATGGGTATACAAGCCCTGTACATGGAGATCTCAGTCTTGTGGCTGTAGTACCCCAAGATATTGCACACAGTCTCTTCAATATACTGTATTATTTCTTGTGCGAACTTTGCAAGCTAGTGTTTCCTGTATGTTAGAGTACATTCAAGGGTGATTCCTAGTTACTTGGGTGTGAAATTATATTTAAATTGTGCATTGTTAAAATTAATCTCAATTTCTTGGTTCACCATTTTATTGTCCTAATGGAAACAAGAGCATTCAGTTTTGTTTGGATTTGGCATTAGTCTCCACTTATGAAAGTAATCCCTCTGGCTTGTTGGCAACAAATGGAGCACTGCTGAGTGTGAGGATGAATTCTGGTTTATAAATACATGCACACTTAAGTATTAAACAGGTCTGTGAGATTTGACTATTTGTCTCTTATTATGTTATTGCTTCATTTTTTATTCCATTTATACTATTTTTGTTGCTAATATTAAGATTTTCAAACAAAGTCAACAGAATGTTAAATTAAAAGAGACTCAAAGTAAGATTTTTTTTAAAAAGTATATAGTTTAGGAATACAACTTTTAAAAGACTCAGCTTCCTAAGGCTAAACAAGCACTCTTTTAACTATTTCTGTGTTTTGATGAAAAGTCAGTTTTGAGTCTCTGATGGTCCCAGGATACCGTGGTATTTCGTATAAAATCAATTACCAAGTGTTTGGTTTTTGTAACAACTTGTAGAAAAAACTTATTGCACCAGTAAATAAAGGGCTATAACTCAATTAATTCTCATTAGGTAGGTTTAAAATCACAGAATAATCAGCAAATTTCAAGAATCTTGTTTTTAAATTTATTGTGACATTGATTTCTGTGAACACAGGTCAAAAGAAACCTTGTTAATGAGAACAACATGTAGGACAAACAGCAGCAACATTTATTTCTGCAGAACAAAGTGCTTTACAAGATGTCAAAGAAGTAATTACACATAAAGAAAAAAAATAAAATTAGATAAGAAAATGAATGCATAAATGGTATATTAAAAAATAAATAATGTACACTTACATAAGATAGATATATCATTAAGAGAAATAAAGACCTTAAATATAGATTTTTTTAAGTCCCTACCTGTAAATAACTGACTGACAGAAAAAACAGAAAAAAATTCAGGAAAAAATCTGTAGGGGTTGTTTTTCTGAATAGGTGAGTAGTGATTTCCTTGAGCTAAATAAGATAAACACTAAAATATTACTCCTTTGTAAAAATGAAATTAATGAGGGTATTCAAAATAAACGTGATAACCTAGAATTAAAAAATTTATTTATAAGTAAAGAATTTAGGTGTAATCATGGACTTTAATTGGATTGCATATTCCATTTAAGGAAAATTACAAAAGTTAGACCTCTTATAACACTGCAAGATGCTTTTGTTTTTAGTTAGTTAGATTACTATAATGCACTTATAACAAGACTACCTAAGAAAGACATCGATCAGTTGCAATTAGTGCAGAATGCAGCAGCAAGGACCCAAAAAAAAGAAAATCTGAGCACATCATACCAGCTTTAGCAACACTGTTTACCTGTGTCTTTTAGAATGGATTTTAAAATAATGCTAATGGTATTTAATCCTTTAAATAATCTTGGTCCTTCCTATATTTTGGAGTGCCTATCCCCATACGTTCCAATTTGTAACCTTAGATTTTCTAACAGCAGTCTCCTTATTATTCCAAGATCTAAGGTTAAAAGAAATATTGAGGTAGCCTTCTGCTGCTATGTACCAAAACTCTGAAATATTTTACCAAAGGAGATGTGCCAGGCTAACACTGTAAATCGTTCAAAAAACTCCAAAAACCCTACTTTTTTCATTTGGCATTCTTGTAACTACAACTTAATTCTACATTTAAAAAACTAGATATACATAGAATAATCATACTCTTCAATGAATCGTCAGTCTTTATTAATCTTTACTTATCTCTGTTTTCATTTCCAGTTCTTTTGTGTTGGTGTTCTGCATCAAGACCACCTGATCAGAGTCCTGTGCAGCTGCCTGTGATGTCTGAATGCTTGTATGAATGCGGATATCCCAACCTGCCGTGAGACTCACTGTGTCAAATCCTCTAAGTTGAAGCCTTAAAAAATCCTCTCTCGTCGAAAGTCAGCCAGCCACACAAAGGGTACAAATTAAACATTTTAATAAACCTCTTTTCAAGAAGATGGGTCTGGGTAGTAGAAAAAGTTAATTGGAAGTGTATAACAGGAGGATTCCATTAGTCTTTGGACTCGCTGAGCGGTTATACAATGAAAAGTATTCCCGGCCCTTGTACTAAGCTGGTAGTCAAACTGAAAAGCATTTTTCTCACACTTCCTCGTTGTAAAATTTTTCAAATAATTTATTTATCAGTGAAAATTCTTCTATATTTTTGCTAACAATACAGAATAATATTGCATGTTCCATAAGTTTTAGGACCACAAGCTATACTAAAATAAGACAAAAAAACAGATATTTTCTTCTGCACATAATTTTAAAAGTCTTCAACTAACATTGCCTGGTACAGAACTTTTTTCCTTTTAGTTTACTGAAAATGTTCTCTACAGCTCTTTGATCAAAAAGTCTCTCTCAG
Source organism: Polypterus bichir lapradei (assembly GCA_026402145.1). Classification (NCBI taxonomy): domain Eukaryota; kingdom Metazoa; phylum Chordata; class Cladistia; order Polypteriformes; family Polypteridae; genus Polypterus; species Polypterus bichir. Next base: position 4,555,070 of record JANRMT010062854.1, on the reverse strand, counting down.
TTACTTCCTGTTTCAAATACTTCACTTGCTCAGTAAAATCAAATTGCAGTGATCTTAAATAGAATTCATTAACCCATTGACCAAATCCAAGTTTGTTTTAAAGTCAGAAAACCTTATGTGATCTAGGGTTTTCAGCGCCCGGGGACAGCTGAAGATTTCGCGCCCCCTCCTGTTTACCAAAATGCAACGGGGAAGGGAAAGTATTTAAAAATAATAGTATTTTAAGAAAAAAATTTCATATAAGGCTCCGAAAATGATAATGCTGCCTCGTGTTCTTTAAAATCTAAATCCATCATTAGTTTTTGTAAGAAAAAATTTGTTTTCTGCATTTAATAATGATTTTAAAGAAAGTATATAGCAAATTATAAAGCAAAATAATTATATATTTATAAAAACTGCATTACTTACAATTTATTTGTACAAAAATATGATGGGGAAACGGCTAGACTTTTGCAGCCATCTACTAGAATACTTCACCACAAATACACATAAACACAAACCACTTGGTACACAGAAATGGTATTTGCAGCAACTTAGACAATGACACACTAATGCCTCATGTCAGTCACGCAACCTATTTAATAACGTCAAAAATGTTTCTGGGTGGGAGTCAAGCATGTTAGAGTAGTGGAGGGGATAAATTACTGTCTGTTGGGTATATAGAACTAATACGTGCTTCGAAATCAGAAAGAGACAAAAAACATAGGAAAAAGATATCCTCATACTGATGGAGTGATGGACTGAGTATGCAAATGTTTTTTATTTACTTTTTAGTGCATTTAAGAATGGAAAACATTTTATTATAAAATTTTGTAACATCAATTTGGCGCCCCCTGGATTCTGCGCCCAGGGCCAGATGTCCCCCCTTGCCCCATCCTCCCCAGCTACACCACTGGTGATCATTATTGTTTGACTAACACTGGCCAGCTTAATGCCTGATCGCTCAGAGCCCAAATTATGTGTGGTCAATTTCTGCTCCTTTTTATCTTTACAGTCAAACTGAGCTTTTTTAATTGAAAGTTTTAGATGCCTATGTAATGTATGCAGTCAACTTGTTTAAAAAGCACTTTCTTTTTCTTTCAGACCTCTAGACTCAGGCCTTGTTGTTTAAAGAGACCTTAATACTTCAAGGTGGAGTAAGCATATCCTCACCAAATGTAACATAGCTACTGACAACATTGAAAAGTTCATCTAAAATGGTGCTTGTTTCATTAAAAACATTCCAGTTTATGCAGTGAAAGAAGCCTCGTACTGACAGAGCAGAATCTTCACTCCAGAATGTGTGTTTTTTTGTATTGTTCAAGGTTACCTTGTATATAAGAAGAAGAAGATAAACACTACTGTGGTCAGTAGAGCTTAATGATAGCTTGGCTATGGATTTGTAAGCTACTTTTATTGACCCGCAACATAAGTAAAGAGTTTATTGTTCCTAGTCAAGTAAGCTACAATGATTTTTTTTTTTGTTGCAGTGAATCAAGTCTGCAAGAAGGAAATATGGTTCATCCAACAACTGAACCACATTAAAAAATTTACAAGTTTATAGAGCCATTATTGTTACATATACAGAGTACACTAAAAGTTTTACTTACATGTTCTAATCCACATGCAACATGTCACCTCCCTCTAGCAGCCATATGTAATGAGTTATAACTACCAATTCCCAATTTCTTAAATGAGAAATCTGAGAACACAGTTTACAATTGTCTTTGTTGCAATAGGATTTGGTTTATAGTGAATATATACAGCCATAGAAAGTATAGTAGAACAATCTAAGAGAAAAAGGCAGCAACTTGAAGTTAGAGGAGCACACACTTTTATTACTGACTGTTACTGATTTACACCATCCATTTCCTTCACTTCTGATTTCCACATCCTTTACTTAAGGTACTTCTGATTTGATCCATTCTCATACTGAGTATAATCCACAATTCGTTTCATTCTGTCCATTTTAATTTTATCTTTACTGTCAAAACATGAATCATAAGACAGGGTTTGTCACAGGGAAAAATCTGTGGAGGTCGCTTCTGAAATACTGCAAGGGAAGCAGTGACATTTGAGGTGAAACACAGCCACTGTACAGTAACTAATCAACAGAACTTTTCTTTAACTTTCAGCTCCAATAAACTGTAAAGTAAGAACAAATACTCACTAATTGAATTTTTAATATAAAATCAGTCAGATTTTTATTTAATGAATTAGTACTTCTTTATCTTATTCATAACCTTGTTAGTATGGTTGTTATCTTTGACCCTCACCAGCATACACCTACCTTAAAAAACAACATATTTATAAATGGTAATGGAAAATAAATATGATATAGACAGAATATCTAATACTACTGTAATCGGAAGTATTCATTTACTGAAAAAAATTACAGATTTAAAATTAAAATAAAACAGCCTCTGCGGTGGGCTGGCGCCCTGCCCGGGGTTTGTTTCCTGCCTTGTGCCCTGTGTTGGCTGGGATTGGCTCCAGCAGACCCCCATGACCCTGAAGTTAGGATATAGTGGGTTAGATAATGGATGGATGGATAAAACAACCTGGAATGCATTTTACCCCTTAACTGATCCACAAACACTGAGAAATTTCCAAAAAAGATTTGTTTGAAAACAGAAGGCTGCTGATATTTTTCCCACTTAAACCAACTCAATACAATAAGTAGTTGGTATGAATTGAACGGAAGAGCAGTAACACTGCACCATTGTGTCACTTTGTGAAATAGCCGTGGATGGAGTCTTCTGACCAGTAACAACATACAGCTGTTTCTGAGGCACAAGTTAAGTGTTCAGAAAATCTTTCTGACCAAAACTAAGAGCGCAGGATAGTTCAATTGAAGGAGCAATGTCTTCTTTTGCTCCCCCTCATATTGCTGGACCCGTCATCATTGATTGGTTATTAAATCCACCTCTCTTCCAAAGCTGCAATGCAGGATTCTATGTAATTTCACATAAAACCAATGATAAATTGTAATTTATCCACTTTATTACCGGAAAATTTTCCTCATATTTCTTTTGGCTAAAAAGTCTCCAGTAGTGTCTTTTAAATCCAGGCTTCTTACAACGTTGCTCTCAATTGACATCAATTTTGGAAAATGCAGAGTTTAGACAAAGACTGCTCTTTGCTAGTATTGGTTAAAGCAGAAAGAAGTCATGTCAGTATTGGGGAAAAGAGACACAGGTTTTCTTTGCCTTAAATGTTTCAGGAGTTTGGTTGTTGATTGGCTATATATCTCCTTAACCAATACATTTTCTAAAATGAATCTCTTTTACTTGTATTGCCACTCTGAGGTCTTTTTTTTAAGTCCAGTAAGTATGGAAGTTATTTTTAATCTTACCTCTCTAGTAAGTTGGGTCTGCGCTGTGAGGTTCATCAGTGTTGATGCTGCCATTAGGGTGTTCAGTATTTGATAGCTCAAATATAAAAATTCTGCCCGCTGTTGCCCACACCATGGGGCAGGTGCACCACAATTAGTTGCATCTACAAGGACACCAGTAGATATTAAGGGGAAGTGCATTTTAGGCATTACCTTGGGAACGCTTTTTTACATTATGAGTTGTGGGAATCTTGAACAAACACCCATGTCCTGTAGTTGAAGGAGAAACCTTGCCAGCCATTAAATAGTATCTGGATATTTGGACAGCTTAGCTATTAGCTAAACAAATGGGTTTAATGGACTGAATGGTTTCCTCTCATTTGTCAAATTTCTTATATTCTTATGTTCTAAGTTTTAAGGCCTCAGTGACAGTGAGAAAAGTGAAAAAGACTTAAATATTTTGTAATACATGTAGTAATAAAATGCATTGTCAACATTAGCACTGCTGTATAATTGAAGCAAAAGACAAACACAGAAAATGAAAATGTAAATAGAAAGTATCCATCTCATTCAAGAAAATTAAACATTGTAAAATATTTGTCCATTTCAGTACACTTGAAAGCAACAACCAAACAATTCAGCGGCAGCCACCAACTCACACGCAGAACCATAGGTGAAGGGCTTAAGCATTTCAGTCTTATAGTGCTCCTGTGTAGTATAATTATCTCCTGTGCCGTCATCAGTGCACACCTTGAACCTGTCCCAGTCATTCAATACATAAGACACAATGTTCCTCCGGATATCAAGAGTGAGCCTGATATGGCCGTGCAATATGTAACAAAGAGAATGGAAAAGGCAGGTGCCATCTCCGGGCATGGAAACCACTCAGTAAGTGACATTTCTTTGATCGATGGTGATCACTTCGATAGACATGTTAATGGGGGTACAGTTGGAACGATAAAGGAAATGGGTACATGAACAATGTAAAGTAAGTCTAAAATACCTACACAATAACTATAATCGTAATAAACGAACAATAAAACAGTGGAGAAGCCGTGGATTAAATAAAAAGGCTGTAGTTATCAGCAGGGAGATGTGAATCCCGTGGCGAAGCAAGAAAGGGAATGTAGAGACCGGAGCGACGGATGGCCTTATATAGGCAGGCAGCCAACAAGGTGGGAGGCGTTGGGATGGGGGACACAACGTCGCCTCACACGGTGACTGAGCTGCAGGCTATGGACGTATATATGTACATAAGTAGGATTCAGTTAGCGTTGGGAACCCGCGTACCAAATTTCTTGAAGATGGGCCCATAAGTAACAAAGACCATTGAAAAGTTCAATATGGCGGCCGACAGTGGCGTCTTACCACTGAAATAAGTACGTACATTGGTTTCGGTTAGCGCAGGGAAGCCGCCTACCAAATTTCGTGAAGATGGGGCCATAAATAAGAAAGTTCAACATAGCAAACGTTGTCGACCGTTATGACCGTTACGCTTAGAATTTCTATATGAAACCTGCTTAACTTTTGTAAGTAAGCTGTAAGGAATGGGCCTGCCAAATTTCAGCCTTCTACTTACACGGGAAGTTGGAGAATTAGTGATGAGTCAGTGAGTGAGTGAGTCAGTCAGTGAGGGCTTTGCCTTTTATTAGTACAGATATAGTAATGTATCTACCATTTTCCTATACACAGACACAGCAATCAGGCAGGTTCGTCTCCAGGTTGGTGGCCAAGTAATCCTGTTCCCTGCATTTATAATGTTCCTTGCATCGGCC
>JANRMT010062854.1:4537482-4547482 GCA_026402145.1 Polypterus bichir lapradei | reverse complement strand
AAGCTGCTTCTCATTGTGAAACCGGTTGGAGTCTGAAGCCCTGATTTAGCTGGTCATCTGTTGTCTTGTTTCATGCCTCATTTCTGTTTGCTTGCCATTTAAAGAAGAAAAGAATCAATTCAGAGGAATGAATTCTTAAGAACAGGGCTATTAAAATGAAAGGAACAGGAGTTAATTAGCAGTGAAACTGGTCACTGATTAGGGAAAGAGGTTAGAATGAAACACTGAAGCCACTGCGGCCCTCCAGGCCTGGAGTTCGACACCCCTGTCTTAAGTAGTCATTGGATCTTTATTATATCTTCTCTGTTTAAATGTAATGAGACCAGCCTATCTTCACCAAGGGGCAGCATGGTGGCGCAGTGGGAAGCACTGCTGCCTTGCAGTTTTGAGACCTGGGTTTGCTTCCCGGGTCCTCCCTGCGTGGAGTTTTCATGTTCTCCCCGTGCCTGCGTGGGTTTCCTCTGGTACTCCGGTTTCCTCCCACAGTCCAAAGACATGCAGGTAAGGTGCATTGGCGATTCTAAACTGTCCCTAGTGTGTGCTTGGTGTGTGTGTGTGTGCACGTCCTGCGGTGGGCTGGCACCCTGCCCGGGGTTTGTTTCCTGCCTTGCACCCTATGTTGGCTGGGATTGGATCCAGCAGACCCCAGTGACCCTGTGGTTAGGATATAGCGGGTTGGATAATGGATGGATGGATGTCTTCACCAAGAAAAATCAAATGCTAAGCCTGTAGCAAAAACATGAAATATTAAGAGCCTCATACATTATTCTTGCTTAAGAAGTACAATGGCATGTGCTTCTAAATAGATTTTAAAATCTTAAATTGTTAATATGCATTTAATCTGTAAACTTAAGCTTTATATTTAGAACTGAACTGCAACGTTATATGATTAACTCAGCATCAAATCATGTTCATGCTACACAATGAAAGCAGTTTTTGCCTGTCTGTAACATGAAAACACTTCAGAATAAAGCTATATATTAAATAGTCCATACATAAAGAATGGAGAGGGGGTGTTTCAGTCTTTGAGCAATATTTTTCTAGAAGTAAGTATATTAAAAACTTTCAAAGATAAAGTTAAAGCAACAAAACAAGAAAAGAACCAAAGAATTCATAGCAGTATTTTACTTAAGTTTATAGTATTTTAATCACTCTTCAAATGCCATCTTATGTGAAAGTCTAATGATATAAGCATTGCTTAATAAAGAATTGCAGGCCTGTCAGAAACCTAAATGATTTCACAATAAGACAATACCGTCTACTGTTACCTGGGAAGTGTCAAGGTCAGAGTTGCATTTTTGTCATTTGGGTTCAGTATGTCTTAGAACGCAATGGGTTAATTATATTTTTGTTTACATCTAAATAAATTTTGTGGTGGTGCCATTTTTTTTATATCGGATTTTCTATTTTGTTATATTCTGATCGGTCTGTATCAAGGGCATAAAGGTCAGAGTCATGCACTTCTTGATTTTTCGAGGTTTGTGGATAGAATAAATTAGTGTTTCAATCTAATATTTGACAAAATTTTATTAATTGACAAATTTCATCTTACATTTTGACTGTAGTTACCTGAAATTACTGTTTTTTGACTCTTCTGCTATGTTCTTTTATTTAAGATTTTGCTTTCATGTCCTGGGCTTTTTTTATTAGTGCATTTTATTTCCAGTGTTAACCTTTGCATTTAGGATTTTTTGAACAGGCAGCTGCAATAGCTGACATAAACAAAGCATACAACATAATTTACTTAGACATTCAAAAAGCCTTTGAAACAGCCCCACATCGAAGATTCATTCTAAAACTAGAAGCTGTAGGCATCAGAGGTAACCTGCAAAACTGCATCTCAACTTGATTAACTGGCAGGAGACAAAGAATACAGATAAGAGGAGAAGTGGAGTGGAGGTCATCAGTGAAGTCCCTCAGGGGACTATTACTTTTTCTGATTTATATTATTGACATTCATTCCAGTGTTATTAGCAAACTTGTGAATTTCGCAAATGATACTATTGCAGGTGCAACAAAAAATTCAGAAAGATCTGGGTAAGCTTCAGAACTGGGCAGATCCTTGGAAAAATCAGTTTAATGTTGAAAAGAGAGACATCAGTTATAAATACAAGATGGGGGACACTGTCCTACATGAGGCAAAATTTGAAAAGAATTTAGGGGTTATGTTGACACCACATTTTCAGCATCTAAACAAAGCACAGAAGCAATTAAAAAGGCAAAGAAAATATTAGGTATATCATACAAACCGTTGAATAGAAATCAAGGAACGTTATACTCAGACTATATAATGCACTAGTGAGACCACATCTGGAGTGTTGTGTGCAGTTCTGGTCACCACACTACAAGAAAGACATAGCAGCACTTGAAGCTGAGAAGAGGAGTGCAACCAGGTGCAACTCCAGGACTTAAGGACATGTCCCACTCTGACAAGCTCAGAGAATTAAACCTGTTTATTCACAGGCAGAGTAAACTGCATGGAGACCTAATCCAGGTTTTCAAAATTCTCAAAGGGATTGATAAAGTAAATCCTGCACAATTATTTCAATTTCATAGTGAGTCACATACTCGAGGACACCAGTGGAAAGTAAAGAGAAGAGCATTTAGGACAGAAGCCAGGAAGCACTTCTTTGTGCAAAGAGTTCTTGGAATCTGGAACTAACTACCGAGACATGTACCTGTAGGTGCTGCAGAAACCTTGACAACCTTTAAGAAAAATCTGGATGAGATAGTAGGACAGCTTAACTAAACAAATTAGCTACATGAGTCAATGGTCTGCTCTCCTCTATCAAATTCCTTATGTTCTTAAGTTCTCTATGTTCTGTGCTATCACACAGCGGAGCCAGTACTAAAAGTAGATTAATCACAGCCCCCAGAACTATTCTGATTATTGTAAAAAGCCTGTTTCTGAAAAGTAGTCATACTAGATTATTTTAGGGATTTATGTTGCAGTCAAAGTAGAGAGTTTTTCTCATAATTTAATAGGTATAAGATAAGCATGATTTTTCAGCATTAGTAATGAAGAGGTTTCACTACTTTATAATTTGTGTTTAGATAATGAAAATATGTATATAGCAAAAAAGGAATAAGTTTACATTATTTATAAAAGATCTAGATCAAGCAGCAGCTTTTCAGAAATAGTTGTTTTCTTACAACATATAAAAAATGTATAGTTTATGCCTGCACTATCCATCTGTCCATTTGCTTAACTGTTTATATCCATTTTCAGCAAATTCTCCTGTTTCTTGTACCCGTGCTAAAATACTGATCCATTCGTGTAATATTTACAATGCCACGCATTTCCATCAACTGTAGGTTCAAACTTATTATAGTTACATTATAAGTAGTATATACAGTAAATATTAAATACATTGAATTTAAAAGAAAAATAATGAACATTAGAACAATCTACATGAAAACAGGCCATTCAGCCCAACAAAGCTCGCCAGTCCTATCTGCTTACTTCTTCAAGTCGAGTTTTGAAAGTCCCTAAAGTCTTACTGTCTACCACACTACTTGGTAGCTTATTCCAAGTATCTATCGTTATTTGTGTAAAGAAAAACTTCCTAATGTTTGTGTGAAATTTACCCTTTATAATTTTCAAATTGTGTCCCTGTGTTCTTGATGAACTCATTTTAAAATACAAGTCTCGATCCACTGTAGTAATTCCCTTCATAATTTTAAACACGTCAATCATGTCACCTCTTAATCTTCTTTTGCTTAAACTGTATAGGCTCAACTCTTTTAATCTTTCCTCTGGTAATCCACCTATCTTGGTATCATCTGCAAACTTAACCAACTTGTTACTTATATTCCTATACAAATAATTTATATATATTAAAAATAGCAGCGGCCCTAGCACTGACCCCTGTGGAACACCACTCTTAACATCGGCCAGTTCTGATGAGGTTCCTCACACCATTACCCTCTGCTTCCTGTGTCTGAACCAATTCTGCACCCATCTAAAAACATCACCCTGAACTCCCAGTTTTTTTAGTTTGATGCCCATCCTCTCATGTGGCACCTTATCAAATGCTTTCTGAAAGTCAAAGATAAAGATAATATCCTGTTTAACTTTGATCATATCCTTTTGTTGCCTCCTCATAGAATTCCACCATGTTAGTAAAAATGACCTCCCTCTTTTGAATCCATGCTGACTGTTCCTAATAACTCCTGTCCTTGCCACATGTTGTTCAATCTTATCCTTAATAATTCCTTCTATTAATTTTGATGCATGTTAAGCTTACTGGCCTATAGTTGCTTGGATCTGCCCTGTCACCCTTTTTATATAATGGGATGATATTTACCATTTTCCAGTCCTTCGGAATCTCTCCAGTATGCAGTAACTTCCTAAAAATATGTGTCAAGGGTTTATATATGTACTCTAGCCTCCTTAAAAACTTGAGAGTAAATATTATCTGGTCCTAATGATTTGTTTTATTGCAGTTTATTTAATCTGAGCAGTACTGCTCCCTCTACAATTTCCAAATTCTTCAGTACCTCTTTAGTAGTCCCGTTTACCTCTGGGAGATTATCCGCTTCATATGTGAAGACCTTAGAAATATGTAAGTTTAGGGCATCCACTATTTCATTGTCTGTATCTTTTAATTCCTCTTTACTATTTCTGATGCACTCAACCTCCTCCTTGACTGATCTTTTACTACTAAAATACTGAAAGAATGTCTTAGGGTCTTCATTTACCTTATCTGCTATATTCCTCTCCAACTGTCTTTTAGCCTCCCTGATATCCTTCTTAGTGGTTACTCTCATGTTCTCATACACTCTACGATTCACTTTGAAGTCATTAGTCTTATATGCCTTATAAAGCAGTTTGTTTCCTTTGCAACTTCTTTTTTAAATCTTTATTAATCCATCATGGAGTTTTTTTTTAATTTCCTATTAATTCCAATTTTAGGTATGTATCTGTCCTACATTACATTTAAAATATTTTTAAACCTGTTCCACTGGTCCTCGACTGTCTTCACACTTAAAAGCTTATCCCAGTGTATCCTCCTTAGACTTTATCACATCTCGTCAACATTTGCCCTACCAAAGTTCAACTTAACAATTTTAGTCTTTGCATCTGCAATTGCAATTGAGAATTGTATTATATTATGGTCACTTGACCCTAGTGGTTCAATTACCTCTACAACCTCAATTCTATCTTGATTATTACAAAATACTAAATCCAGACAGGCTTCACCCCATGTTGGTGCTTTAACATGCTGTGTTAAAAAACAGTCACTGATTACAGTACTTCTAAAAACATCTGCAAGGTTATCCCAGTAAAACATTTATAATTAAAGTCCCCCATCACAATAACATCTCCCTGTAAACTTGCCTTTCTGATATTACTAAAAAGATATGTGTTAAAATTACTGTCTGAACTGGGTGGTCTATAACACACTCCTTCAATAAGACCTCTTTCCCTAATATTTTCCAGGCAAGGCCACATGCCCTCACTAAGATTGGGCTCATTGTTCAACTGAAGAGGACTTACATTTAAACCCTGTTTGGCATAAACAGCAATCCCACCTCCTTTTCTGTTCTGTCTAATCTTCCTAAAAATGTGTATCCCTCTATGTTATACTCATCCCCATCTTTCTTATTTAGCCAGGTTTCTGTTATAATGTCATAATTATGCTCTGCTATGTACAGCTCCAACTCACTTACCTTATTTTTGATACTTCTACCATTAAGTCAAGCTTTTTTAATGTGTTACTCCTTCTACATTTAAATGTTGGCTTAGAATTCATATTACTACGCATTTTTATTTCTACACCGTTGTTTGTTGTATTGTGCATAGATCTAAACCTGGCCTGTTCTAAACTCCCTGAAGCCCCCCATTTCCCTATTTTACACAATTCTCAATTAGCCTTCTCATACTCCTCCCCAATACATTGGTGCCCCTCCAGTTTAGAAGTAACCCATCATGGCAGAACAGGTCCCATCTGTTCCAAAAGGAGTCCAACTTGTTTTTTATGTAGTACAATTTATGAAAATAATATATAAAGCATTATTAATATTGTCATTATTATGATCCTAAAATATTATTTTATATATTTTGTTATCTAGTGGGATCCCCTCAAGGTTGCTGGATATAATGGCCGGCCTGTACACTGGTACTGTGAATGCTGTGCAGAGTGGAGGCAGAACCTCTTGTTTTTTTCCCACTTGATTCTGGGGTTCATCAGGGGTGTGTTCTTGCTCCTACTCTGTTCAATGCCTGTATAGACTGGGTGTTGGGCAAGGTCGTGGGGTCTAGCAGCTGTGGGCATCTGTTGGTGAAGATCTTGACTTTGTTGCCGATGTTGTGATCTTCACGGAGTCAATGGAGGCTCTGATTGGGGATCTCTAGAGACTGGGCGAGCAGTCTGAGTGTCCTGGATAAAAACCAAGATCCAGGCATTAAATAACCTTTTGGGCACAGCCTTCAGCAGTGTGTCTGTCTGCAGAGAGAGTGTCAACCTTGTCGAGAGGTTTACTTACCTTGGCAGTGACATTCATGTCTCTGGTGACTCTTCCTATGAAGTCAGTAGACAAATTGGGAGAGCATGGGGGGTCATGAGGTCACTGGAAAGGGGTGTATGGCGCTCCCGATATCTATGCAAAAGGACGAAGGTCTAAGTCTTTAGAGTCCTGGTGCTTCCTGTTTTGCTATATGGTTGTGAGACATGGACACTATCCAGTGACCTGAGACAAAGACTGGACTCCTTTGGTACTGTGTCTCTTGGGTCAAAATCCTTGGGTACCGTTGGTTTGATTTTGTGTCAAATGAGCAGTTGCTCATGGAGTCCCGAATGAGGCACATTACCTGCACTGTGAGGGAGCGTCAGTTAGGGCACTACGGCCATGAGGCACGGCTCCTCGAGGGTGATCCAGCTCGTGATCCTCATTGTTGGGAACCCGAGTGGCTGGACCAGGCCAAGGGTTCGCCCACGTAACACCTGGCAGCGGCAGATATAGGGTCATTTCCAGAGGGCAGGACTGGACTGTGTGTCTGCCTGGGGGGTTGCCAATCGGGATCCCAAGTTGTTTCGTTGTGTGGTGGGTGCGGCAATGCACTGTACCAGTGCATGCTCCCGAACTTGACTTTACTTGACTTGTTATCTAGCACTAAAATGTTCTTTTTCTGAAGTTGTCAGTAGTTGTCTTATTCAACACGTACATTAAGAAGACATATTTTCTTCTTTCTCTCCTCTGTCCTTTGCCTGCTAATGTACATCAGAATTGTCTGCTATGAATTTGAGTTTCCATCTGCTCACACATCAAGGGGGTGGGCTGGAGATTAGTAAAGTAAAAGCAAAATATGAAGAAAATTAAACATACTTGTTGTCCACAAGATAGTTCTTTGAAGAAAGACTTAAACAACTGTAGCCCCTTCTCCAGAGATATACCAATAAGAATATTGTTTTTTTTGTGAATTTTTAGGTTTGTTTGTATAAAAGTTATCATGTAAAGTCATTAAACTATGCAGATTACATAGCTGGCCATTACTGAGGAAATGATCTGAAAATAAGAATAAGGTTATTTTAATGAACTAAAAAGGTTTTCCTGCACAACATATTTGAAAGCTTTATCAAGATTTCTGTTCATTCATTCATTCATTCATTCATTTTCCACCACTTACCTGAGACTGGGTTGTGGAGGTCAACCATCTTAGCAATGAGGCTCAAACGTCTCCTTCCCCGGCCACATCTGCCAGCTCATACTGTGTAATTCCAAAGCGTTCCCAGGCCATCGTGGTTTATGTGTAATCAGCAAGATATCTAAATGACAACATGGAGTATGTTTGGTTGGGAATTGAGCTCATTATACATACTTAGGTTCTGTTTTAAAATGGATCAAAACAAGTCAACTTATTTCATATAGTGCTCTTTTCTGAGTGCATATTCAGTGCACTATAACAATTTTACCAGTAAAATACAACAGCAAAGTTTACAAATTATAAAATGCACAGACATAAAAATAGAGATTAGTTTAAACACAGAGTAAACAAACCGACTTCGGAATGATTAAGACTAAAGGGTTCTAACAGTATACAGTAATTACAATAATATTATTAGAAACATAATAAATAAGCACCATGTGGATAACTGGAAATCATAACATTATAAGCAGAACAAAAAAGCAGTACATCATTGCTAATAAGAGGTTTTGAAAACTTTAAATTTGTTAAATAAGTGAAATGGCACAAGCCATTAAGTACTTCCTGCATGGAGTTTGCATGTTCTCTCCATGTCTGTGTGTTTTTCCTCCTGGTGCTCTGGATTCCTCCCACAGTTCAAAGGCCAGCAGGGTAGGTGAATTGGCAACACTCAGCTGGCCCCATTGTGTGTTCGCTGTGTGGGTGTGTGAGTTTGTGTGCCCTATGATGGACTGGCACCCTGTCCAGGGTTTGTTCCTGCCTTGTGCACAATGACACGACAAGCCATTAAATATTTATATCCAAAAACAATCTTCACACAGGTGAAAGAATAGTGCTTGTATGTAAAACAAATATATAAATAAATGGAACATGCTTCTTGGTATTGTTTGCATGTTTATGCAGTCCATTTAGTTTGTAGTGAATGCTTCAATTTGTATAAAGTCTCATCTGCAACATAACAATGTCTTGCTAATGTAGCTTAAAAGTATATACTTTTATAAAATTGAACATTCAGGTTTCAACTCTATCTTTGTATATTTAATGTACTGACAGCCACCCTTCCAGGGGCAGTAATATATTCTGAGCACATATTGCCTTCCATTATATTTAATTGTTATTTTATCAGACACTTTTGTCCAAAGCAGTTTTCAAATGACAATGCAGCTTCTGTTTCCAGATTACAATGTAGCTCAGGTCTAAAACCACCTGAAACTGATATTTCCTTTAAAGTCTCTTTAAAATATACTTTAAGATCTTGCTATGTTTCAATGTTTTTTTCAGTTAAGTAGGAGATAAATGAAACTCTTTTCTAGAAAATGTTCCCTGCTAGAGTCTTGAAATGACACGGTGTACTTGTCAATTGAAAATCTTTTATTTCCATTTCACTGCTTTACTTATACTGCCTTGGCAGAAAGGCTCAGTTCTACCATCTTTGACTATTAAATGCTGCAAATGGCCTCCTTTCATTCAAAAATATTCTATGAAGAATAATTATTAAATAAAAATAAATTTGTACAATAAATCAGAAAATTTTTTGATCTATTATTTTCAATCACTAATCAATCTGATGAACTGTTTTATTTGCTGCTCTTTCTTAAAGAGTTCAGAGAAAAGTCATTTGTTCTAATTTACATGCAGTTTATAAACAGGAGTATCAAAAAAATGTAATGCATATTCTGCCAAATGGCCAAGAGGCTTCTCTGAGACATTTAGAACATAAAAACATTTAAACGAATAGAAGGTCATTTCACCCGTGAAATCACTTTCCCCTTTGCATTTTTTTCTGCATACATTGATTTCTTGCAATGGGGAATAAATTAGCAAAAAATTGAACTGTTTATTAAATGAACCAGAAAAACATTTGAGGGCCCTAGTCATAGAGGTGCCCTTTTCAGTGTGGCAAACTGCCTAAGAATCTGTTTGAAATGTTAAATCTTCAAAGTCTGTGATTTGTCTCATCAACATCTAATACATAAAACATCACGTTTAAGACCTCCTTCTTGCCCTTTGTATTTATACCATCATCAGTGGTTCAAATGCTGCTCTCTTATAAAAATAATTGATGAGTTTTGCTCAGTTTATTATGTTTCATATTAGTGAAAATGTTTTAGATTTCTTCTTGTAAACAAATGGAAATTTGGAATTCAGATTTTGTCCTTCAAGTTAAAATACTTTGCCCTACTGTATTTAAGAATATTTTTGCAACAGTTATAAAATTAATCAAACGGCATTTAAATTTGCGAAGATAAAATAGTGGTACTTTGCCAATTTGTCATTAGCTCAGTCAAGGGACAACACGATTACTGGCTATGTCTGTTTTATACTAATGCTGTAAATCTATTATACTGTAGT
>JANRMT010062854.1:4513600-4537082 GCA_026402145.1 Polypterus bichir lapradei | reverse complement strand
GGCTCCTTAGGCATTGGGGCACCCCCTGCCGGTGACCACGGGCCCCTATAGGGTTGAGCTTCCAAGGTCTGTTCCCGTGGTCCCCAAAGCCACCATGGCGGTCGCCCCTTTGTGGTCTGGAGGAGGCGCAAGCCCTCCTCTGGTCCACCTGGGCATCCCAGCTGGGTACCACCCCCAACCACTCGCCACAATATATACATATATAAGGCGAAGTGCAGTACCATTTTTATATTAAGTGCCATAAGGGCACTGCCTCACCAGATGTTGTGTAAATTAAGTAATACGCTTCCCTCAGTAATTTAACATGTAATTTAAATGTTTAGAAAAGCCATTTGTTTTTTCTGCATAACTGATTTATTTTCCAAGTTTCAATCATATGTTCAATGTAATTACTTACCTAGAAAAATGTTTCTTTTTTTAGTATATGACATTGTCTTTAGCTGTTGCAAGCCTGTTTCTGGCTGGACCAATTGGCCCTGCAGTGTTCTCTAAACCCTTGGATATGTGTGTGTGTGTTTACACATATCCAACCTGAACTTTCCAGTTTATTGAAGTGACTTTAGTGAGAAGTCTTTGCCGGTATTAAAATGAGGACTGCCTGTTGTTGTTCCTTTTTGTTTTCAATTGTATATTTGCACTTCCAAGTCAGTCTTTTCCCAGTAGAGGCCATACTAACCATTTCTTCCCTTTAGTGTAGCCACAGTAATTTAAAAAAAAGAGAATCACTATCAAGAATGCAGTGTTCGTAAAACATTATGCTGCTCTAAATTTGATAAAGTTGGAAACCTACTCACTGTTCACAAAGGCATGATTAATCAACTAATACTTATACTTTAATACAGGCATTTACATATTATTATACAAATATCTCATTCAGACATATACAGGCAGCATGTTGTCATGGCTAAGGCTCTTGACTCTAAATGTTCAAAAATCTGTTTCAGCTCACTATAAGATGCTAAACCTGCCTATGTTCCAAATCTAAAAAAAAAAGACATATCCTTATCTTGGAAATCAATTTGCATTAGCCAAATATATAGCAAGTTGCAGATAGGCAGTGCTCAGGCTAGGATTTAGAGCTGATCCACATGTATATATGCCCTGTGTATGCTGTTTTGCTAGCGACTGAAACATTCACAATGTCCTCTGCACAAATTATTGTTCTTTATAAATTGCACAGCTCTTATTCAGATAGCAACTAATCATTTAGCACAAAAGTCAGCAGGAACACAAAACACTAGAGACTTGGGCTTTTGTTAACTTGCATGGCCAAATTCCAATGACCAGAAACACAGTTAGACTGGTTCACCTTGGAAGACAGCCTCCCCCCTCCGCTCCACAAGCAGAATTGCTTACAAAAGTGACTGTTACTCTAGCCTTTTCTATAAGATGGCTGTGTCCCAGTGAGTCTTAAACATGTACAATACAAGCATTGAAATGTTGTCCTAATATACTAAGAGACATCTTTAACATTAAGCGTAAGAAACTTTTTAAAGAAACTGCCTATGATAAACAGAAAGGACGTCCAGTGTTACGGGAAAGGGAACTAAAGAATCTCAGATCCTATTTTGTATCTGAGCAACAATGATGAGGAAAAATTGAACAAATGTCGCTTATTTTTACTGTTTAATCAATAGTATTTACATTCACTAAAGTTAATCTTTGAAGTTATTAAGCAGTGAGAGGTACTATATGGTATAAAATATTTTTACACTGAAATGCAGCATATTTTGTAGTTCAGTGGAAAGTCTTCTCGGATTAACACTTTTATGATCAGATTCTTATGACACACTTGGCTGGTTACTACTAATTACTTAATTAAGAGGGAGGAAGGACAGTCTTTTCTTTGAGCATGGAGGGGTTTTGTCCTCTACTCAGGCTTGATAAGGCCTTACATAATGACTTCTTTCTGGAAGTGCAGTCAAGACTGAAATTAGAAACTTATCTGTTTGTCAGCATACCATGCAACTGAACACTTCTTTTTTCATGTGAAAAAGAGGATCTGGGACATTTTTTTTCTTCTATATTACACAGAGAGTTGTTTTTTCTTGGTCTATACAGCATGAAAATAAAAGAAAGCTAGGCGCTAAGCTGTTTTATATACAGCTGCAGTCTGTCTGGTTGGCCCATGAGAATAAGTTTTCAATAGTGGCTCTTTTCTGATATATTCCCAACGTCCCTATGTGAATGTAAAATGTGCTTCTTGCGGGCTTTAGTCAATTTTAGAAACAGAAAGACTGAATTGCCCGATGAACCGTAATTCACTCAATTTCCAGAATATGAACCATCCTATCTTTACCAGACAAGTGAATGGTAGTCACAGTTTAAAGCTAATGAACACAAAAGTACAGCTTCCATCATGCTGAAAACAATGAATGCCATTTTTAAATGTGGCCAAATAAAGAACTAATTAGCAGGGTTGCCAGATGTTCTGAAATAAAGAAAATATGCTGAGTAAGTTTCTTTTGCCTTAGCCTTTGGGTTTATTAGCATGCAAATTGGTTTTGATTCATGTTTAAAATAAGAAGGGGATCACATGAAAATGAGGTCTGTAAGAGAAATGCTTGCTCCGTAATTGAGGTTTGACAGGTTAAAATTCTGTCTTAGAGCAGATTTATTCTGTTATGGTGTTTCAACAGAATTATTTCATTTTATATGGATTGTAATCTTAATAATTGCAGCACAGTGGTGCAGTGGTTAATGCTACTGCCTCTTGGATTCAGGAATCTGGGTTTGAATCCTGTGCTTGGCAGCTTTCTGTGTGGAGCTTGCACATTCTCCCAATGTATGCGTATTGCATTCTGGTTTTCCATTCACATCCCAAAGGCGTACAGTTTATATTTAGTCAATCAACTTTTAACTGGGCCAGAAAGAGTTTAGATGTGTACATAAGGCCAGATTAGTCTGGGTGATTTAGCTCCTTAACTGAGAGTTGATTAGATTTTTTAAAATGTAGTGTGTGGACACCAGATCATTTAACACAGAGCGGTATTTCAAACTCTTGATTTGGGTGTAAGAGTCAATCACTTCATCACCCCCTCTTATCCCCCTTGATCAATTTGGTACAGATACTCCATTGTTTCATCAGGCAGGGTGGGAGGAGTATGCGAAAAGGCTCCTTTTCATCACTGGCACATCACACCCAGAAGACCCTGATGGTAGACCAGCCTCTTTGTTTATGTGAGTGAACGCTGAAATGGTTTGGTATTGTATATTGACTTGCTGCATTTCTAAAAGTATGTGATGTGGATCCCTGATACCCTGATTTGGATTGGATGGAATGAGAACGTAATGATATGTTATGCTTACAAAATCATTTGGTGTTCATTCCTCTCCACGTTCTCTCAGCCAGGGACAGAAAAAGCAGAGTAACAATTTTACTGTGGCCCAAGAGATCAAAAAACAAAAAATCAATATCAAAGGGAACAAAGCCCAAAACACAGTACCAAATATCAAGTAAAAAAAGCCCACACAAAATTGTAAAGCCCTTAGTCTAACTCTACTAACCAGGAAGAGTCTGACATTGGCCATTTTGACCATCAACTACTGTAAAACGTCACACATTGAAACTTATGATTGTAACATGCTAGCAACACAGCTAGCGTTTCACAAAATCCTATGAAAAATCCAATATAGTGGTGCACCAAGACATGAAAACAATTATATGGTTGTTAGAATGATATTGTTTCAATATATTGAACTGGCATAATAATGCCTGGAAGGATTCCTCAGAGATAAAAACATCCATACAGCAGAAAATGCACAAAGTAGAAGCCAAGAAAAAAGTACAAAATCATGACACCGGCTTTCCTGCATTCTGAATTTGAATGAACAAAGGTAGTACATGGGTGACTTTATAAAGCACTTTTTGTCTATGCTATGATAAGTACTAATAGTATGCCAAAATGCAAATATGCAATCCATTGTCTAGCATATCCTATGCTTGTAAGTGTCATTACATCTAAAATACTACAACTTGAAAACATGGGCAACATGTCAAATTATGATAATGGCAATTTGTTTAATTATGTTTTTGAGGTTAAATGCTTTATTTTCTTGGGAATGGTTTTTGCCTTGCACATTATACTTCCGACAACCTTCTAACTGACAAAATTAGTTAAAAAAATGGATCAATAGATGATGTCTTACTTTAATTATGACAGATGCTATCAGAAAAGCACAGGGTCATAGGCGTGGGCTTCCTGTGACCCAGTACAGACAAAGCAGGTTCATAATGTGAAGTTAATGGAAAAATAGCTGAAAATTATGTCAAAAATAAAATTATCCAAAAAATATCCACTTTGCAAGATAAGGTACCATAGGAGGGATAAGAACATGAATTGTTGGATGGATATCTTGTTTTTTCCCATTTAGTTTGTTGTTCTAAACCACTCTTCCACATATACATCTCCCATACACTATATAAAAATACAAATACAGAATTACTAAGTTAAAACTCAAGTTACATTCAACCAGAACACAATCCTGAACCAAAAAACTCAATTTACTCTACTCACCCACTCATTAACACAAATGGTTTACTCATCTAAATAGCTAATCATGCAGATACAAACCACTCTGTTTAATGTGGTTTAGTGTGGTTTAATGTGGTTAAAGAGATTTAGCTGTTGTACTAACAAACATTAGAATGATCAACATGTGTGATCTAAGAGTCTTTGGTTGTAGTATTATTTTTAGTACTAGATGTTCTGCTTCAAGCATCACAAGAGTTTCCATAAGTCTCTAGATTTTACAAACAACATCCTATTAATGACAGTTCTGTGGGTTAAAATACCTTTGCTAATGAGAGAGAGATGTTAAAGAAGATTTGCTATACTTTTTCATGCTAACAGAAAGGCCATAATTTCTTAAATAACTGTTCTTTGTAACAGAGATGTGCGAAAAGGCATATGCTGCACCACAACATGCTGTATCTTGTAGCAGATGGGTTATAGCAGTAGAAGATCATGCTTGGTTCTATTCCTGTCAGTTAAGATCAGGAAGAAGAGGCTATGAACAGCATGTGATCACCAAAACTGGATGACTGAAGATTGGAAGAATGCAGTCTGGCCTTGATTTCTGCTGTGATGTGCAGATGGTAGGGTCAGAACTGGGCAAAAACAGCACAAATCCACAAATCCCCCATCCTTTTTTTAAAGTTACAGTTTGATGATGGTCATGTAATGTTGTAAGGAATGTTTTCATGACACACACTTCTTTCAGCTACTCCCGTTAGGGGTTGCCACAGTGGATCATCTTCTTCCATATCTTTCTGTCCTCTGCATCTCGTTCTGTTACACCCATCACCTGCATGTCCTCTCTCACCACATCCATAAACCTTCTCTTAGGCCTTTCTCTTTTCCTCTTCCCTGGCAGCTCTATCCTTAGCATCCTTCTCCCAATATACTCAGCATCTCTCCTCTGCACAAACCAACGCAATCTCGCCTCTCTGAATTAGAGCTGACCCTCTAACATACTCATTTCTAATCCTATCCATCCGTGTCACACCCAGTGCAAATCTTAGCATGTTTAACTCTGCTACCTCCAGCTCTGTTTCCTGCTTTCTGGTCAGTGCCACTGTCTCCAACCCATATAATATAGCTGGTCTCACTTCCGTCCTGTAGACCTTCCCTTTCAGTCTTACTGATACCGATCTGTCACAAATTACTCCTGACACTCTTCTCTGCCCATTCCACCCTGGCTGCACTCTCTTTTTCACCTCTCTTCCATAATCTCCATTACTCTGTACTGTTGATCCCAAGTATTTAAACTCATCCATCTTCGCCAACTCTACTCCTTGCATCCTCACCATTCCACTGACCTTCCTCTCATTTACACACATGTATTCTGTCTTGCTCCTACTGACCTTCATTCCTCTCCTCACTAGAGCATATCTCCATCTTTCCAGGGTCTCCTCAACCTGCTCCCTACTCTCGCTACAGATCACAATGTCATCTGCAAACATCATTGTCCACGGGGACTCCTGTCTAATCTCGTCTGTCAACCTGTCCATCACTATTGCAAATAAGAAAGGGCTCAGAGCCGATCCCTGATGTAATTCCACCTCCACCTTGAATGCATCCGTCACTCCTTACCACTGTCACATTTCCCTCATACATATCCTGTACAACTCTTATGTACTTCTCTGCCACTCCCGACTTCTTCTTACAATATCACTGCTCCTATCAAGGCATCCTTTCGTATGCTTTCTCCAGGTCCACAAAGACGCAATGCAACTCCTTCTGGTCTTCTCTAAACTTCTCCATCAACATCCTCAAAGCAAACATCGCATCTGTGGTGCTCTTTCTTGGCATGAAACCATACTGCTGCTCACTAATCATCACCTCACTTCTTAACCTAGCTTCCACTACTCTTTCCCATAACTTCATGCTCTGGCTCATCAATTTTATCCCCCTGTAGTTATTACAGTCCCGCACATCCCCCTTATTCTTAAATATTGGCACTAGTACACTTCTTCTCCTCTCCTCAGGCATCCTCTCACTTTCCACTTTGCCACCTCTCTCTTCACCTTGCGCCTTATCTCCTTGTACTCTTATCTACTTTCTGCATCTCTCTGACTATCCCACTTCTTCTTTGCCATCTTCATCATCTGTATACTCTCCTGTACTTCCCCATTCCACCACCAGGTTTTCTTTTCCTCCTTCCTCTGTCCAGATTTCACACCAAGCACTCTTCTTGCTGTCACCCTTACTACTACTTATGCTGTAGTTTCCCTACTGTCTGGTAACTCTTCACTACCACCCAGTGCCTGTCTCACCTTCTCCCTAAACTCAACCTTGCAGTTTTCCTTTTTCAACTTCCACCATTTGATCCTTGGCTCTGCCCTCACTCTGTTCCTCTTCTTGATCTCCAACATCATCCTACAGACCACCATCCTATGCTGCTTAACTACACTTTCACCTGCCACCACTTTGCAGTCTTCAATCTCCTTCAGATCAACTGTTCTGCATAGGATGTAATCCACCTGTGTGCGTCTTCCTCCACTCTTGTACGTAATCCTATGTTCCTCCCTCTTCTTAAAATATGTATTTACCTTAGCCATGTCCATCCTTTTGGCAAAATCCACTATCATCTGACCTTCTTCATTCTTCTCCTTGACACCATACCTACCCATCACCTCTTTGTCTCATCTGTTCCCTTCACCAACATGTCCATTGAAATCCGCTCCAATCACCACTTTCTGTCCCTTGGTTACACTGTTCATCACTTCATCCAACTCAATCCAAAAATCTTATTTCTCCTCCATCGAACACTCAACTTGCAGCGCATATGCACTAACAACATTCATCATCACACCTCCAATTTCCAGCTTCATAATCATTACTCTGTATGACACTCTTTTCACCTCCAAAACACTCTTGACATACTGTTCCTTCAGAATAACCCCTATGCCATTTCTCCTTCCATCCACACCATGATAGAACAATTTGAATCCACCTCCAATTCACCTGGTCTTACTCCCCTTCCATTTAGTCTCTTGCACGCACAATATATCAACCTTTGTTCTCTCCATCGTATCTGCTAACTCTTCCCCTTACCAGTCATACTGCCAACATTCAAAGTTCCTACCCTCAGTTCCACTCTCTTTACTTTCCTCCTCTCCTCCTGCCTCCTGACATGTCTCCCCCTTATTCTTCTCCTTCTTTTTCTTCTTTGGCCAACAGTAGCTCAATTTCCAGCAGCACCCTATTGGCTAACAGTATTGATTCCGGTCATTGTTAACCAGGGGCTTGACTGATCTGGTATGGAAATTTGTATTGTTGTCTGCATATTGATTTGGCAAAATTTTACACCCGGATGCCCTTCCTCACGAAGAAACACACTGGTTTGTAGATCCCCTGTGGCTGGGTTGTTTTCTCGACACACACTATCCCAAGTAATACCAACTAAGCATTCTTTGAATGGTACAGTCACAACATTGGTGTTGACAATATACATTCCTTTATGAGCACACTTCACCTTTTTCAAATGGCTATGTCTAGCAGAATAATGCACCATGTGATGAAGCACATGTTATCTCAATCTGGTTCCATGAATATGACTGTCACTTTGGTTTATTCAAACAGCTTGTATATTCCCCAGCTCTAAATTCGTTAGAGCATCTTTGGGGTGAGGCAAAATGTGAGGTTCACAACATGAACATTTACTTAAAAAAATCTGCAACAAGTATGTCATGGTATAGTGTTAATATAGACCAAATTCCATATATACAGTAAGCCCTTGTTTATGGCGGTTAATCCATTCCAGACTCTATCGCGATAAATGAATTTCCGCGAAGTAGGATTCGTAAATTGAATATTTTCGCAGTTAGAGCATAGAAAACCTGTTTACGACCTTCTAAATACATTTTTTAACATTATTAGGGGCCTCTAGACATGAAATAACACCCTTTAGTCAAAAATTTAAACTGTGCTCCATGACAAGACAGAGATGACAGTTCCATCTCACAATTAAAAGAATGCAAACCTATCTTCCTCTTCAAAGGAGTGCACGTCAGGAGCAGAGAATGTCAGAGAGAGAGAGAGAGACAGAGAGAGAGAAAAGCAAACAATCAAAAATCAATAGGGCTGTTTGGGCTTTTAAGTATGCGAAGCACCGCCGGAAAAAGCAGCTGCAAGGAAGGGAGCAATGTGAAGGTAGTCTTTCAGCATTTTTTAGAGGAGCGTCCGTATCCTCTAGGCCAGTGTGCGAACAGCCCTTCTGCTCACACCCCCTCAGTCAGGAGCAGAGAATGTCAGAGAGAGTGAGATAGACAGAGAAAAGCAAACAATCAAAAATCAATACGTGGTGTTCGGGCTTTGAAGTATGTGAAGCACCGTGCAGGAAGCATATCTTATATCATTGAGAAGTTTTATTTAATACGTAATATGTGTTCTGATTTGGGTAGCTTCTAAGCCATCCGCCAATAGCGTCCCTTGTATGAAATCAACTGGGCAACAACTGAGAAAGCATGTACCATAAATTAAAAGACCCATTGTCCGCAGAAATCCGTGAACCAGCGAAAAATCTGTGATATATATTTAGATATGCTTACATTTAAAATCTGCGATGGAGTGAAGCCGCGAAAGTCGAAGCGCCATATAGCGAGGGATCACTGTAATGATTTTCACACCTGTAAATATAAAAACAGCTGAAGGAAGCCTATAGAACAGTACGCTTACAACTTACAGTTCCTTAGTGAGGTCTTCAAGAACTGTATATTCATCTCCAGGGATGTCAAAGGCATTTTCCTAGGCACAAGCAGAAGGGGATGTCTTCAGTTTTTCTGTCAGGCAGGCTTACTCTATAAGGCTGAAGTCGTCACTTTATATCCCTTCACAGTTCTGTTCCATAAAAAGTAACCAGTCAAATAAGAATATAATTCATGCTAAACATTAATATATGCAGAATACAGTACATTATTCACAGACCACCACTATACATGCAGTAAATTTTCTGCTGATCGACACTATGGTTGTTATTAAAGCCTTTTGTCAGTCAAATACTACATTTTTTACAATCTGCTGACCATTACTATAACATGGAATGCATTTTCTGCTGACCAACACTGCACCTGTTAGTTAAATCCTCTATTAAACTTCTTAAGCTCCTTCATTTACAAACTGCTTAAACTGGTACAATTACCTTTAAGGATTTTTCTTCTTGATGCCTCATTTACCAAGACATTATATTTCTATTAGGCTACAGTGTATTGCTACCGTGAAGAAAGTAAGTTAACTGATCTTTTTGACTCTAAAAGTAAAAAAAAATACAAGCAAGGTAAAGCAAAAAGTCACATCTAGAAATAAATCTAGAATAAACAGGAAAGGCACTGTTTGTGATTCTGTAAGCACAGAGTGAATAAGCATGTGCTCAGTATTTACATTAAACTAAAAACAACCTCAGGGCTGCACTATCTGCAGGTTGTAATGATTCAATATTTCATTGACACTCTAAGTTCCTGGCAAAGCGCCACAATAATCTGCTATCCATCATGGTCAACACTGTTGCAGCCAGCAATTTTAGCTTGAGATTTCAACATAGATTTTAACTTTCCATCAGGTACTTTTAAATTTATATTTAGAAAGCCTGATCTACAATTAGCCAGATGCATATTTGGGCTTGGTTTTCTAATTATATGATATTGTAAAATGCTATTAAGAAATATGTTTTATGTATTAGAATAATACATGTAATTACATTATATTATGAACTAGTAACAGCGCATTGCACGATAACGTACAGTGAATACACTAGACTTGAGCATTCATAGTTTTTTTTACTCTTTCTCTGTACATTTAGCATTTGTTTGCTCAGAGGTTGCTGCTTTCTTCACCCAAGCGGCCCGGGTCTTCTCTTCTTTCTTCGGCATCTTTTCACATTAATACTGATTAAGTCAGTGTTTGTGTTGCAATTAGTACGTTTTCCTTAATTTTTCACTTAAACTAGCACTTAAGTCTTCAATCTGCTTCAATAATGATTTAAGATATGAAAAAGTAAGGGAAGTGACGGCGAAGGTGGTAGGGATGAGAAAGGCTCCTGTACATATGCGCTGCACGGCCACCCTGTTGGCGGCTGGCGAGAGTTGATTCTACAATAAAATAAAATAAAAATAAAAAGAGGAATAACCTTGGAAGTTAATCATCACCCCAAAAGCAGATAGTAGATGTCACGTAGTATATGTGTACCAAATTTCAGGTCAGCAGTTGGTTTGCGAGCTACAGGTGATTTAAAATCCTCGACAGGCAAATGGACAGCCACGGTAGTGTATTATATAAGAAGATTGTTTTGGATATGACTGATTGGCCCAAAAATATTAAATAAACAAAAATGTCATTTTGGTCTCTTTGAAAAAGTAAATAAACAAATATTTAAAATATGTTCCAACTTTCAAAACAGTTAACTTTGTCCAGTGTGCACCTGAATGTTAAACCATATATACATTTTCTTACTTGCTTATCACTAGAATTTTAAAGAAGCCTGCTTATACAAGGTATGCTGTTTAGTTTAAGCATTAATAGGTTCTGTAAGGCAAGGGGGTGCTATGTTATGAGAAAATGAGAGGCACAAAAAAGTGGGACAGATATCGATAAAAAGTACAGGAAAGTAGGTTGATGGGGTATGGACATATGATGAGGAGAAACAATATATTTGTAGGAAAAACAGTAATGGGAATGAAAGTACAGGGGAAGAGAAAACGAGGGAGGCCAAAGCGGAGGTCGATGGATAAAGTAAAAGAAGATTTGAAAGGAAAGGATCTGACAGGGAAGGAGGTGAAAAACCAAGCTGTATGGAGAAGGTTGATCAAGCACATCAACCCCACAATGAATTGGGAAAAGATGAAGAGGAAGAAGAAGAAGATGTTAAAAGGATGTTTTTGGAAGTCTACTGTTTTGATTCAAGATCTGAAGTTATATGGCCAAGCTTCTTACCTCTAGGGATCACCCGTAGTGTTCATGAATTTCTTTTATTTCAATTCATTGCCTGCAGAATTTTAATCCATGCATGAACTGAACTTGAATAGCAAAATTGTCCATAGCAGTGCACAATCAGTTAAACTGAGCCAACCTCGGGTCTTCAAATACACAATATTTTGCGAGGTGGAAAAAGTGCTTATTTATTTGCATAACATAAAACCTACATAATGCAATTCAGTGTCACAACTGGGTGAAAACTGTCCAACAGCACAGAGTGCAAGTCAGGAACTAGTTCTGGACTGGGCAACAGTGTATCATGGAGCCCGCTCAAGCACATGAATTTCTTGTAGACAGAGTAGAATGCAGACTCGACACCTCCTCTTTCTTTCTTTCTTTCTTTCTTTCTTTGGACAATCGAGTAAATTCTGCAAATAAATGTATTCTGAATCTCAACCTCACATACTTAGTTAGCATATCTTGATTTTATTGAGTAGCACTTGTGTAATTAGAGTATTGATTTATCAGCAACCGGATCAGCACATTGTTGTAAAATTGATGGCCACAAAGGCGTCTTCTCAAATGTCCCTGGAAAGGATTTTCGTTATCAAACTCTTGCAGTTCAGTGTGAACAGAAGTCATTGTGAATTTTAAGATCTGGTCAAGATGATGTCATAACATTTCCCGGGGCTGTATGATCAAAAGAGTAAGACTGTTTTCTCCTTTTTGGTACAATCAAGAAATCAACTGTTAACTTTAGATCAGCAGTACTTTATAAGAGATAACTTTTAATATATTCAACAGATCAAAAACAAAAAAATTAAGCATATGTTGAACACTTTGTCTTTTTTGAGTATGACAATGGGCTGATTGTGTCACAAGAGAATATTTGAAAACCATTAATCAGTGTGTAGCCACTTATTATTAGTAATTTTTTCCATTAATGCATTTTTCCATTTGTTTTGTTTTCAACTAATCTTTTTCCATTCTCCTGCACACATTCACTTTCTGTCTCCCTCTCTGTCTAAGTGATTAGTGTCCTAAAGGAATCAAGCCGTAATGGGTTCATGCAGCATTCTAAATGAATTATGGATTTACTTTAAAAGGCGCTGTACTGTTCACTCCCTGGAGAAAATTTGTTGGATGTTTCCTTAGAGAAATAACATGCCTTTTGCACTTGTCTTTACAAGCATATATATGTATCAAATTAAACAGAGTAGTTTTATTGTGGCAGGGTTCGAATCAGCGTCACATTTTTGGACAGATGGTTGAACAGAGAATATATTCCTTTGCTTCATCAGTTGTGCTAAATCTCTACTTTGTTATTTTATTGTGTGTCATGTGGTGGCAGCTTTACAATGGCTGCCCCGTTCTCAAAGAGGAACACAGTTAATAGATCTTCTGGCATTTATCTAGTTAAAGGAATAGTCTAGTAAGGCAGGATATTGAAAGGGTTCTCGTAGGACCAAGTCATACCCTAGGAAGCATGGCTCATTCTATAGCATATTTTTCTTTTTTTAAACTATTCATACTTTGACTCCTCTGTCAGTGGGAGCATGTGCCTAAAAGAAATTTACTTCTCCATCTGTTACATTCAATCTCGATAGCTACTGCAGTGTGATCATCTGTTTACTTTGCCTCTTTCTTATACTATACACACAGTATGGAGCAAACCTCTTTCCTATAATAATTTCACTGACAGCACAGAGTAAAGGAATGTCCAGAGCAAAGAGAGGGGATTGTCAAGTGTGCCTGAGTGGCATAACAAATCACATCCCACAATAAGATCATTAGCCTACTATATACATACAGGTTATCAAAAAAATATATATTCATTTGCAATTAAATAAAAAATAGTTTCAGGTACATAGTTTAGGACAGTCAGACATTGGATTTATGAGTTGACGCAGGTAGTGAATTATCACAGCCCATTGCCAAAGCTGACACACTAAACAAAAGAGTGTCTGACCTTCACCAAACACTTTCTAGTACAGGTGTACAAGTCCATTCAAATGCATGATTTTGTTTATGGTGTGCTGACAACTGTATTCCAACTATGTCTGCTTAAGCTACACTATGCTAATTTGAATCATATTTTATTATGGATTCATCATGTGTATATACCCTTTGTTAATGCATACACACCATTTTTATAAATTCTCCATATCCATGCATTATCAGTATTGCAGGTGTTTGTGTCAGACTGTGCCAAGGCCTGCTGTGATTAATTATGGGGTTTCCATACTATTTACACACTTTGCTGCCAAGGTGGTGTATGTTCTTGCACCCTGTGACCATACATTGGTCAATGAAGGTCTTGGAAAATCAACAAATGATACACACAAATTAAATCATTACACTACCTGCTGACATCTTTGTGGTTATTATTATTCTTATTTTTTGTATTTTTATTTTCTCAGTTGGTTGTCACGATTGATGTTTGTGTGGAATTTACACTCTCTTTTTTCTCTAGATGCTTCAGTTTTTATACCCATTTCAAAGGCATGCATATTTTGTTAACTGGACATTCAAAATTGCTGCCATGCAAGTGTGGGTGTCTTCAGGAGCTTGGGACCTTCAACTGGAATATAGGGCTTTGAGAATGTCACTAAATTTCTAACTTCATCTTCCCTCAGAAGCACTGTTTTAGGTATTCCCACAGTGAGAATACTACATACATTTTCCTGTTTGCAATGTGACTAATTTTTGTTAATCAGAAACCTAAATTATATCCATCCATCCATCCATTATCCAACCCACTACATCCTAACTACAGGGTCACGGGGATCTGCTGGAGCCAATCCCAGCCAACACAGGGCACAAGGCAGGAAACAAACCCTGGGCAGGGCGTCTGCCCACCGCAGGGTGTACACATACATACTCACACACCCACACACCAAACGCACACTAGGGACAATTTAGAATCGCCAAAGCTCCTAACCTGCATGTCTTTGGACTATGGGAGGAAACCGGAGCACCCGGAGGAAACCCACACAGACATGGGGAGAACACGCAAACTCCATGCAGGCAGTACCCACCTTGCCACTGTGCCACCCACCTAAATTATATTGTAAAAAAATATTCAAGAATAAAGTGAAACTGTCAAGAGTCAGTTTTAATGCAATGACTGCATAGAGGAACTTTCACAACAGTAATGACAAATGAACTTCAGCTGGACATATGTTTTTGTTCAACTGCACAACACTGATTCCTTTTAGGACAACACAAAACACAAAATGTGGCTTAGCCAAATCAGTCTGAACAGCCAAGTGCTTTAAGCTTGTCCAGATACAAGGGCACAGTATGAGGGCAAGAAATGCATTATATTTCACCCACACATCCACACACACACCCACACACACACACTTTTCATTGGTCATCTCGGCTCTGTTATTTTTTAAACTGTATGAACCTTCAAGTAACTGCACCAACTGATCAGCCTTCTTTTATCACAAGGCACCTTTTGCAGTGGTCGTCTTCTTACAAATCATACAAGAATACAGTTTGAAACAGCAATATTAAAAAAAGCAATAAAAAATAATTTCAACAGGTAATCATTCACAATGGCATTGTGATTAGTGCTTCGGCCTCTCAGCTCTTCCAAACTCAGATCTTGGCTTTTATATTGTCTGTGAGGAGTGTGCATGTTCTGTACGTGTTTTTCTCCGTTTACTTTGGTTCACCAGCTGAACCCAAAGACATGTATGCTAAATTAACTGGAGATTTTCTGCTTGAGAGAAAGATGCTTAGGTCTGTTTTGCATTTTGCACCAGATGCTTCTAGGATAGACTCTTGGCCATTGCAGCCCTTAATTGAATTAAAACAGTATGGATGAATAGCAGATCATAACAATGCAGATTATTGGTACAAGTGTTGATAAACAAAAATTACAGTATTGCTTAAAAATGTAAATGGCTGGTCTAAAATGGAAAAAGGAAAAAGATAATTTTTAGTCATTATTTACATATTAGCCCTCAGCCCCTGACTTAGGAAGAAGGTTGCACAGAAAAGCAACCACAAATTCACAGCATACAGATGCAACCATGCTAAATATACATACTCCTTAACTGTGGTTGGCTTGACAATCAGTTTTTAGTGATATGACTGGTTCATTTACCATTACTACTCAGAATTTTTAAATCACCTTAATAAGGAATTTAACAACTGCACACTCACTGTGGTTATTTTGGAAAAGTTCTGATTTGTTCATTCTAACTATATTATGTATACATTTTAAAAAATGTTAAATGTTTAATATTTTTCTGAAAATTTGTGCTAAATTTTAACACAGGAAAATATGCATAATAAGAAATATAGACAAGAATTGACAATCTAAAGAAATTAATAATTCTAAGGAGCTAAATAATCCTGAGTACCCACTGTGGCTGCAGCTTTTTGTTCCAGGTAGATTCTTAATCAATGACAACAACTGATAATGCTGATCTCATTTAATAGCTGCCATTTCTTTTTCCTATTCTCTTATTCTACATTCAGAAAAGCACAGCAGGATGATTTTTACATTTATAAGACACTAGCAAAATACCTGCATTTCGCAGCGGAGAAGTAGTGTGTTAAAGAAGGAAAGAAAAAGAAAAGGAAACATTTTAAAAATAATGTAACATGATTGTCAATGTAATTGTTTTGTCACTGTTATGAGTGTTGCTGTCATATATATATATATATATATATATATATATATATATACACACACACACATATAAACATATATATACATATACATACATATCTACATATACACATATATTTATACATACATATATACATATATATACATATACACATCTACATATGTATACAGGTACATATATATGTACACATATCAACATATATATACACATACATATACACACATACATACACACACACACACATATATACATATACACATACATATATATATACACACATACATACATACATACATACACATATATATATACACACAGAGACACATATATATATAACATATATATATATACATATCTACATATATATACATACATATCTACATATATATGTACATATCTACATATATATATATACATACATACATACATACATACTTTAAATTTTTATTAAGAAGAAAAGTAAACCTTTTTAAACTGAGGGAAAATATACCAATAATTATTTGTTAAGGATCTCTTTGTATACCACGTTGTCAGTTCAGCACTCCAGTTGTAATATGACCAAGCTGTGCGAGCTTACTCTTGAACATGCAACATATACAGGTAGTTGTCCAGGAGAAAAGCAATCTTGCCTCAAATCAATGGCAAACTTTTTTTAGGGTCAGTCCCTGAGACTTATTAATTGTTATCGCGAAGCAGAGCCTTACTTGAAATTGGAGGCATTTGAATTGAAATGGGAGATCAGAGGGTATAACGGGAATGCGAGGAATACAAACTCTCTCCCCTGAGCCACTGCCAGTAAAAATAGTTGCCTCAATTAGGTTCTTTTGCAGACACGTGACCTGAAGTCTCATGCCGTTACAAAGTCTCGGTGGCTGTAAGGTTTTCAGTAACATTATTGGTGTCCCAACCCTCAAAATTAGATTATGCTCAGTAGTGCCTGGAGGATTCAGAGTGTGGAGAAACTCTAGAGACAGCATGTGTATTAACTTGTGGATTTTTCTGTGAGTATTTGGTGGCAGCGTTACGAAGTTGCTTCCGCAAGACCGAGTTAGCTGCGGAGCTCAGCTCGGAGCAAAATGAAGTGAATGAAATGAGGTGAATGGGAGGGGAGATGATGATGTGACTCCCCCACCCACCTTAACTGTCCACAAACACAGTCTCTCGGATTGTGATGTCCACGGCTTTATTTAATGTTAGCTCATACCCGGCACTTAAAAGTTTCTCTCGCACTTTTGCTGAGTTTGTGCCAAACACTATTCTATCCCTGACAATCTCAACTCTCCTTTATATAAATCAGTAAAGGAGAGAGGACTAAACACTAAGGAAAACAAATGAGGTGAATGAGATGGGAGATGATGACGTGACTCCCCCACCCGCCTTAACTGTCAATCCCCCACAAACACAGTCTCTCGGAATTTGCATAAGCACACCCCTTCACCTGCAATTTTAACTTAGTATATATATATATATATTTACCATTCTTAGTTTTCTTAGTTTTCTTATTTCTATATTGTTCCCAAAACACAAAACGTGGGAAATAACTGTTCGCTTAATTAGCCCAGGAGTCCAATTAAAAACAAAAGCTGGTTGGAACAAAAACCTGCAGCCACAGTGAGCCCCCAAGACCGAGTTTGAAAACCCCCTGACTTAAACTGTTACTATAATGTCCTTCTTTTGTACACATCTACAACACTTCTGTCTTATTCACTTGTTCACTTAAGCCCTACAAACAAAGTGCTGTGATGACTAGTGGTAAATTGGTGTGGGTTGTATTTTGGATTCTGTAGTTCGAGGTTAGCTAACTGCGTGGATGTTTGCTAATCAGCTTTTTTCTTCTTCATAGCACTGCAAGCAAATAAGCATTAAAATCTATATTAAATAGCATGGGCGCTATGTTGAGTTTTTTTTTTTTACCTTTGTTCTGCTTCTCTCTGGTCACTTATGCAAATTAACAGTCTCTCTTTCCAGTCCAAGCAGCCTCCATCCAAATTTATACTTGACATTAACATGATCTGCTACCACCTGACTAAATTAAAAACCCCTGGTAAATATACTTGTCACTAGATCATTCCACCCACATTCTGAAGTTGTCAGAAATACCGTATGCAGCATCATTTCAACTTTTTATTTAACACATGCTGGTCAGTAATGTGCAAGTGCCACCTCTTGCTCCAGCTACCCCACACTGACTGTGTTTACATCCACACATAATCTGTTTAAGGTGAATAACCCTTTTAAGGTGGAAGCCTGGTTTCTTAAAAATCAACATTTACTTGGGCAAGTAGTCTTGTGGAGTTCTCCTTTGTCTCAACATTCCAACATTATTATACTGTGCAAAAAAGAATTAAACGTCATCATCTGCCACAGTGAATATGAAAATAAGCATAACATCCGTGATAGCTGTGTTTTATAAATCTGTTTAGTCAAATTAATGCTTTACTTATACCAGATTGCACACTGCACACTCTTCTGCTTGGCTGAGTGAGTGAGCCCTACAAAGGACTGACATATTGGTATATGTGCTTCTTGCCCTACATCCAGTGCTACTAGGATAATAAAAACACAGATATTTATATTTCAACATGATAAGTATTGTGTTAGCTTACTCTTTACTTTAAAAAGTTATCAGACTACATAATGTGCATTACTTTTAATGTGTTACTCTACTGTTCTCGCGATTGTGTTGCTGAGTTTAGCACTATACGTTCAGTTCATCAACATAAATTTACTGATTTCTGAAACACTGAGACAGATTATTTCAGCCAGGAGAAGGAATAATTTAATCGCTTGGACATTTGCATCTAGAAATGTATCTTGTTGCCAGTTCCACTTGTGGCTTCTGAAAGTTAACAGAGTGCAATAGACATGCACAGACTACAACATCCTTAACAGTAACCCGGTTAAGCATCTAGCTTGCCAGATAATCAGGTCATACATGGAGAAATCTACTTCGGTTAAACAGGTTTCTCCAAGGCCAAAAACCCAATTTCTCTAACCCAAATAAGGGTTAATAAGGGCATTTTAGAAATCAGGTTTCTGTGAATAACCATCGTATTGAAGTATTGAAGCCAATGTAAAGGCACTGACTGTAGGACATAGGATGGTGTGGACTCAGATATGTGCCATATGAGGAAGTCATGATGTTATATGTATATGGACTTAGCTAGTAATGATGTTGTGTTTATTTAATTCACCATTAATAATATTGTTAGCAAATGATGACATTAGGAAGGTTATCTTTCATTAATATGCTGGAATTCTACGAGGACACAATTAAAGAATACAATCAGAGAGGTGCAAATAATATTATTTATCTTGATTTTCATAAGGTACCCCATCAAAGGTTAGTGATCTAACTAAATGAAGAGGGAATTTAGGACATGATTTGTAGGTAGGTAAGAAATTGTCTACTGTAGAGAAGGCAGAGCATACTGGTGAAGGAAATATTTTCAGAATTTGATGATGTTAGAAATGGTGTCCCTCAGAGATCAGTGCTGTGTCTGCTGCTCTTTTCAATTTACATAAATGATCAGGACTAGTATATAATCAATAAGCTGGTTAAGTTTGCAGATGATACCAAATGAGATGGAAGGGCAAATAATGTGCCTTATCAGCTTGGGCATACAAGCCTAGGAAGATCTGTGGCAGCCAAAATATCATGTTGGTAAATGTAAGGTATTACATGTAGGAAGTAGTGAGAAGTCAAGCAAAATGACACCTTTTATTGGCTAACCAAAAAGATTACAATGTGCAAGCTTTCGAGGCAACTTCTTCAGGCAAGATGTCGAAAGCTTGCATATTGTAATCTTTTTAGTTAGCCAATAAAAGGTGTCATTTTGATCGACTTCTCACTACATTCATAATGGCTAACTCAGTACAACACCCTAGAACTACAGACATGTAGGAAGTAGAAATGTTAAAACTGAGTACACAATTAGAGGTCTGAAACATGAATGTACACCTTATGCGAAAGACCAAGGAGTCATAGTGGATTCATCACAATCTACATCCAGACAGTGTACAAAAGTGATCCAGAAAGCTAATAGGATGTTAGATTATACTGTTATACTGTAAATCATGATCTGTATAGTACAACTTATAGGACACTATTGTTAAGTTATATAATGCACTAATGAGGCCTTGCCTGGAGTACTGTGTTCAGTTTTACACTACTTGTTACAAAAAAAAAGAAACATAGCAGCACTGGAGAAAGCCCAGTGAAAGAACTAAGAGGAATGAACTATGAGGTAAGACTGAAGCAGTTGAACCTTTTCAGTTTAAGGAAAAGGAGATTAAGAAGGGACATGTTTGAAATAAATTAATACAGTAGATCCCAGCTTTCAAATAAATTTTGCAATAAGACCATGGAGACACCATTTTAAACTTGCTAAGAGCATAATTTTGAACAAATGGTAGAACTTTTTTTTACGCAAAGAACCATAAACATATGTAATAAATTACCAAGTAGTGTGGTAAACAATAAGATTTCAGGGTCCTTCAAATTTCAATATATTTGGACAAGCATGTTGGTTGAATGGCCAGTTCTCTTTACATTTTTTCTAATGATCTAATGTTTATTTATTCAATATCAAACAATACCATTACCTTCTGTACCAGAATGCATGAGTATATCTTTTTATATGTTGATTCTGGCTTTTACCTCTGCACCATCCCACCTACTTCAACAAGCACCTACATTTTGTGCCCAGAAATATTTATATTTGAATGGATTACATTTGTTTGACTGTCAGGTGGATATATACAATATGCTTACTTCAAGTTTACAAAAGTCCTATTATCCTATTTTATGTTATAAAAAAACAACAGATTTCAGGTTCGGTTTGCATTTAAGGCTATATTGTTATATCATCATCTGTGTTTATCTGATATGAATTTATTTTAAGGTTCATTTTTTTCTTTCTGATATTTTAAACACCTGTTCTTCCCCGTGTGTCCCTTTTGCTGCTGACTATACCCTTTCATTGCCTGGTGAAGTGCATGGTTTGGTTTGTGATGTTATTAGCAGCATCTTATTTAAGGTCAGTAACTGGTATAAACTTTTTAAACTTAAATAAAACGTTCAACCAAGTCTTTAAAAAATACCTAATGTCAGTTTTCTATCTGATTTTCCCTGTTGTGAATTCCTATCACAACAAAGCAAAAAAATAGGATTGGACCACCTGTTCTTAATAAAAGCCTGTGCCTGTGGAATTATGTTCACCAAAGATAGCCTAATACCTACTAAAATGGCAGGCTTTGGCCAGCAGTGGCCCTGAAATGGCTTATTTAATTAAAAAAAGTTAAAAAAGGAAGTTCACAAAAATGAGAAGAGGAAAACTGTAAAACCTCTAGACAAAATTAAAAATTAAACATTTTTTTATAATCAAAGAATTTATTTGTCAAAAAAGAGCATGGAAGGCAAGGCATGAAAAAACAGGTTTGTCTAAAAGACAAAAGGTTACACATCCAGGAGAAAGTGTGGTTAGGAGAATGCAATACAGTGTGTTGCTGTACCCACCACACAATGAACCACCTCAGGATCCCAAATTAGGAGCTAAGCAGAGCAACACCTCAGCACCACACTAGTTTGAATGGAACAGTGTGAGGTTTTTACAGTTGCTGGAGTGCCAATCCTGCCTTCAACCCCAAAGTTCTCCCAGCAAGTTGGAGGCATCTACTACTCTACTCTACTACTTATAGATCTCTAGCCTTAAAGCCACTACCCCACCTACACACATCCAGGAGACAGGGCAGATAACAAAAATACAAAGTACAGTACATACTTAACATAAAACATAACAGTAAAATTAAACAGCACATTAAACATTGTAATATTACATACATATAGCAAAGACAAAACAAATCCATAAATTGCAGAATTAAACTTAAAAACAACAAAAAGGTTACATACTCAAAAAATAAACTTAATCCAGGGCAGCAATTCTGGTTGAAATATATAGTGCCCTCCATAATGTTTGGGACAAAGACACATTTTTCCTTGATCTACCTCTCTGCTCCACAGTTTAAAGTTACAAATCAAACAATTCAAATGTGATTTAAGTAAACACTGCAGACTTTAATTTAAGGGTATTTGCATACATTTCTTTCACACCAAGTAAAAATGACAACACTTGTATTTCAGGACACCATAACATTTCAGACAATTGACATCACAGGTGCTTGTGATTACTCAGATGTGTTTCATTGATTCATTTGTGCCGGTATAAGATACCTAGTCAAGCTTATACATTTTGGTGTCTGTAGTTGAGGACTACATGAGGACAAAAGTAGTCATTATGAGGCTAAAAAACAAGAATGAAACCAATCAACACATTGGTAAAACCTTAGGATTACCTAAATCAGTTGTCTGCAATATCTTTAACACTAGAATCCCTGAAGCCTAAGAAAAAAAGTCGTAATGCCGGGCCACCTTAAATTCCTTTTCAGCTCTTCATCAGCGTCTTTGTTTTGCAAATGTGTCAATCAGCACAAGCAGCAAACAGCCTGCTATTCCTTCCTTCACTGAGGCAGTTGAAATCAAGTCAGACACTAAATTCTCAGAGCTCAAGTCTGTTTATATGGGTGTGAGGTGCCTGCAATTGTATAGGGTAAATAATATATTGTTATTTGAAATACATACACATCATGTGTGTTCAGTATCTACAACGATCTGGGTAAATGTAGGATGACGGGAAATGTGAGGTAAGAAATGTTCAACACATAACCAAAACAGAAACTTTTTTCATCTTATAGTAGTAATGACAAAATGCTGACGTGAAGTGTATAATGTGTGAAGACTGAAGTCCAAATATCAAATAAACACTTTCACAAAAGGTATAACAAAAAAGTGCACTGCTACTCAAGAATATAACCAAAGAAAAAGAAATATTTCAGTTTACATGTTGCTGTCAATGACTAATAACCCAAGCCAAAATATCAATCGACACAAACACAACATAGCTGCTTGGCTGGTGCAAAAGTAAAAACTGCTGCATCGTAATCAAGAGGTTGCAGGTTTGAGTCCAAGTTCCCCCCATTTAGAGTAGTGAGCTGCTATTATTATTCCTATTATATAATAAAAACATACATATGATTTGAGTCTGTAACACCAATTGTAAATGGCTACTTGCAAAAGTTGCCATTTTTTTTATTCAGTTTTATTCTTTCAGTCATCTTCAAATGGTACAACAAACTTGCATCTCCCTCTCTGAGTTGATGCAGTTTATCTCCATTCCTTAAGGGGAGGAGCTTACGATGGCCGCATTAGAGGCTTGGCAGAGCAGCACCAGAGACGTTCCTTAGCAACTGGTGATATGTCTGAATCACAGACTTCAAGCAGTCATTTCATCAAGGGATACAGTACAGGCCAAAAGTTTGGACACACCTCCTCATTCAATGTGTTTTCTTTATTTTCATGAC
>JANRMT010062854.1:4388300-4493600 GCA_026402145.1 Polypterus bichir lapradei | reverse complement strand
GATCCGCTCTCTGCTTCCGCTCGCTGATCCGCTCTCTGCTTCCGCTCCGATTGTGATCAAATGTATGTTTGTGTTACATGTATTTTCATGCATTCTTACGTGTGACTCTTTTAATGACACATTTTACCTTTTTGTTTGCAAGTTTGGTATGTAATGTGTTTTTATCAAAAAAGTGTTTTTTTGAATTATTTTACTTCTTAATTAGGTACCTATTGGAATCATAGATATTTTGAAGTAACAAACAAATAGCAGTAGTAAGGGGGTCTATTTTTGCTGTCGTTGACCCCCCCAATTTTATTATTGAAACTATCGACCCCTAGAAAGTTCAAATCAACCCCAGGGGGTCGATATCGACCACTTTGGAAACCCTTGATGTAGAGCATACAGCATCAAACAGATGAGTCTCTCTTCTGTCTGTCATGTCAAAAATCTCCATGTCCCTTATTTCTTCTAGCCACATTATACACATTGTATTTTTATGAGTGCTCATTGTTTGACTACAAAACAGATGGTCACAGGAGTGTTCTATGACTGCCCCAGTCTCACTAAGATTATCTTTATATATAATACGCTACCGCGGCTGTCCGTTTGACTATCCAGGATTTTAAATCACCTGTAGCTCGCAAGCCATTTGACCTATAGACCTGAAATTTGGTACACATATACTACATGACATCTACTATTCGCTTTCAGGGTGATGATTGACCTCCAAGGTCAAAGATCAACCCAAGAAGGTGAAGGTCAAAAATCAAATAACCTGTAGCTTGAAATTTGGTGCTGAAACTCGGCACTACAGCGTTATATTAAAAGTGAAGAGTTTTGGAATTATTACTCTTTTTATTTTTATTTTATTTTATTGTAGAATCAACTCTCGTCAGCAGGCAGCAGGGTGGCTGTGCAGCGGATGCATACAGGCGCGGAGTATGGTCAATTCAAGTGTATGCTGTTACTGGTTTATTTCATATTTAAGAAAAGTGCTGCAAATGTCATGTAATGTAACATGATTTTAGGTTCTCATAATGCATGAAAAGGATCATTTTGAATGCTTGAATTCAGCCACTGAGGTATGCAATCAGGGTTCACCGACAAAAGCCCGATAGACATATGAGCGCCGACAAAACCATGACGGACAAATGAGCGCCAACAAACTTGCTAACTGGTTTTCGACAAATGTGGGCCGACAAAATCATGAGAGAGGCCAAGAGAGTGGGACGCGTACGTGCGCATTATGTACACATTATGTGCTAGGTTATAACTGTATTCAAAGATGCTAATTGCACTGAGTTTCGTTCCTCCGGAAGATTTTGGGTCCTTATTCGATGAACTGAGCAAGAGTAGACCCAACAATCTCCAAGAATGTTTATGATTACTGGGAGGACAATTACGTTGGTCGATTGAGATGCAATTGACAAGCCAACCTGTTGTTTCTTATCACCATGTGGAACATGCGAGAACATGTTGCTGATGGCATGCCGCGAACAAATAACTCAGTCGAGGGTTGGCATAACGTGTCGTATACAAAGTGGAATTACCAGCAGTCAGGCAGCCAGCAAGTCTAAATACACTCAACTATCAAGACGTCTTGCTGCAATTCTTCCTACATATGCAGGGTGTGATCTTAAGGACTATCTGCGTGCCGTGTCTCATAATATTGACTTCTAAAATAAACAAATGTTGGGTCACTTGCAAGCAGAATATTCATATCTGGTAAGAATGTTTTAATAGTTATGTTTTGTATTATATTAAAAACATTTTACATTTTGGCTGCCTAGCCTCTGAAGTTTTATTTTAAAATACATTCTAAGGAAATGACACATAGCCTCTGAGGTTGCATATGGGATATTACTGTATTTAGGTGACACATGCTAAGGTTTTATTATAAAGTACACCCTATAGATTACTGGCCATAGTCGGATAATGACAGTAAGTCATGCTAACTCAAATATTGCAGTAACCTTTAACCAATTAATTTAATAAAGGCAAAATTAGCCATTTAGATTAAGAATAAAAATTTAGAGTCAGATTAACAGTTAATTATTCCATTGTTGGTTAGAACACATGAAGCTGTAGTGAAACTTACTGAGTTGAGATAAAGATATTTGTTGAAACTCATAACTAGGTAAAACACCTACAGTAGCCATAAAAATGATAATTTGGTACATACTAGTGTCATCAGTCTCAGCTAAGCTAGTTAATATGGGACAGTTGGTGTCACAGAATAGAATCAAAAGGGGTTCACGTAATGTGCATGTATTTTCAGGAAAAAGTTTATTATACAAGATAGATAGATACAGTAGATAGATCTTTATTTGTCCCCAAAGACAATTTGTGTTTTTACAGAAGCTCTTTACGAAGTTTCTGTAATAGGCTGCTGTTTGCATGGCGGCTGGAAGTAAAGGTATGTGTTACAATTACATAACACTTATATACATTAAACAGCCCTAATACTGAAGATACAAATGATCTTTTGTATTGATTTGTTACTCGATTTAGAGGATTATTTCACTCGTCAGACTGCTAAAACAGAAAGCATACTCAGAGGATGAGTGGGATCATTAATAACATGAAAAAAGCTTTTTTGGACAAGATCCACTTATAGATGTTCCACATGCAGTTGAATAATCCAAATGATTATCTGGCTAGAGTTACAATCTAACTTTTATCTTGAGCACTCATATTTCCAAAACTGCCAAAAAATTTAAGGACAGAATCGTGCAAATTTGAAAAATTCAACAGTTAAAAATGAAGCTGACTAGTTTATGTTAGAAACATAGCCTATGTTGAAATTTCTTAATCATAGCAATGTGAGGCCAAGCAAAATGACACCTTTTAATGACTAACTGAACAGACTACAATATGCAAGCTTTTGAGGCAGCTCAGGCCCCTTCTTTAGGCAACTGCAGATTGTAATCTGTTCAGTTAGCCAATAAAAGGTGTCATTTTGCTTGACTTCCCATTGCTTCCATTAGGGCTAAGACGGTACAATTCCCTACTACTTAATCACAGCAAAAACAAATAATTTAAAGTTATCATTCTAGATACACAGATACGTGCAGGATATGAATTGTTAAAACTACTTATCCATGTATTTCTGTAGCTGGGACAACTGACATTTTCCATCCAAAGTCTTCAACCATCTTTCTCTCATTGCTCATTACTTTTACCTTACGAAAGTTATCAGTACTCTATTTATTAATAAAATTTGATGTTTCTCTGTTAAAGCAGAGATGAAGTGGAATGAAGTGTCAGATTTACACACATTACATATCACATTACATTTCAAAACTCTGTGAGTCTGAGCTGAAGCTCTGAACTATGTACATAATGTACAATATTAGAAACAGAGCCCAACATCGAGGGGGTTCTATTAGACATTTGGAAAACCACAGAATGTTTTTGAACTATCTTCGAGTTGTATTAGGTTCTAAATCAGCAGATAAAGCTCAATAGTAAAGAGCACAATACAAACCAGACTAGACATTGAGGTTGCTGCAGACATTTAAAGCTGTTATTTTGTTTGATTAACAGTATGTCATGAATTGGTATGATTTTAGGTCCTCAAAGGCTGCCAGTATTTTCTCTGTCATTAGGTCCACTTCCACCGTTGACAGGTCATCCATGCATAATCAATGTGATGAGATAAAAGGAGGGCTTTGGGTGCTAATCCTTATTCGATCTTCAAATACCAAATCTCTGAAATATTCAAAGTTTATCCTTATGGTCTTTTCTCACATGTAATTTCAGTTTTGACCCTCTTGTTCTCTCAACCAAGATCATTGTCTCTTGTATTGGGCTTCAGTTATGTTTCACTATATATATATATATATATATATATATATATATATATTACATAGTTTATTGTCAAATAATGTAAAGAGTATGTGATACGTGTTTTGCCCTTATTTGGGCTTATCAGGCGTACATACTCGCGGGGATCAAACCTTGGATGTCAGCAACGAAGTCCCTTTATGCTGTGCCACGGCGTGTGGTTCGTTTATTTGACAGCCTGGAGATCAGAGTAATTACATTCATAGCATCCGTAGTCTGAGTCTCGATCTGATTGTATGGGTGGATACCTATCAGGTAATGCAGTGTGGTTGGTCTATCAGTCGGCAAACATCCGCCATGGGCTCTCAATTGCGAGAAGCACATCATAAAATGTTACATAGTTTATTGTCAAATAATACATTTCTTATTTTTTATAGACTTTGTCTATTCTAAAATAAAACAATTGTTACCCAACCTACAACAGAAATTATCTAGATTATTTTCTAATGTCATGCTGTGTCTTTTAGAATTATGTCATTAATATAGTACAAAACCAAATAATACCAACAATGTAGACCCTCCTTTAGGTTTACAGAGATAGTCTTCTGGCTATAACAAACTTAACTTCCTATAAAGTCTTGTTAGTTAATGCTTGCTGTATTATCGTGGTATTTCCCTCTACTTGCCCTTTTACCTGTTTCCTCAAAGGTAAGTGTTCGCGTCAAGTTCGTCATCGGGTTGGTCTACTGTTGCACTTTCAGATGAACACACACATACATAGTTATACGCATACACACAGACCCTATCCACTACAGTGCCCCATGAATGACACACACACTCATTAACCCCTAGCACTTTAAACCATACAAGTGCTATAGGAATAACAGCCTGTCATTCAGCACTTCAAAAGACTTACTTATTTTTGGCACGAACAACATACGATGTTTTAGCGATATCTCAGACCTAAATATTACTTTTGGTCTACAAGAATACATTTAAACATACAAAGACTCAGCATTCTTGACTATAGGCCATTTATCAGCCAAAAATACCTTCTTTTCGTATTGTCTCTATTGAGTGGCGCCCTCACTCTCAGCCATACAAACCTCGCAGCACAGAAATAATGGCAAAAATACGACTACACTAGGTGCTCAAAGAAATCTAACTTATTAATTCAATCACTCTAGACATTAAGATAAAGCATAGAAAGTTAAAAGTAGTATTGTATTTATTACAAGAATAATAATAATACCACTGGAACAAAGAATACTAGAAAGAAGGTACTGATAGGAAAGTCTGAATATATATAGTCTTTAGAAAAAGCTTACGAAAAAAGGTAGAAATGACAAGAATGAATGTCCCAGGGAGGCGTTTGATTTAGCATTTGATGTTCATGATGCCTTTCTGACGACCAGTGCCGTCTTCATCCGTTCCTCTTCTTCTCCTTCTGTACTTTCTTCTTCTCCTTCTTCTCTTTGCTTCTCTTCTGTCTCAAACCAAGGAATATTTATAATGAACTGTCATGCCTTGGTTTCACAACACATGCACCTGATTGGCTGGCTGTCAATATGATGGATGAATTTTGCTCCCCAGGTAATAAAGTTCATTGATATTGCCTCAGTTTTTACTTTCCCAGGCCGTAAACCCAATTGATGTCCCAGATGTCCATCCATAAAGTAATCAATAGCCTGAAGTATCAGCTCAGCATCCTTTCCCAGGCTGTAATACCAAATTCGCACTAAGCTGTGAACAACTGTTATAAAAGTGAGGAATAAGGAAGAGAATAAGTCTTTTTTATTATAATGCCTCCTACATCTGAATTCATCTTGTTGGGATTGAGCAAAATATAATACAGAATAAGATGTAGATTTTATACACCATAACACTTGCTAATAGCTGCTTATGTGTATGATGGTTCAGTTTAAAGTTCAACTTCATACTGGGTTATAAGTGTAACACATTTTTCTAAACTAGTGTCTAGTCAGAATGTGCTTCAGTAACATCCACTTTTAAAGTGGGCTTATGAAATTTTAGGATTTTCATGAAGATGGCTGCAAATGTGCAATAAGTGCAATTTACAACAATGTGACACAACTGTAGGCA
Source organism: Polypterus bichir lapradei (assembly GCA_026402145.1). Taxonomy (NCBI): domain Eukaryota; kingdom Metazoa; phylum Chordata; class Cladistia; order Polypteriformes; family Polypteridae; genus Polypterus; species Polypterus bichir. Next base: position 4,487,729 of record JANRMT010062854.1, on the reverse strand, counting down.
TCACCCTGGCTGGTAGTCTGGTGTAGAGGTTAAGGTTTTGGACTTCAAGGTTGTGGGTTCAGATCCTTGTACTGACACCCTGTGACCATGAGCAAATCACTTCACCTGCCTGAGTGCTGGTTGGAAAAGCAAAAGAAATGTAACCAGTTAAATCTTAACTGGATAAAGATGTCAGCCTTTACCTTTGAATTAATATTCATTATGTTAAGGTTTGAAAAGAACCCAAGACTTTGGCTACTTCAGTATGTATTCTCAGATGAACTACTGTTACCATAAAATGTGTTTAAACTACAAAATGTATTATTTCAGTAGCATTCCCTGTCATTGGATTAGCTTAGATATACTTTATTGATTCCCAAGGGAAACTTCAATTGCATACCGCAGGAAAAAAAAGAAAAAAAAAAAACATAAAAATACACAGATGTCAACTCAAAGTACAATATAAGACAACAGAATAAAACATATACTGTAGTACAATAAATATTTTGCTAAAAAAAAGCTTTACAATGCCATCCCAGACTTTCCTGAATCTTACACATGAGAACAGAGAAAAAGTCAGTGAGACAACACTGTTAAAAATGCTATGAATGGTGGTTCCAATCTGCATTTAGATATTTCTCTAAACCTTCTGCTTTCACTTTGTTAAATGGCAAAAAATTGCATCATTATACAGGAAACCTTTCCTGCATATGCAGTTGCATTTCTCAGGAATGAATCTAACAAGTTATTCTTCTTTATTGTCACTGTGAATTCTAAAGTAAATGAATAAGTGGCGGTAGCATTTGATCTTATTCAGGTCACAGTATACATTAAGATAAGATGGAGATAATGGGGCAGACAGGGTTACAGTGTGTGGGGGTGGTTTGTGCAGTTGAGGGCACTTATCTTACCGTGCTGGCAGAATCCACTATTCTGAATTTTTTTTTCTATTTTTTGAAAAAAAAGAAAGCCGAAGAAATTGGCAAAGACAAAATAGAGGAATGAATGTAGTTCAATGAAAAGACCAGGGGCTAAGAGATAGTCAAAAACATCAAATTTTAAATACTTTTATTAAAAAAAAACAACTTTTTTATGTATGTATATATGTATGTATGTATGTAGGTATGCCTATGCTGACAGCTCTTATTTTTATTTTACATTAGTGTATTTCTTTCAAAATTAAATCAGCCGTTGCTTTAGAAGCCCTTTATCTCGGACCACCTGTGCTTTTGTCTGACGGTTACATGGCTACAGAGTAATTCTCTGTGACTTCTGGCAGCTGGCTAGTGTTGCTGCCTTGGCTCGTTTCCCAAGCAGTAGGTTTTTTTTCCCCTCTTAAATGTTCTGAGTTAAATTGTTGAGTAGGCTCTGGTACTTTGGTTTTTCAGATCACTGAACAGACAATTCAAAGTTTCTCTGAGATATTCCTAAATTTTAAAGTAATAGTATAAGCATAACTAAACTGAATTATAATACAAATGGTAAAAGGTATTATTTATTTCAGCTAGGTTTTGGAAAACAGACATTCTGAGGGGCATGTAATCTACATTTAAAAGAAAATAATATATAGTGACAGACAGCAGCAAAACACAGAATCCTTACTCACATCCATACAGTAATTAACAATATCCGGTCATGAAGACACAAACAGACATTATTATTATAAAATTGTTCTTGTACAAATTGTTATACATAATAGAGTATAAGGAAGAGTATGATTCAACCAAATCTAATTCAACACATATGTAGATATATATTGCTGCTTTGTTTCAAATTCAGGAATTAGAAAAAGAAATCAAAAACAAGATCAAGGTAAAACTGGAGTAAAGACTGAATATAATGAAATGTAAGTCATCAACACCTATGAAGCCAAGGATTTGCATTTCACAAAGGCTGCTGTATCTGAGAAGTTCCCCTTCTCAGAGGAGACCATGTGCCAATCTCTTTAGTTAGAGTATGTGTAATCTTTTTCATATTAAAATTTGTTCACACACTTGTATTGCTGTACTGATATCAATTAAAATGAGAATGTATGGTAAAGAAGTGTCTGATCTAAACCGATTGCACAGAACAGAGATGCTATAAGACAGGAACAGGTCCCATGTAAGAAAAGGCTAATGATATTTTTCATTATGCCAGGCCAAAAAATAAAATGCCACCAGAGCATGGCAGTTTGTATTTTTAATGCTAACCCCTGGAGCAGTTGTTTCAGTGAAACAGAGATGGTGGAGTGGCACTGGGGTATGAATCTATGAAAGTTATTTTAGGACAAGTCAACCAGACCAACAGGAGGCAGCACTGTTGCCTGTTATGACATGCATGGCCCCTCACTACGTGTTATGGAATACAGACATTCTGAGGGCCTCTTAATACAATGAGGGGCTGAAGACTACAGGGAACCTGAGGCCACCATCAGAAGTGCTAGAAGGACTTTCTGTGTTACTTTCAAGAAATGGGCAGAGTTTCAACTCTGGCTCAAGTATAGTAGTTATTCTTTTATTGTTTTTCAATTTTTTTTAATGTTTTATGTTAGGCTGAGAGGTTTTTGTCCCTCACTTCAGAATTTATTAACTCTTCTAATCTCTTGTTCTGCTTCTTCTATTTTAGAACTTTTGAATTCCAATTTGTGTTTGTTTCTTATTTTCTAGGCTTTGGAGTTTTCTTTGTTAAAACAATTAAGATTTTGTAATTATGGACTAATTTTTGTTTTACTTTAAAGGTTTACCTTTTTAAAATCATTACGTTATGCTGTTCTTGTTTTGCTTTTGAATATGTTTTAAATAAACTTTTCAATATTAATCTGAAATTTTCTTATAATAGGCCAGGGGTTTTATATGGTCCCCTTTTTAGTTTCTTAATATTGAAGCCAGGACCTCTTTTTGTGATGCCTATGCAATCCAGAAACCTGCTTCTTGAGTTTGTGGTAAGGCTTCATTTGATACTAGGCCTCAGTGGAGCCTACAAGCCTGATTTAGGAGGCATAACCTGCTTAGGAGTTTAGCAAGTAAGGAAAGGATCATAACAACTGAAAGTCATTCTCTAAAATGGAAAATCTAGTACACTGATGCCATAAAATATAAAGTTACCTGACAATGATTTGAATCCTGGATCTGTAGAGAAGTTTTATTTATCCAATATTTCCTGCTGGTGGCTCCTAAACTCAATACACCCCATAGTGTACTGGCATTCTCTAGTTGGGTCGTCCTACTACCATTTGAAAAGAAGGAAGAAGTCATTACAAAGGCTACCAGAAAAGGCAGAGGCCCTTTTTAATGCTAACATAATGTAGGAGTATATCTGCATTCAAGTAACTCAATTTGTGAAAAATTGAGCGTCTAGCTGTCCTCATCTCTTTCTTGATGTTCCTCAACTCATCTTCTATCATTGCACTTTTTTTCCTTGTAATGGATGTTCCCTATTGTTGAAAGTATGTTTTCTACAATCCCTGCCTTCCTGTTCCATCTGCACCCTGATCTTGTTTTAACACAGACTTCTCTAACTTTTCCATCCCTAGAATCTTAACAGATTATGAGTAATCTGCATTTCGCCACTTTGAACTACTCACTAATGAACGACAGGGGGAGGTGCATCTGAACTGACCTTATGTACAGCCCAAAGCATGTCAAGCTTGGAGAGATTTCAAGCCACCTGCACAAAGGTGCTTGCTGATCTTCTTCTCCAGTCCTTCTACCACTGTAATCACGACTTTGTACACTGTCAGAAGCCACTTAATTCTAGGTAGCAATCTGTGTTAATTATATTTTGCAATCTTACCATCTAATATTTTAAAATACTACAAAATAATTTTGTACTTTTTTTTTCCTTTATACGACTGATGTCTGACAATATCTAAAGTAAAGCATTCAGTTTATGGATGAACATTTGTGGAAATTGACATGTACTGCCACAAACCAGTAATTGAAAGTGTTTGTTCAAACTGGGGAGTTGACATGAGATTCATTCATACTTGTGATTAAGATCACATTGATAAACATGAAAATGTTTGTGAAAGTAAATATAGTCAGTTTATTTTCACATGTAGATGTGCTGTGATTGCTTTGAAAATGAAGTCAATTTTCAGCAGGTATTTTCAGTAATTCAGTTCAAAGAGAAAATGACAGCAGGAATAAAGTTTTGTCAGTGACAAAAAAATCAGGAGTTCAGAGATGGTCCCTCTTCTTAAAATGTGACAGGTGGAGGATGAACCATTTTGAAATACATGAAAAAGGAGGCAGAGGCAGCAAAATATAACCTATTCTTGATTGACATTTCAGGCTACACAAATTCCCAGGTCAAAGGATTCAGAGACTGCCAGACATTAATCAGGCTTAAGGATTCAGAGATTACAAAGGACAGTGATGAATGCTAGGATATAAGTAGTTTTATACAAAGATGACTAGTCCAGCATCAGGAGTGTCATTGCTAGCCAGCTTCATCCATTTTCAATTCTTGCCTTTTCATATTCAAGATAATAGGGATTCAGGCAGCTGCAGGTGAAAGAAAGACACCATCTCATAATTAAGAATGTGGTCATTGCTAAAAACACTAGCACATATGCTTATTCACACTGCTCTGACAGGATTTCATTGGACTATGGGAGGAAATCTCACTTTCCACAAGAAAAGTGAGAAGATGCATTCAATAACAGCATTTATTTCTATAGCATATTTTCATACAAACTCAGAATGCTTTACAGAATGCTTTGCAAGTAAAAGGTAAAATAATTTGCGATTAAAGAAGTATATGAAATACAAAATACACAGAAAAAAATAAAGACAAAGCAGAGTCTTTAATAATGATTTTAAATTCCAGCTGTTGGAATTTTGGAGAAAATGGACCTGCAGAGGTTCTAAGTCCCTCGCTGGGCATGCAACCAAACATAAAAGTGCATAAGTAGTCCCTTATTCTTTTTAAGCTTCATAATACAAGATTCAATTTAGTGAGTCTCGTTGACAGTTGGCGTATCCAAATTCCTTCTAACATTACAGGTGACTACAGATTATTTCTGCCATAAACAATGGTATTCATTTAACTTTTAGTTTTTTTTTTGTTGTTTTGTTTTATCATGACATATCCTTTTTGTGAGGTTTGGATTTTTTATTTATTTATTTTGGCAAAGTTTAATTTTTATTTTGCCTTTACCATGTTTTTTTTTTATGTGACACGTAGTGACATGTCATGTGGCCGTGAGTGGCACAACCTTGACGTGTCTGGCTATAAATACGGTTATCACTGCCATGTACCTTCATCTCCCTATCACTAGCATAGTAAGCTTTTTTTCAAATAGACTTTTATTTTGTTTTTTTAACTCCCTTCAACTCCAGACTGTCTTTCAGTTTTCCCTTGTAGTTTGTCTTGCTGGTTCTTTGCATCATTTTGATTTGAGTTTTGTCTGTCCCTCATTACAATTCTGCTTGACATTACATCTTGGCCCTTATTTATCAAGTGTCTTAGAGTAGCAAAAGGTCCTAACTGGCTCAAAAATCTTAAGAGGGATGTAGATGTGGTTCTACTTTTAGGAGTACAAGTAAAAGCATTTCATCAGTTTTCCTAATTTAGGAAACTACTCCCTAGTTTCACCAAGACTTAGGAGAGCTCATGAGCTTTCCTAACTTGCTAGGAAATGGCGTTTAAGCATTCAAATCCTAGGAAAGGCAGAATGTTTTGGATGTGCTGGACAACAATGTACTTGAGAAAAAATGTTGGTTTGACAGAGATGAAGTAATATTCATAACTAATCTTGTATGTTATGTGATCAACCACTGAGAAGCCTTGCACTGTCAGCCGAAATGATAGTGTTAGTAAGTCTACATTTTTTGGCCACAGGAAAAATGCACCATTGCAGTAGTGATGATTTGGACATGTCCCAAACAACCATTTCTCGAGTTTTGTATCAAAATTTGAATGCCCTTACAATGCATGAGGTAATACGCAAATTATTCCACTACTCCACTGGAGGTGATATTAAAGCAAGCTGCATTTATGCAGATCGGTACACACAAAAGATCAGTGCCTTAAATGTGGATTAACACATATATGTGAATTGCACATAATGTCACAGTATCAACACACAGATTGTCCATGACGTAAATTGTATTGCGATGGCCAGCATATTACCCTGAAGATAAGTGTGACTGGATGAGTGATTGACAGTGAAATGTCACACAGGTATACTGAGTTCTACATTCCACAAACACCTGGAACTTTCACGTTACAGCAGGCAGTGGATAAATAGAGCCCCTCAGAAGAGAGGGGACGATCACAAAGAGAGACACGGCATTACTGAGAACACTGGAAGAGTGAACGTAACTTTAGTAACAGTGCATTAATAGCCATGGCTATTTTCAATATAATGGTTACTTTTCAATATTTTTCCTGTGGCCATAATGGCTGGGAAGTTGAATCTTCTTCCAGCAAGGCTGTGGATCATTCACCGTTAAATGAAAGTGCCCATTATCAGGCCTTATTCTTATTCAGCATATGTGTCTTGATTTTTTCATCTTGGGTGTAGGACAATTCATAACTACTTCTCAGGCCCTGCTCTGGGGTAGGACAAATTCTTATCTTAGCAATTCCTAAGAGTAATTCTGAGATGCTTGATCTCCTCTCTCCTCACAAAAATCCTTGGAGATATTGTCACTGGAAATGGTGGATGAGCAAAACCCAACTGCAAAAAACTGAGCAGAAAATAGAGAACAGTAGAGATGAATAATGACGGCATATCAATTAAGTATATGATATTGCAGTATAAATGTCTCTTAGAAATGGCACTGAGAAGCAGCTATGAAAAAGTCAAATTAAAATCCCAGAAGGCTCCTGAAATCAAAGTGCTGTTAAAGGCAATGCTTCTCTGTGCAAGAAACAACTTAATAATTCTAACAATAAACAAAATAAGAAATAATAACTACTTCCAAAATAGAATAACAACAAAGGCAAGTTTGAAGGCTGTTAATAATGAAACAAATGAAATAAATGTTTCCTGTTAAATTCTTCCAACCAATTACTGCTTTTAATTGGTTAATTAAGCGAGTTGTTACTTCCCAGTTTGTACTTTTTTGTATCGATCTAGCAATTACTAACTGGTTATGCAAATTTTCACTCAACAAAGCAAAAATTTAAATGTATGAGAAGTTTTTTTTTTGTTTTTCAGTATTTTGTTGTTTATGTCATTATTGAATAACATGTACACAAGGGGGTACACTAAAACAGCAGTCTTTTAGCATCCACTGTCTCTAGCCCTGATGTCTGCTAAGCATGAATTTAAAACAAAATGAAAGAGTTAAGCATCAAAATGTACAAATATTGTCTGATTTCTAATAAATTTCTCCACTAATGCACTTTTATGAATGCAAAGTAAAAGAAAAAGTAAAAAGGAGAGCTAATTAGACAATGAGCTCTATTAAAGGTAAAAAAAGAATCACTGATTGTGAAAGTGGTTGGAACAAAAACCTACAGCCACAGGGGGGACCACAGATTGAATGGAAGAACCACTGCAGTACAGCATTTAAAGAGGGAGGTCATTATGTCTTCAGGGGCTTTTTGATTTATTCTAAGATTGTACTAACCTGTAAACTTAAGGAAAAATAATGTAAGACATGGCCACTTTTCATTTTAGGCCGCCTTTGAAAAAGCAATTATTTTTCAAATAAAAGCAGTTATGACTGTTAGTAGTTTGTTAAAGGTTTATGTATGTAAATCTGGACACACTGAAAGAGGTATAACGATTTATTGAGTTATATTAAAAGAAAACAAAAGTAAAGGTTACTTCCACACTGAAAAAAACAAAAAAAAAGGTTAGAGATGCAACACTTTGGTTGAACAGCTTTCAATAGGAGTGTGAAGAAGGCTTTAGACCCAAAATGTTTCGTCTGCAACCTGCATTTCTAGGTTTTATTTCTGCATTGGAATAACTGCTACCTTATTTATCTTTTGCAGAGTCCCACTAATGCAGGCCCTGTCTAATGCCATCATATTTTATTATGTTAATTATTCCGTCAATTCTAAATTAATTTTGGATCACTTAGCAAGATCTTTTTTAGTCCAATCTATAAGACTGTTGAAATTCATTTTGAATAAGTCTTTATAGTTAAGCGCAATTATGACTCTTAGATACATCAAATGATGTGACACAATTCATTGAAAACATTCATGTTTAGAGCTGAGTGCAGAGATATTGGCTTAAAATAAAATTCTTCTGTCCACCCTGAAATTCTTATGTAACTGATACTTTGATACTCTTTATATTTTTTATGACTGACTTGGGATCTATTAAATAAAGAAGCATTTCATCAATATAGAGACATGCTTTTTGTTGAACATCTTTATTTCTATGTATTTCCAGACTGCTGTGTAGATAAATAAAATGAAGCTTAATTACAAACCAAACAGTCTTGTTTCAACTGGGTCATCTGCTTTAATTTTAATTTAATTTGCTGACATTAATCCATTAAGAGTAACTGTTCTTAACATTGCACTCTGTTTATGACTGTTATGTTATTCATTTTTAAATAATAATGTAAATATTTTTATGATAAAGTGCAAGGAGAATTTAATATTCCTTCTAGTTATGAACACTACATATATTGAGTGTATATTTAACACTGGGAATCAGAAAAGGGCTGTGTGTTTATTTATTTCACTTGTGTAATAAGATCTTGTAATAGGAGATGGCATTGAATTAAAGTTTTGGCTGGGATGGAGTGTGTGCCTGTTCTCAGACGGACCTATAAAATGGACAGATCAGGGGAAAATGCCATAGATTGTAAAGTCCTCTGATACGCTAGGTGGCAGCACTCCTGGGCTGGTTCACCCATGCATACAACAGCAGGGTATGTTGGGAATTGTAGCCTCATTTTGCAACCCTGTTGGGTGCTATGGGAGCCACTAGGGTGAGCTGTAGAGTAAAACTCTACCCAGTTTGACAGGCTTCCTCTGACCTGAAGTGCTTCCAAAGTGCAATTTTGTAACACCAGGGGCCTCATGTATAAATGGTGCATACGCACAAGAAATGTAAGAATGTTTCCACGTTCAAATTGCGATGTATAAAACTTAAACTTGGCATAAAGCCAAGCACATTTCCACGGTACCTCATACCCTGTCGTACGCAAGTTCTCCGCTCGGTTTTGAAGACTGGCGGCACCCAGCGTCAAAGCAGTGCTACTGTTCCTGTGTGGTTACCATTTCTTTCTTAGATGCACATTTCTAACCCGGCTTTATAAGTACATTGAAACTAACTGCCTATTGTTTATTAGTGTAATGCATCTGATTGTAATTAACTTGTAACAATATAATGGTCCAGGGAATAGCCATAGTATTCCAAATACCATAACTGCTTTAGCGTTGTTACTCCCACTGCAACTTCTTTTTCTGCTTTCAGCTGCTCCCATTAGGGGTTGCCACAGCAGATCATCTTTTTCCATATTACTCTCACTGCACCACTCGGAGTATTTATATCACTGTATCTGAGTGGGGAATCACAGCAGCAGCTGATCGGAAAGAGAATTATCGGGATACAGCATCAAGTACACGCTGCCTCAGCCATGGCAAAACGCTTCAGAGTCTTTCCTGTCTGGACCTTGCGGTTCAGAAACAGTTTCATCTCAAGAACTTTAAACACAGTCAATCAGTCCATCAAGTGCTCCTTGTAGAACAGTTTGTACTTATAAGTACAATTACCTCACGGTAAACTTGCACTTCAGTTATAATATTGCACAACCTACGCCACTTTATAAAGCGCGTATTTACATATGATGACAATATCATTTTTAAGATGAAATGCAGCAAAATATGTTGATTATATTATACAGATAAAACTAACTTCATTTAGATAATCTGTATTGTTAATAATTAAACATGTGAGGACACGGTGCCGGAGCGCTAGCTAGTTCACAGTTTGGTCCTGATTGATTGCTGTATGCTGGAAGGATAGATGGATATAATAATTAAACACATACTATAAAGATATTTCAATGTTCTTTAAAAGTTTTGAAGAATCGTCGTTGTAAGCTTATAGATGGCTTAACGTCTATTACAGAGCTGATTATGTGGCGATTGGGTATTTGGAGAAAGAAAAGTAAGGACAGGAATTGGGTGTTAGTACGTTTAAAAGAGACAGTACCACCACCGTATTCCCATGTTTAATAACATGCTTTCATTCCTATCATCATGAAAAAGATATCACATATACATCTCAGTATTTTAATTATTCAGACAGCTGTAATATCACGAATGTAATGGATTCTGTGTCCTGTCGAAGGAAGAGAAAGCCGGTTTAAGAACCATGTAGTGATTCACACACAGAGCACAAAGAAGATCAAATACAAAACAAAGCATTTAACGTATTAGTTTAGTTACGATGAGATTTGAGAAACTAGTAAATTAATCGATTTTAAGATGAAGTTTATGATGTTCTACTTTAATGACAAAATAAACTACGTGATTAAAGTGAAAATTTTGAGATTAAAGTTGTCATTTCCTGCTTTTTTCCCCACTGTGTGCCTATTTTTTTTTCTCTGTACCCTAATAAGCTTTCATATGACACTCAGACGTTGGACTACGACTTGCCTTTTCATGGCGACTTGGATATGTGACAACTTCTTTTTATTTTGGGTACTGTGCAACTTGGTGGACTTGGGGTTTCGAGTTTCTCCGACACTCTGTCACTCGATCAACTTCCTTTTCTTGTTTATATCACTGTTTAAACCAACAAATAGTAAGTTTTTCCTTGCCTCCACTTGGTATTCGCTGAAATTGTCTTTTCACAGAAGGCTGAGCTTAAGGACTGTTTATATTGATTTGCATATTCATAGAGGCATAATTCTGGGAGGATTTGGGGCGGGACAGAAGGCGCATGCACGAGCGTTACTTTTCGCGTTGACCTGGATTTATGTAGCGGAAGAACGTGGAAGTTGGAGTACGCACAGATTCCTGCATCTAGATTTTTCTGTGCGTAAGCATATTTTGGCTTTTGTGCTTACGTCATGTTATAGTGCGAATTCTACACACGGCATTATGCATGAGGCCCCTGGTGTGGTTTAGTTAGGGTTCAAAAATTAGTGAGGGTGTAGTGCTTCTTTTAGTGGAATCAACAGCTTTACAAAATGGTGCTATGGATGGCTTTATTAATATTCACTTGCTTTTTAAATGGTTTCTTATAGGCAATCCGCATTAGTTTAGATATAACTTAACCCTATGGCTTTTCTGATGATATCATAATTAATTACAGGTTTATTCATTCCTCTTTCAGTAAGGCTCAGGATTTTCTTGTTTTTTATCGTTATGGGAGAATGCTGTTCCGGATGCACATACAAATTGTCATGTGTAGAAATTCATGAAACAACCAGATCCCTATTAACATAATGTTAGTTTAACTAATAAATTGATTAAGATTACTTAAACCATTCAGTTCTGAAATCTTTATATTTGATATCCTGATAGAAACAAAAAAGAAATATGAAGTAATCTGCATCTCTTAATTGCTGCAGAAATGAAAAAGTCCAAAAAAGAATTTGGCAATCTGTACATTTTACTACATTTTACTTTATCAACATGGACAATATTATATTATTTGTAGGCCTGGTAAAGTTAGCGTTCTCATTTTTGCAGTTAATCTGGCCTGTTTAACTTGTTACAAAAATATTGTTGCGCAAAGGGCCAGTAATGAGGCAAATGTCTCAGTCAGTGTTTCAGTCAGGTGGCATTTTCATGCAATTTTTTTTCTCTAACATTATGAAACAATAATACTGTAATGATCCGGCCAGAGACTCGGAGGGCCATGGGGCTGGACAGCTACTGAGCACTGTGCTTGCAGAATGTGCAGTGCAATGTGCTAATGAAACACCTCAGCAGGAGGAAGAGGTCCCAGAACAAAGTGTGGAAGGTGCTGGAAGGTTTGCTTGTGTTGTCAGTGCTTGGGGTGGACAGAAGGAGAACACAGTGTGCATTAGTTGCACATATGGGGACGAAAAGGAGCAGCATGGTGTGTGGGAACAGAGCAGAGTGAACAATCTAGTAGAAGGCCATGAGAGTCAAAGAGCTGTGTGCTTCAGGGCCATAACATTGAAGCAGAAGACGAGCAGTATAAAAGAGTCAAGTAAGCCCGATTGCGAGTAGAAAAGCTGAGAAGTCTTCCACAGCTAGAACAGTGTGAATTTAGCTGGGAAGCAAACAAATTAAAGCTCATCAGTTTCAAACTCCTGAAGCATGTGGTTTCTCCCTGACTGATTGCGGGTGTTATAATATAAGTTAGTTAAGTTTGTACCTAAATAATTATATGCATATCCGGTGTCATATTTATATAAACCTTTAAAAATTTTATGAAGTAAAATTTTCATTTAAAGGTTTAACATTTCATATTATGTGGTTCACAACGATATGCTACCTGTCAATACATAGCACTGGTGTTCGTTTTCTTTATTTATACATGGGAAGTGGGAGGCTTATGGCGTTCTGGTGGAATACTAAAGAAATGTTGCAAAGGTAAAAATTATGCTCTTTTTTTTTCTATTTCATGTTTCTGTAAGAAGATCGAATCATAGTCATATCACATAAGTGCTAGATAAGTTATCTTTGAGTGGCACTAAAGCCAAAATAAGTTTCTTATATCTCTGTATTTAACTTGATAATCTGCCACCCAACTTACAGTGCCAACTGCCCAAACGAAATGACAAAATTCTACGAAAACGAAGTGTAATGATTATCCCTACCCATGATTGAAGTTTGCAGTATCTTCGGTAATTTATACAAAGAACACAACATAATCATCCAAGTAATGCACAGTCTCAGTTTTTAAGCAAGATAGCAGCTACAAAGATATCTTTTAGTGTACCAGGAGCAAAGGTGTAGGAACAGCACTGTTTTCCTACTGTTTTTCTGTGGTGGCACACATTTTTTAACCCAAAAAATTCCAAGGCACGATTTTACCAACCACAAAAGCATTAATTCTATACATGTGCTAAACTGTCTGCAAAATCGCAATCACAGAATTGCTTTTAAGTTGGATTCTCCAAGTAGTCCCATCCTCCTCGGACAGATCTCGACCACCTGAGGAGAGTATCTTTCTCACGTCAGCACCCAGGGGCACCATACTGTTACTTCCATGGCACACCAGTTGAAAAATAGTTGTGTAGAGTATAATCACCAAGTCGTTGATGATGATGAACAATTGAGGATAGTATTTACGGAATTTTAGCACAAGTTTCAAAGTATGCCCAGTTAAGAGATGCTTATTCTTTCAGTTAAATTCAGCAGTCAACATTCGTTTTGATCGTTTTTTACTATGACACATCTGTGTCTCATATGCTATGCCAATTTGATAATTAATGCTTTGGCATAATTTTCTTATTGCCTTCTTTTCAACTTGCCTTTTAGGAAGGCACTCAATTTCAAGTTGTACTTATTCATGCAGTATTTTGTTAGCAGTTCAGGTTTAAGTTCATTGTTTGAGTTTAAACTATACCATTATTTTTTTTAATTCCTTAGATTTATAATTCAGTGTGTATTTACTTCATGATTTATGTATTAATTTTTATAATTGCATGTTTTAATGTTAGATGTGATTAATCATGATTATTACCTACATTTATGCAAGAAATTACTTAATTTTTTTTATCGATTCCTAGAACTAATTAGGGCGGCACGGTGGCGCAGTGGTAGCGCTGCTGCCTCGCAGTTAGGAGACCTGGGTTCGCTTCCCGGGTCCTCCCTGCGTGGAGTTTGCATGTTCTCCCCGTGTCTGCGTGGGTTTCCTCCGGGCGCTCCAGTTTCCTCCCACAGTCCAAAGACATGCAGGTTAGGTGGATTGGCACTTCTAAATTGGCCGTAGTGTGTGCTTGGTGTGTGGGTGTGTTTGTGTGTGTCCTGCGGTGGGTTGGCACCCTGCCCAGGATTGGTTCCTGCCTTGTGCCCTGTGTTGGCTGGGATTGGCTCCAGCAGACCCCCGTGACCCTGTTTGGATTCAGCGGGTTGGATAATGGATGGATGGATAGAACTAATTATTTGTTAAGAGGACTCGAAGAAGGAATGCTGAGTGAGCTAGAATTTTAAAGAGATGTAGAGAGGTTTTTAAACAAATACTTGTTACCAAAACAGCAGAGAGTGGACTCATTTAAAGAGTTCAAGGCAGCATGGATAAAGTGTCTCAAAGAAAAACTTTTGTTGTAAGTATCTGAAAATGCTGAGTAGGCCATTAATTCAATTATACTCTTATGAATACGAATGAAAGCAATTTTGAATGCCTTTTCAGTTTTATTCACACTGTTAGACTCATAACAAACTACAGCAGATTGCTTAACTATTTTAGACAGTACATGGCTGCAGTCAGATGGAGATACTAGTTCACATCTTATGGAGAAGAAAGAATATCTGCAAAGCATTCAAGAACTACAGGCTACAGAAAGATACACTTATTTCCTGAGATTTGTACAGCAACGCACACATTCATGCAAAATTATACTTAAGATAATTTGGTATTTTCTGGTTACAGGTAAAAAACTGACTAAGTTGTAATGAGTATATGCATATGACTGTACTGCCCCAGTAGGTTCCAACCCTACAGTATGTCCCTGAACTGGACTGAACAGGTTTACTGAATGGATGATAAGAGTTGTAACTGCCTGCATTCAAGAAGAGTCAGGTCAACTGGGACAGTTTCTTTTTGAATAATAGATTTTGTAAATTATTTGGTTGTCTTGTCAAAAAATAAAAAGAATTCTCAGCTCAGCACTCAAAACTTTATTCCACCACAGGCAAAAGACAAAAAGGAAAAAGTTCAAACTCCAAATAGATTCTTCAGACTACAGCCAGGAGTCCATTTTAGTCATGCAGTCACCATGACAAGTGCGCCCTGATCAGGGAAGGATTTTCAGACTTGGGTTCCCTGCTGCACCTGCCACTGGACACCCTGGTGAAGGCAACAACAACAACAACATTTATTTATATAGCACATTTTCATACAAATAATGTAGCTCAAAGTGCTTTACATGATGAAGAAAGAGAAAAGAGACAAAGCCTCAGTTACCTGAAAGATAAGAAAGTAGTCTGTCTTTGTGTGAGTGTCCTTTATAAATAAACTAGCAAAATACCCGCGCTTCGCAGCGGCGAAGTACTGCCTTAAAATTTTTATTAAGAAGAAAATTAAAACTTTTTAAACTGAGGGAAAATATACCAATAATTATTTGTTAAGGATCTCTTTGTATGCCACGTTGTCAGTTCGGCCCTCCAGTTGTAATATGACCAAGCTGTAGCTGTGCGCTGAGCTTACTCTTGAGCATGCAACGTACAGTTGGCCATGTGAACAGTAATCTTGTTTCAAATCTCACAGCTTGGATTGCTGCTGTCATAATCGGTTTGAGTTTCATGGTTTGTTTCAATTACGACAGTATTTGTAGGACTTGTGTTGAAGAGACATTCGGCATCTGTCAAGCGTTGTAAGTATACAACCAGTTTCATTGATAACTTCACATCCAGCTTTTGAGAGTTTAAACATTTCTAAACATCAAAGTGTCCACTACTGAAATCGTCACCTGTGAATCTAAGATGTTTAAGAGGCATTGATCAAATGAAACCTTCTTAACTTTTGTAAGGAAGCTGTAAGGAATGAGCCTGCCAAATTTCAGCCTTCTACCTACACGGGAAGTTGGAGAATTAGTGACGTTGGAAAGTTCAATATGGCGGCCGACAGTGGCGTCATGCCATCGAAATAAGTACATACATCGGTTTCGGTTAGCGCAGGGAAGCCGCCTACCAAGTTTCGTGAAGATGGTGCCATAAATAAGAAAGTTCAACATGGCGGATGTTGACGACCGTTATCGACCGTTATGACCGTTACATGTAGAATTTCGAAATGAAACCTGCTTAACTTTTGTAAGTGAGCTGTAAGGAATAAGCCTGCCAAATTTCAGCCTTCTACCTACACGGGAAGTTGGAGAATTAGTGATGAGTGAGTGAGTGAGTGAGTGAGTGAGTCAGTCAGTCAGTCAGTCAGTCAGTCAGTCAGTCAGTGAGGGCTTTGCCTTTTATTAGTATAGACAAATCACTTTCGTCATGTTAAGCTGGTTAGTATGTCATAATCTGCGTTTTTGGTTTTAGCTGAAAGTTCTTTATTCTGTCTAAAGCAATTTTAAGTTCCTTCATTCACCCGTCTCCCATAGCCCCACCCCCTTCAGCGACACATTGGTGAGTTTCATATTTGTGTCTGGGAACTCAGCCATACTAAATATGACCTTAGCATTCACATGGTCTTTGACAGTCACGTGGCGTATGGTCAAGTATGGTTATAAAGCCAGACACCACTGGATGAAATGGGCATTTGTGTCCATGCAAAGCTTCAACCACCCATTTAAGTCACTGCATGATTCCCTAATTGCTCCCATTCCTAGCATTTGCTGGCCCTCTTCTTTAATTCCAGCAAACCATGCTTCAGAGATTATCAATGAATATGGACTTTTACACCAGGCTCATCTCAAAACATGAGATTAGTTTTACTAGGTAAAGTGAAAACAGCACTTTCCTTTTTTTCCTTAATTTAGTTTAAAATGGGAATTATCTCTGCATACCATGTTGTATAATTAAGTATAACCGTCACAAGAATAGATCTGTATCGCCTCTTTTGAATTTGGGAATAAAGCCACTCTAGCCCATGTGATTCTAATGCAGTGAGCTCCTCTTCTTAACACTAAAATTACCAAAGCCTACAAAAAAACTTGTAATACCAGCTCACCTTAAATCCCTTTGCACCCGTTTGTCAGCATCTTTTGTGTTGTAAATGTGTCGATAAGCACAAGCAGCAAGTAGCCTGCTATCCCATTCCCCCCACCAACGCAGAAAGGGCAGAAACTTCTCTCAGCTCGAGTCTGTTTACCTGTGTGTCAGTTGCTTAGAGTTGAATCGTGTAAATAATATATCGTTATTTGGAATACATACATTTCTTGTGTGTTCCATGTCTACAACAATCTATGTAAACACATCGTTAAAACAGAAATGTTTTTCATGTTTTAGAAATAATTGACAAAATGTAGACATGAAGTGTATAATGTGCGAAGCCTGAAGTCCAAATATCAAATAAACACTTTCACAAAAGGTACAAGTATAATAAAACAAATGTGCTTTTATTTAAGAATATAACTGCAGAAAAAGAACCCACGTTAGGGTGTGACATTGATACGCCCTTAATACGACCTCTTTGGTAGTGCAGCAGTAAGAACTGCTGACTGGTAATCAAAAGGTCACAGGTTTGACCACTGACGCCTCTGTTTTGAGAAGTGAGCTGCTCTTATTCTTACTAATATAGAATAAAAACATACATTTGATTTGAGTTTGTAACAGCTGATGGAAATTTATGGTACTTGTAAAGGCTAGCGTCCCACCTAATTTCTTAATGCGGCCTTTGTCATTGCTGTTGAAACACTTATTGCTGAAGCAACATACATTTTTATGGTTCATTTTAGTTTCCTTGCTTATTCCCCACCAATAATTGTGTATTTTTGTGTTAAAAAGTTGCATTTCCTACCTGTAATCGTTCCTTGTTAGAAATAAGAAGCACCTGTTAAAGGAAACGGCAGTTCCCCACCTAGCTGTTTTCCATTTACATGTGTGTGTATTCATCATCAACTATCTGGTTTAATAAACAATTTGGAAGGAAACTGAAGACAAAAAGTGAAGGACTGAGAATTGTTAATTCCTTTTAGGCTACAAACAATTTGAATGCTATCCTTAGAAAGCAAATAGTATATGATATAAAATGACCACACATGGCAGAATGAAAACATTAACAATGCTAAAATTAAATAAGATCTGATATTGGCAAGGATTGTTTTTTAAAAATGCAGCCATGATAACCTTGCAGGACCAACGTTGTAGACCCTGCTTTAAATGCATAAATTCTTCTGTCAATGCTTTCCACGAATTTAGTGAATTTAGTTTAAAAATGGCAATTAACTCCAGATTCCACATAGCTGTCTTTAAGATATATTTCTAACCTTTTATGTGGGATGTTGGCTCCCTATGTCTAGTCCAAGGTTTTCAAAATGAACTTCTACAAGCAAACAAACTTCTTTTCCTATATTTACCCAATAAAACTTCCTCAGGTATAAACTCCCTGGCTTATTTAGTGCCAAGGATATGAGTGTACCAATGGTAAGTGTCCCTTTAAAAGTTTAGTACAACAAGCTACCTTATGTGCAAATATAATTCATTACCACCTGATACAAAAAGCTAGTAATCTAAAATGAAATGTACTGTCGGCAGCTCAGCTGCTTCTACCGTGTGTTATCTGCCCCTTGCACTTGTCTGCAAAGAATCCCAATGTCATATCTTCTCTGCAAACTGGGATAAACCAGTCTTTGCACCCTTTTTGTCTTTAATCAACACAGCAGGGGGAGAATGTCATGAACAGATCACTTGAACTGTCAGACATTTCCTGACTGTCAGCATTAGTCTTGACATCTGGCTCTGCCTCAGGAAACTGTTATGAGTTTTGGTTGTTTTATACTCAATGGGACATATTAAATGTTGTAAAAGGAAGAGACTTGACACACGTAAAAAGGTTTGGGGCAGCCACCCGTATAATATTCCTAGCTGCGTTTTTTTAAGCAACAAAGAAGTTGACTGTAGAGAGTCCAAGACAGAACTGATGAAGGATGGAAAAGATGGCAGTTTTAAGTGATCAGACAGGAAGTGATGTAGGGTCACCGGAAGTGATGTAGAGTGACCGGAAGTGATGCTTTTCTGGGCACCGGAACCGGAAGTGACATTCTTCTGGATAGTGGAACCAGAAGTGACATTCTTCTGGGTGCTGGAACCAGAAGTGACATTCTTGGTTCAGATAGGTTTTCCCGCGGCTGGTCTGCAGAGATAACAGGAGAAGGTTTAGTGCACCCTGCCCTCCCCTGGCCTGGCGTGGAATTGCCTTTACTTGGTCCACACAACATCCCCCTACTCGCACATGTGTGACATGGCCCCCCCATCAGCCCAGACCCGTTGGGTCGGGCGTACTGGTCCGAGAGGTCGTGGCATCGAGAAAGAGCATCGGCATTGGTTTGCAGTACACCCCGGCAATAAACGACCGAATACTTATATGGCTCTAGATCCAAAAACCACCTCGTGACACGTGGATTGGACTCCCATTTTAAGTCCATCCACTGTAAGGGAGCATGGACTGTCACAAGAGTGAATTCACGACCCAAGAGGTAATATCTCAGCTGAGTAATCACCCATTTAATAGCCAGAGCCTCCCGCTCCACTGCCGCATACCTAGTTTCCCGATCCAACAGTTTTCGGCTCAGGTACATAATGGGGTGTTCAAATCCATCGACGCTTTGGCTCAGCACGGCTCCAAGTCCTGTGTCCGAAGCGTCTGTCTGGAGAATGAAAGGCAAGGAAAAGTCCGGTGCCTTTAATATAGGAGCTGACATAAGGCCATTTTCAAGACACTGAATGCAGCCTCAGATATATCATCCCATACCACTCGATTAGGTCGACCCTTCTTTGTGAGGTTTGTCAAGGGCGTAGCTTTCTCGGAAAACCAGGGTACAAACCCGTGATAGTAACCCGCTAAGCCGTGAAAGACCTGAACTTGCCTCTTGGTTATCGGACGGGGCCAATTCAGAATGGCACTATTTTAGAGCACTGTGGTCTCACCATACCCCGGCCCACTAGATAGCCTAAATATTTAGCCTCGATCAACCCAAAGTGACACTTTTTCGGGTTGATCCGAAGCCCAGCTTGTGCCAGTGTCCTCAATACAGCTCCAACCTGCAGTATGTGTTCCTCCCAGGTGTTGGAATAGATGAGAACGTCATCCAAGTAGGCAGCACTATATGAATTATAAGGACGGAGCACTTTATCCACCAGACGTTGGAAGGTCGCAGGTGTCCCATGTAATCCAAATGGGAGGACACAATACTGCCAGTGACCGCTAGGGGTGCTGAACGCTGTCTTTTCCTTAGCAGAGTCTGTTAAGAAAACCTGCCAGTACCCCTTAGTCATATCTAGAGTAGTCAAAAATTTGGCATGTCCTAGCCGCTCGAGGAGATCATCCACTCGTGGCATCAGATAAGCATTAAATTGGAAGACTTGGTTAAGCCGACGGAAGTCATTGCAAAACCTCCATCTTCCGTCAGGCTTACTGACCATAATGATAGGACTGGACCAGGGACTATAACTTTCCTCAATCACACCTAGTTCCAGAATTCGTCTGATCTCCAACTCCACTTCAGCCTTTTTTGCCTCGGGTATTCTGTATGGGCGTTCTTAGACTATAACCCCAGATGTCATCACAATGTCATGCGCAACCAGGGAGGTCCTGGACTACTACCTCAGGGACAGACAGGATAACTGCTTTGAGCTCCTGACGTTGCTGGCGAGTCAAATTGTCTCCGAAATTAAGGTGTAGTTGATGAGCGAAGAGAGAGCGGAGCTGTCCGGAGTAGGGCTCGGAATCCTTATCCTTCCATGGTTTCAGCAGATTGATATGATAAATCCACTCGCTGGGTCGACGATTCGATTGTTTCACCAAATAGTCGACCAGCCCCTTCCTCTACTTAATTTCATAAGGGCCTTGGAAGTAATTTGGAATGAGAGGTAGGAACTAAAACCATGACTCAGTCTCCCGGGCGGAATTCCCGCAGAGACGTACCACGGTTATAGCATCGGGCCTGAGCTGCTTGTGCCTTTTCCATATGTGTTTTCAATATGGGTCTAATTTTCTCAAATCTATCGCGTAACTGCGCGATATACTCTAATATATTTGTTGACGGGAGGGCCTCTTCCTCTCATCCTTCTTTTAAGACGTCTAATATGCCCCGGGGTTGTCGTCCATATAGTAATTCAAAAGGTGAGAACCCCGTGGAGGCTTGTGGGACTTCCCGATATGCAGAAAGGATGAGGGGGAGGAGCTGGTCCCAGTTCCTTCCGTCCTCATTGACTACCTTACACAACATCTGTTTGAGAGTTTGACTAAACCTCTTCACAAGACCGTCGGTTTGAGGATGATATACCGAGGTCTTTAAATGCTTTATTTGAAGTAGCTTGGCAGTCTCCCTGAATGTCTGTGAGGTGAAAGGAGTCCCTTGATCTGTCAGGATTTCTTTAGGGATTCCTACATGCGCAAATACCCCAACTAATTCCTGTGCGATAGCTTTTGAAGTAGCTGAGTGCAACGGAACAGCCTCTGGAAATCGAGTAGCATAATCTACCAGGACCATTATATATTTATGACCTCTGGCTGAGGGTTCTAGGGGTCCCACCAGGTCGACCCCAATACGTTCGAAAGGGATATCTATTAAGGGTAAGGGAACTAGAGGAGCACGGTCCCTCCTAGGAATTTGCCTCAATTGACATTCCGGACAGGATGTGCAAAAGCGGTGAACCTCCTCGTTAATTCTGGGCCAAAAAAATCGGAGCTTAATTCTCTCAAGTGTTTTTTCGGGGCCCAAATGGGCTCCCAGCAGATGGGTATGCACTAGTTCACAGATCTGTCGCCGTTAAGTCCGTGGTACTAACAACAGTGACCTCATCTGTCCCTCATGCTCTGCCACCCGATATAATAGATCATTGTTAAGCACAAAGTGAGGACCCTGTGGCATGGGGTGTGAGGTGCCCTGGCCGTCTATGAGAACGACTGCATTCTTTGCAAATTTAAGGGAATCGTCATTCCATTGTTCCCTTTTAAATGAAGCCGGCGTCTGCCTGAATTGAAACTGTAGACGTGAGAGAGGATCGGATTCGACCTCATGGGGCGGGGTTTCGTCCTGAGCCATCTGAGTGCTTGCTGATGACGTCTCAGGCTGCGATGTCCCGGGTGTTTCTTCGTCATCACCAGAGGCCGAAGTCCGCTCCTCAGCTGGCTGTATACACAGCGTGGAGGAAGTTGAGGGCGCTGAATTTGCATCCGTGATTAGACCTAGTGATCAAGGAGAAGTGCCTGTATCACCGCTATGTATATCGACGCAATCTCTTCCTAGTAGAACGGGAGGATCATCCATCACTGCCAACATTAACTTTTTAATTATGCCGTCCTGACAGATAAAGCATTTGGCGGATCGATAATACCAGACATCCCCGTGAATAAAGGTAATGCAGGTCTTATTCTTACACCATTGTCGCGGTAATCTCAAATGGCAAGCAACAATGGAAATGTTACTGCCGGAATCAAATAAAGCGGTTACTTTAATTCCATTAACTAACACTTTTCCCGTATGTGAACAGGCCAGTGGATTAGCGAGAGCACACCGCACCTCCTCCCACATCACCCCGCAGACCCCTTTGTTGCTTCGCAGTGCCTGCCGGCGCGTCCCAGGGTCCACTCGAACATGCCTCAAATTATAGCCGTGGGACTCTGTATTAGGGACGCAAGCACGCCCGGGTTCACACGAGTCCCGTTCTGACACTCCCAAGCCGGTTTCTGCCCTGAGGTGATCTATTGTCTCAGCTAATGCGACAATATCTGTATATTCCCAGTTCAGCTGGGCGATTTTTCCAGGAAGGCTCTTAAGGAGTAAGCCGCAGGCCACCTGCTCCGTTGTTTGGTGTCTGGAATTTTTATGAGGCTGTAATCAACCAACCACCTTAGCCTATAAAGCCATGGCCTGTTTCTTGGTTCCCTTAGCTGTGTTAATTTTCCAGGCCATTATGTTTTTCACCTGCCAGCCTGGGTTTCTCCCACCTTTATTAAAGGGCTTGCCCTTTGTGGGATAAGTAGGGGCAGTCCCCACACCCGGGAGGCCATAATAAGCACTCAATGCATTCCCTGGCGCACCTGGCTCTAGCCTGTGGGTCCCGGGGCTATTTTTCCCCAGACCATTAACAGGATGATGGGTTGGAGCACATTCCAGTTTTCCCCAACACGCCCCGACTGATGCCCACTCGGCAACTCAGGAGCGGTACTTACCCATCTGATGATTCGTTGGTTTATAAACGTGTGTCATGCCTAGGTTTAGGTTTGCCTTCCGATCTCTCCAGGAGGCCATCATTCTGCCGATTAAGCCACTGTAAAAGGAAGAGACTTGATACACATAAAAAGGTTTGGGACAGCCACCCGTATAATATTCCTAGCTGCAAAGGTTTTGGTTTGTTAAGCAACAATGAAGTTGACTGTAGAGAGTCCAAGACAGAACTGATGAAGGATGGAAAAGATGGCGGTTTTAAGTGATCAGACAGGAAGTGATGTAGGGTCACCGGAAGTGATGTAGGGCGACCGGAAGTGATGTTTTTCTGGGCGCCAGAAGTGACATTCTTCTGGGTGTTGGAACTGGAAGTGACATTCTCCTGGGTACTGGAACCTAAAGTCACATTCTTGGTTCAGATACGTTTTCCCACGGCTGGTCTGCAGAGATAACAGGAGAAGGTTTAGTGCACCCTGCCCTCCCCTGGCCTGGCGTGGAATTGCCTTTACTTGGTCCACACAACGTCCCCCTACTCGTACGTGTGTGACAATGTTTATTATCTCCTTAAAGCTTCTTCAAAAAAAGTGCATCACTTCTCAGTCACTTCAAGCATGGGTAGCATATTGGATACAGTGACTTTTACTATGTATTCCTTACTGAGAAATGTAATTTCAAATAATACCAAGTCATACCATTAACATCATTTCATTCATCCAAGTATACGTCTAAATTCTGCTTTTTCAATGCATCTGCAAAAAGTCTAATTTGCCCTAATATAGCTGCTTTATAATGTCCCACATGTACAGTTTTATGTGCATATGGACTTGTGCTTTTGCACATGTCGCAGTAGGGGGCAGTATCGCTCCCTTGAACCCTCAGGTACCACGCCAAACACCTGGTAAAATTGCCACAATAATTATATTTATTATAATAATGTGCACCAAGCACCCTCCACTCCACTATATTCATAAATCACAATAATCAATAATAAACCAATAATAATCACAATCCTCCACTCCCAGACGCGTTGCCCTCCTACCACCCAGCTCAGCTCGTTGTCTGGGAGTTCCCAGAGTCTTTTTATTCCTCCTGACCCGGAAGTGTTTCTGCCCAACAGTTCCACAAGTCCTTATTCCTTCCGGGTCAGGGTAAACAGTACTTTTCTTCACCCCGGAAGCCCGTCGCTCTTCCTGTGACGAACTTCCGGGTCATGGTGCACAAATGAGTCCATTGGCTTCCCGACAGCGACTCCCAGTGGCCCCCAAGGTATCCAGCAGGGCTGTGTATAAAAACTACATAGTCCATGAGGCCCTGCTGGAATTCGGGGCCTGTATATGCTCTCGGGAGAGCTCCTCCTGGCGGCCTGGGGGTGAGGGCAGGAGTAAAATGCCGGCAACCCACCACACACAGCATAAACAGACCAAACTGTTTAGCTACACCTTGTGGAAGATCAGCCCAGACACAGACTGAGATGCAGACTCACAAGTCCCAAAGCACATGTTTATTTCTCCTAAGTCTTTTTGCACAACACACACAGTGCACAAATCACCAATCAAATGCTCACAGTCCTTTTCTTTCATTTCTTCTCCTTTCTTTTCTGCCACCTCCACTCCTCTCCTGCAAGCTCTGTCTTCTTCCTCCCAACTCCAGCTCCTGCTCCTCGAATGGAGTGAGGCGACACCTTTTATGTTGCACCCGGATGTGCTCCAGGTGCTTCCTGACGATCTTCCTGGTGTGGCGGAAGTGCTGCATGAACACCCGAAATGCATTGCAGTGTTTATCATGGGATTAATGAGTCCAGAGTTTAAAGGTTTAAGGAGACTTTGTTTAAATAAAGTCAAAAGGTGCAGCTATTCTAATTGCTGGCTGTTTTCTCAGTTGTCCTTATTAGGTTAATCGGTGTTAGTTCATAAAGTTCACATTTTGGCTTCATTTTTTTGTAGTTCATTTTCTTATTCTATATATTGACTAAAGTACAGATCAGTATTGAGTTTTGAAAATTAAAATCTTCATAGGGCTTATTTTTATACCAGTGCACAAGTGCTCATTGTATTTTGCATAAGTTACTCCTACAGGCATACAAAAGCCATTACCATAATGAACATCTATTTTAAAGAGTAAATGGAAATCATCTTTCAGAGGGCCTGGCAAGCCCATCTTAATGCATGGGTACAATAGGCACTGGTCAGGGACCCCAAGAGACAACAGGGGCCCACGATATTCCTGATGCCTATGCTATCAAAACAGGAGCCCCAGTACAATACTTTGCCTGAAGGCCTATGATGCTGTTAAGATGTCCCTGAGAACAGCAAAGGTTTACCTCAGCAACTACCAACTCCATTGGCTCAGCAAGTGGTACATTACAGAAACCTGCAATATGCCTAGACTGTCCACACCAGAAACAGTTTCTATCCATAAACCAATTCTTGATTTCCTGGGTTGAGATTGGAAGATACTGAGTCAAATACTGTCACAACTAGCTTGTTGATGAACTGCAAGCAGCTCATCACCACCTTATCTACACACGTTCTCTTACCATGATTTACTCTTTGAGGCTTTAAATACATTGCCACTGCTAGGGTTCAAAGCTGTTAAGGATAATGTAGATTGTCATCACCTCAGCATTCCTTTCTGGCATATTAAAGGTTGACCCACCAGGAGCACAGCATGTGGTAAGCTGTAGATAGCCTCGGCCTCAGAATCATTAGCCATATGTGACAGAGATAAGGCCAGTACATCTCAGAATGTCACATTTTATAAAATACCAAGATGTTTTCATAAGGTATTTCCCACACTGCTTTAAGATATCACCAGACCACAGCTCCCCAATCTTCTATGGAGTATTTTATAGAAGATAATAAAGGTGTCATTTTAATCTAAAACTTGGCAAGAGTGTTTTGGATTGATCGCTAGGGTTAATCCTATGGAACAGCTCTGCAACAAGATGAAGAACCCTAACTAGTGCTGGATGTAGATGAACAGAAGCCACTTATTGATGATACATTTTTATTACTTGTGTGTGATCTTACATACTGCCATAAAGCCAAAGCAAAAATACACCACCCCTTGGCTACTAAAAGTACTTAGTAATGTAGGCAGCATGGTGTCAAAAAAGAACTCTCAGAGGAGCAATTGAGAATTTGTTTACCAATGCCGGAAGAAAACATAATAGAAATGAACTTCAAACTCTAAATAGGCTTTTCAGACTACATTCTAGCAGTCATCCACACTTGTAGACTTCAAATAATGAAAACATCTCAAACTAATTTTCTACTCCTGGCTCTGCCATCAGATGCTTAGGTGCAGACAGGACTTAAAGTGTCTGAAAAACAAGAATTCAGTCTTTCTCTGAATTATTGGTCTGCTCAATTTGCTCCTGCCCATGCTCCAGCCACCACCATTGCTGTCTTTTGTAGACATTTACAGCCACACTATTTGAAGTAAAATAAGGATTCTGCACTTACAGGTTTTGTTGAATAGTAATGGTAAAATTTTATATGGTACTCTAGGTATGTGTTATTTTAACATAACAAAATGTTATATTCTTAAACCTGTTAAATCCAATTCAAGATCATAGGGGGCTGGAGTCTATCCTAGTAACATTTAAAATCAGCATGTTATACTACAAAAACAAATGAAAATGTGGCAAGATGCCACAAATTGTCATAAAGATTACATTTAAAAAAACATATTGCAAAGATCAAAACTTAAACTACTGATTAATTTCGATATTAAAATAGAAGTCCTAATTATATTTGAAATCAGGTTGCCAGATGTCCAATATTCCCCGGGGCAGTCACATACTTCTTGACCAATTTTGGTGTCCCAGTTTATTTTCTAAAAATCCTCATTGGTCCCATATTTTACAATTCATTCCATTTGCAAGCCATTATAAAAAGATTGTTTTGCATTGTATATCCGTTCTATTCAAAACAGGCAATATGAAACCAATCAGATACTCAGTATTTGTGAAGTGACGCATATGATCTGGGAACTGTGTAAGTGCAATATCAAGGCACTTAATTCTTGCTTTAGGCACATGCTTGATCTATCAATATGACGATTCACTGTTTTTTTAATGAAGAACTTAAGAGAAAATTTAAATTTAATTTAAATTTTAAAAGCATATTTGGTTCCAAATGCAAAAAAATGATATGTCAAACATGTAGAGGTAGGTGTTTTATATCCCATGGAGGATACTGAGATGTTACTCAGCATATCAATACCATAAAACCTAAATACGTTGAAAAGAGTAAGTGCGCCAGGTGGGCCAGGACCTGAAACAGACACAATTTGTTTGGTTTTATTTTATACAATTGTCATGCGTATAAGCAGTCTAAATGTGTCAATATACAACATTGTAAAACTGCAAAACACCCAGTCCATATTCTCTAATAACCATAACTTCTACACATGGTCTATCCCGTATTTTTCAAGTCAGAATCTTGTCACTTTAATTTAAAATCAAGGACATACATGCTTCTTTAATTGGTTTAGTATCAAAGTTATTTGGAATCTGAGGACCGCAAATGGCACAAATTTTCAAGTATTTTACACATTTTACCTTTCTTTTGTACCCTGTGCAGTGAGTAAATATGCTGCAGAAAATCTGTTCTTTATGGGACACAATATACTGAGTAACCAAACAAAAGCAACATACACTATTTCTCATTTCTTTGTAGGTGCTGGGCAAAATAAATATTTCATGAGCTGATCTGCAGTGAAAAGTAAGAGCAGATTGCATTTGTTTTGTAACATTTCAAACAGTGAGCTTCTGACACATGCCATGCTGTATGCTCAGTGCGAGTTCTGGTGCATCCTCTAATTGGCAGATTTTCTCAGAGAATATAAAAAATATTAACATCTTTCACAGAACCTTAAACATATTTGTAGAAAAAAAGGACCCCAATGACCATGACATATCCAAATGAATTATTTTTTATAGGTGCCAATGGTTGTTTTAATGATAATCATGTTTAGGAATAATATTCCACAGTTGTAGTGGAAGAAATTGACCAGGTGTGGTGGTTGGCTGCCAGCTTTACTTGTAGCTTTACTGCCAATGCACCTGTAAGCCGAACCTCACATTAACTCTTTTCTTTGGCACTGTTCTTTTTCACAATTTAAATTCTTTCAGTAGACAGTGCCTCAGATTTCTTCGATTTACTGTGCTTATGTTCTCCATTTAAAAAAAAAAAATCTGGAAACACTTTGTTAACCTGATAGAGAAATGTGCACTCTATATAGTAAATCAAATAAAGATCAGTCTAGCAGGGGTAACACACAGGTTTATTAGGCAATTGGGCTGGACATGTCAATAAAATTTAATCATTAATGAGAATTAAAGGTTTTGGGGTTGGGGGCTGTTAGAATATCTAACTTAAAGATCAAGGTATCCTTCAGATTTTTCCCTGGGCCATTTATCTTGTGTTTGTGTGGGTTTTTTTGGGTACTACAGTTTCCTCCATCATACCAAAGGTTTGCTTATTAGGCTTATAAATAAATGTATATTTATCTTTAAATAACAGTTGATGTGATAAATTGGATTATTATTATCTATTGTGAGAGGTCGCCCAAACACCATTAGACAAACACCAGCACTTTGTAAAACACATGTTTAATTTACTCAAAAGTCCCACACAGCACACAGTGCTCTCACACCAAACACCACTACCCACAGACTACTCTAATGTCCACGGGCCACCTCTCTTCCTCCTGTTTTTGGATCTTCGTCCACCTCCAGCTCCCAACTCTAGCTTCCCGACTGTAGGAAGACGGCTCCTTTAATATTCACCCAGATGTGCACCAGGTGCTCGTTGATGATCTTCCGGTGGCCCTTCCTGGTGTGGCGAAAATACCGCACTAGCACCCGGAAGCACTCTGTGTGTCCCTGGAAGGTCCTTCCTCCACCTGCCCAGGTGTAGCGGATGTGCTAAACCCCCGGGTTCCACGATGCACGGTGCGTCCCCTGGCGATGGCCACAGGCCCCACTGGGCTTGAGCCCAGGGGATGTACAGACTGCCTCCCAGTCCTTTCAGGTGTCCTGGCTGGGTCTTGCCCCCAGCCTCCTGCCACACTATATACAAAAACTAAAACACAGGGTGTAATTTAAATGCTAATTTTGCCCACTTACACTTTAGAGTTCAAGATACAATGATATTAGAATAGTAAATAATAGACTTTAAGAAAGTAAGATATTTGACAAACAAAAGGAAACTATTCAGTCCATTAAGCTCATTTGTTCAGCTAATTGCTAAGCTGTCCCAATATCTCATCCAGATCTTTCTTAAAGGTTGTTAAGAGTTTTGCTTCAACTACATGGGTTGGTTGTTTGTTCGAGATTCTCACAATTCTTTGTGAAGTGAAATGTTTCATGACTTCAGTCCTAAATACACTTCTCCTAAATTCCCACTGGTGTCCTTGAGTATGCGATTCATCGTTCTTAGGCTTACAAAAATTCTATTAAATCTATTTTATCAATGCCTTTGAGGATTTTGAAGACCTAAATGAGGTCTCCAGTAAATCTCTTCTGCTCGAGACTAAACAGGTTTAATTCTCTGAGTCTGTTGAAGTGCGACATGTCCTTAAGTTCTGGGATGCACCTGGTTGCTTTCCTCTGCACAGCTTCAAGTGCTGCTATGTGTTTTATTAGGGGGGTGACCAGAACTGCACACAATAGTCTCACTTGTGCATTATATAGTCTAAGCATAACATCTCTCGATTCATATTAAACAGCTTTTTATGATATAAATGTTCTATAAAATTGCTTCAACAAGGATCCTTTTTAACCTCTATGCACCATCTACTGATGGCTTGAAAATTACACTGTATAAAAAACTCAATTGCTAATATAGAAATACAAGAAATGCTAGGCCTCTCAGACTGTAAAAATTCACTGGGGTAACGGCACTTATTTTTTTATCTAGGATGTTTTGAATTCAAAATAAATGAGGTTACATTTGAATCTAACTTCTTTAAAATGATTTGTTGATGTATATTGGAATGCTTTGAAATAGAAAAAGAAGCTTAGGAAGGATATTCATCTTGGCAATGTTAATTCCTCCAGCTAAAGTGAGATGAAGGGTGGACCATCTATGCAAGTCTTGCTTAAGTTTTTCCAAGCAGACAGCAAAATTTTGCTGATAAACAGCTTTATCTTTACTTGTGATGTATACCCCTAGGTCAGGGGTGGGCAAACTATGGCCCACGGGCCACATCCGGCCCATTGGTCTTTTTAATCTGGCCCACCGAAGATTGGTACAAAATTGCCCAAATCAAATCATATCATAATTATGACTGCATTCATTTGACCTTGTCCTGTAATACCTGGCGTTCCACCACGTGGCGCATTAGGCGCAGTGATACATTGGCTTGATTTTGCGGAGCCCAGGTTACTCTCTGTTATTACTCTGCTACTGCTCTGAACCCATCTGCAACAATGAGTGGACCAAAGAAAAGAAAATTCAACAGTGAGTGCCGAGTGTTTATTAAGGAATGAACAAATAAACACTTTTTCACTGAAGTCCGGTCAAAGGCTGTATGTCTTATTTGCCAAGAAACCATTGCGGTTTTAAACGATTACAACATCAGCCGTCACTTTTCCACCAAGCACGCTAATTACGCTAACAACCAGTCAACGCAACAACGGACGGCTACCGCTCAGAGGTTGGCAACTAGTTTGCAGGCTCAGCAGAACACCTTTATCCGACAAACTGCCATCCAAGAATCAAGCACGAAGGCAAGTTATTGTGCTGGCATTCAAATTAGCAAAGACCAGCAAGCCTTTCTCCGAAGGGGAGTTTCTCAAAGAGTGCATGGTAGAGACAGCAGGTATCTTGTGTCCAGAGAGCAAGAACAAATTTGAAAAAATTGGCTTATCACGCAGGACAGTGACTCGCCGTGTTGAGCTAATTGACAAAGACTTAGCTAGCAAGTTAAACAAAAAAGTGCAGTCATTTACATTATATTCCTTGGCACTGGACAAAAGTAATGACATAAAGGACACCGCTCAGCTTTTAATTTTTATCAGATGGATTAATGACAATTTTGAGATAACGGAGGAGTTTTTGGCCATGGAATCAATAAAGGGGAAAACGCGGGGAGAGGACTTGTATGTCAGCGTGTCGGGGGTTTTCAATAGTCACAAGCTACCTTGGAGTACCCTCGGCAATGTTACCACAGATGGATTGCCAAATCTTACTGGAAAAAATGTTGGGTTGCTCAAAAGAATCCAGGAGAGGGTGAAGGAGGACAACCCTGAGCAGGAGGTAATTTTCTTACATTGCCTAATCCACCAGGAAGCACTTTGTAAATCCGTATTGCAGATTGACTACGTAGTGAAGCCAGTTGTAAAACTCGTTAACTTTATTCGAGCAAGGGGACTTCAGCATCGTCAGTTTATTAAGTTTCTTGAAGAAATTGATGCTGATAACCAGGACTTGCTTTACAACTCCAATGTCACTCTAAATGATTTGCCTCAACTTAAAAATTGTGGGTTCAATTAGAATTATATTCGTTCAGATTGAAAATACTAAATGTGAATCATTACCTTAATTATTTTAAGTCGAATGGAGGTTATACTTTTTTCAATGTATCTATCTACCTATGTAATTGTGGAGTACCAAAACATCTGGGTGAAAGACAGAAACAATATCCTTTTGTTACAGGTGTCAGTAGGAACACACAAATACATTACATGCACTCTTTCAGTGTAGCAGGTAAATTCACTGCATTCAAGCACAGAAACTTTTAGACAAAAAACAACGTATAGTAGTGGCTTTTGGCAAAGAACACCCAATTTATCTAAAAATACTTAAATACTTTTTGTGAAAATATGCAAAAACAAATTATGTAAGTAAATGAAATGGGAAGTGGCAAAATGAACAGTAAAACAACAAACTTGCTACTGTTCTTGAGCTGCTAGACAGCTCTTTCAACCTTGGCTTTCCAGAGTTGTGGCACCACAATTGTTCCCAAAGAAGCACTCATTTTTCCCACATTCCATGCTTGTCTAAATCTGTCTGGCTCACCTCACCTTCTAAGTACAGACTTAAAAGTCCTGCATCCCTTTCTACTTTTATTTATAATCCTGGTCTCCTTTTATTTGAACCAACTCATCTTCTGGCTCAAAGTGAGTTTAAACCCCATTTCTCAGTTAAATCTTAATAAACCACTGAATCACTTTCAGAGTCACATGGGGTCCTGTTTTTGATCTCAAGGAAAGAAGCTTGTAACTCACTCTTGCTGGTTTTCCCAGGCTCTTGAGGCTTTCATTGCCTTAAAAGTGTCTCCAGAAGAGATATTCTGCTACATTAAAAAGAGCAGAATACTGCAAGAAACCTTGTGGCCAATTACATGAGGAAGGAAATATATCTTTAAAATGGTCTGAGTCCAACCAGGAATTCCTTAGGAGGCACTGGAGACTGCTGCTGGTGACAGGAAAGTCTTTTCTGGTCCAACCAGTCTGTTACCATTGTAGGCCCAATCAAGAGAAGTGGAGAAAAAATAAGAGTAGGAAGAGAGCAAATTGAATGTATTTAATAGTTAGTTTAGTTAGCTACATTCATTTAATAATTATTGCTTGAATGACAATGAACAGGACAGAACTAGCTGTTTAACTGCTTTAGCTTTCTTCTACTGTACACTGAAAATTATTCCTTTCCTAACCACTTCTGTAAGCATGTCGGCATGAGCCATAAATAATTATTAGGAAGACAAAGCAAGCAACCTTTAGTACAGTACAGTACAATATAAATTACCATCCCTTCCATTCTAAATTTAAAGTCAAGTAAATTTAATCTGTAATTGTTTATGCTTGTTAAAATACTGGTTATGGAGGCACAATAACAGCACACCATGATTCTGGACTGATTTTAAGGTCAATCTGTAGCAGTCTGTAAAAGAAAGAAAGAAAGAAAGAAAGAAAATGTTAATCTGAATTAACAGTCAAAGAAGCTAAAATGTTCTCCGGAATCTAAAGAACTCTTGGACTGCTCTATGTAAATTGAGTTTGTTTTTTTAGTAAGACATAATTTTCCCATTGTGTTATAGTAGTTGAGTAAGATTCTTCCAGATTACCAAGATAAAACGGTGTTTATAGTGTAAGGTATCAGAATAGTCCATGTTCCATCAGGTAGTATACTAACTAGAGCTATAAGTGGGTTAAGGGAGTAGCAATGGTGTTACTCTAATGAGGACTGAGCGAGAAATATTCCCAAAAACATTACCTAGTGAAGCAGATACTTCAGTTTCCCATCCAATTATCACTTTTAAAGCCAAGGCTAAAGTTAAGTTATAAACAGCATCTTGGCCAAGAAAGTACTTCCATTGTGGCATATGATCAAACTATTTTCAATCATTATACAATGTATTTTCAATATAACTACATGCATCACCTTCATCTGATTTCCATTAGTGGTTTGTATTTCTAGAGGTGGAAAAGAAATTCAACAGAGCTGATAGTCACTATGAAGTTTACCCAAAAAGTTTTGTAACACTCTATTTCAGTCATAAATAAAATGAAATAGCTGAAACATATTCTGTGGTTAACTTGAGTTGTCCCATTTCTCACTGCTTTTCGATAGTTCAACAATTAGTTTTCTAGCGCATTTACAGTTGGCCCTGAAATTGGCACAATGTGGTGATATGCGTTTGAAACCATGGCTGTTATTGAAATGTTAAAAAATCAGACACCATTGGGTAGTATATAAAATGTGTATGAGACAATATTCTTGATAAAAGCACTGTTAGTTGCTGGTCTTTACAAAGTTTAAATTTTCAGTTTACACTTCCTTAACGATCAACTTAAATAAAACTTTAGTAACCATGTACAGTGAGTTAAGCAACATTTTTACTAGCTAATCCAATCTTGCATCAAAGCTACAGAGGAGAATCAACATCTTTAAAATTAGTATCTGACCTTATCTGGTTCATATAAATTAATATTTCCTTCAAACACTAGACAAAACTGTAACTTCACTTTATATGAAACTAGCAGTCCCCCGTGGCTTTGCCTGCAAGAAGTGAAACAGGACAGTGAGGAAGGCCCTGCCCAGCTCCCTACTCCTGACATCATGCTTCCCCTCCCCTCGGCCTGCAGCCTCTGTC
Organism: Polypterus bichir lapradei; assembly: GCA_026402145.1. NCBI lineage: Eukaryota > Metazoa > Chordata > Cladistia > Polypteriformes > Polypteridae > Polypterus > Polypterus bichir. Next base: position 4,453,764 of record JANRMT010062854.1, on the reverse strand, counting down.
TCGGATTAGTGAGAATATATCGCTCCTGCAAGCGAACTATGATACTTAACGTGAATGTTCAAGCAAATTCTAGAAAAAAGTCTGATCTAATTCCGTTAAATAGTTCTCTCATTTACTAGCTAAGAAACGCCCTGAGCGAACTATGATACTTAGCATAATGAGAGCAGTCGCAAAATCAGCCAGAATGTTCAAGCAAATTATAGAAAAAAACCTGATCTAAATCCGTTAAGTAGTTCTTTCATGAAAAGCAGACAGACATACAGACGTTGGATTTTATATATATAGAGATTTGGAAAGAGTATTCCTTCAGAGACCTAAGGTGAAGGGAGATGTACCCCACCTAAATTTCAGGTTTTTGTTACTGGATATTGAACATATGTACTTAAGAGACTGTGGTAGGAATTAGATAAAACTGAATCAACAACCAAATAGGTGGCTATAGAAGTAAGGATACAGAAATCCTTCTTCTTGCTATGCATATAATGAATAAAACAATTATATTTATCTCTGTCTTTCTCCTTCCCTGCAAATTTTGTACCCGCACATGGGGCACATTGAAGGTAGATGTTTCACTATTATTAACATTTTTCTAGTCCTATCATACATACCCTTCTTTAAGGTTTTAAGAACCTGCTGTGGCAAATGGCCGGTGTGCCCCTTCACTATATATTCAGTAGGAGCAGCCATGGACTGTGAAATACCTCCCCCTGGACACTAGATGACAGCCCCCCTGGGTTGGAGCGGTGCCTTGGTTTCTCGCAGGGCTCCATGGAAATTGGAGCTTGGTGCAGCCCTGTTGGGTCCCGCAGACTCCACCAGGTTGTGCTGCAGCTGGGACTCCTGAACCCTTGTGGGCAGTCTTTTCGCCACACCTGGAAGTGCAGCTGGAACTCGGCAATCAACCACCTGGAGCACTTCTGGGTGGCCTGATAAAAGGGGCCAGCAGCCACCACTCAAGGAGCCAGAGTCAGGAGGAGGAGGACGAAGGTTGCCTTTTGTTGTTGATTTGTGCTTTGTGGGACTGTGCTGTGCCTGTGGGACATGGGGAAGACGTGCCCCACAGGTGAAGACAATAAATCTTTGTTTTATTTTTACACGTGCCTCCCTGTCTCTTTGTGCCGGCTCTGGCCCCTATATAGCGCCTTTCACACTGCATTTTTTTTCCACATTCTTTTGGCAATATCTTAAACTTAAAAGTCACAGAAGCTACATAGGACAATGTTTATCTTGTCAACCACCATAAACCATGATCCTTTAATAGCACTTCTTATGAGAACACCAGAAAACCAGAACTTACTGTAAAGATCTTTAACATGTGTAGAAAAAGAAGCCAGGTCTAAATGAAAAAGGGTTGAGGTATCAGCTAGTAGTCCCAATTAATATATAAGGATGAAAAAATTAAAAAGAAAAATGCACTTATGGGTGCATAAATATGGCATGCTGCTGTCAAAAGAAAAGACTGTCTTGAGGGTAAGCCCTGTACTCCTCAGCTGCATGTTTTGACTAAACAGCAAATTCTGTTTGCTTCAGGGCTTTTATAGCGCTGACCTTGAAGATTCTATGCACTATTTCTTGTTACTAATGATGTGTAAGTGTTATTAAGTCTTCGTCAGGGGCACGTTATATAGCAGTATATTAGTAATAAATAAAATTTTTACAGTGATTGAACTAAAGTGTTACCCAAAATTATAATTGATTCATTCAAAATTCTGAGAGATTAAATATGAAATACAATTTTAGAAAGAGGAAACGTGAACCACAAGCCTGCCAGTGTTTGGACTCCTTAAATGTCAGAATAAGTAGTAAAACTTTAAATACATTCCTCGTATTTCTGTATTTCTATCACTTCTTTTTTCTTTCTGTCTCCACTCTCAGAAAGGCTTTATAACAAACAACTGAGATGTAACATCATGTCTGATTAAAATGGGATGTCAGCCTCTGTACATTCAATTAAACCTTACATGTTTACCTGCTCAGGCAATACTAATAATATCCTGTCAGTTTCTAAGTGTTAGTTGATAGTCTCAGAAGACAAATTCTACATTTTAATAATTTTCAGTGTCTGAATAATGAGTAGCCAGTGTCTAATGAGTGAGGTCATGTGAACTAAGCAGCAGCCAATCATCACCAGAGGCTAAAATGAAGCAATGGCCATAAATTAATTCTGTGTCTAAACAAGGTGGCAGGAATGGCTGAGAAATGACCTCATAAACTTGTCACAGACACATTACATTGCATAAAGTGATATGCCAACTACATTATGAGTCCTAAATGGCTTCATCAAAGGAAAATTATGTATGGCATTTGGAAAAGAACTGTAAATGTTGTCAAATAATGCTTGAAATAAGGATTGTGGCACATAAACAGGAGGACCGTGTGCTTCAAATTGACAAAAAATTAACCAAAATGGGGACGGAATAGAACAGTCTCATTCAGCAAAGATATTTTTATTGGCAATAAAGAACTGCTTCCAAAAGTGTCATTGCTCAATGTGTACAATTTCATGGCTATTTAATTTATAATACTTATCCATTTCTGAGCAGCAGCATAATACCATGAGACTTGTTCTGAAATATTAGCAAGTAATCTCCAGGAAAGTTCAAACACAATTAGATGCCATTTAATTCATCAACTGGGTCTGTAGGAATATTTTTTCCAACTCTGTTACTTCACTAATTTAAAATTATTTTACCATCTAGAAATGGAAGCAGACAGGAAACACTGCACAGAATGACACTATGTACCACCTTTCAAAAGTTGAGACATGTTCTACTTTGCAGCTAGAGATGCTATTAAAATAGGATGAGCCTATTAAAATAAATCAGTCCCGGTACTCCACCCCATCTCCCACGTCTTTCTGTAAGGTTTGATCCAGTTTCTCATTTTAGCCCCTCTCACAGTACTGGATGTATCCTCCACAACTGAGTTACAGTTCTTGTAGGATAATGTCATATTATTATCTATGACAAGAATAAACTGAGGGCCTAGAAGCAAAATGTTTTTTACAGTCTACTACTTCATTATTTTCTCTTTTTTGTTACAGGTAGAAGGGAGATGTCTTAATGCACTGACCAGAGCAACTGTGGAAATTTAGGGTAATATTTGTCCCCTTGAAACATACTATATACCCTTTACCTTATATCTTAATTAATGATTAGGATATTAGGAGGTGAAGATCATTTTGAAGCCAAAGACTGGGAAAGGTCCCTGTTGTTGCCAAAATGAAATTAATAAACAGTTCTTTTTAAAGGTACATGTTGTTCGTGTGGAAGCAGAAATCACTTTAGAGTCTTCCAGCAACAAATAAAACAGGAAAAAAACTTAGCTAATCTTCAACAAAAATTTAACTTAGACTTAATAAAATTCAAAAGCATCTTCTCAGAGCTGCCCCACTATAGGGGGGTGAGAATGCCACGTTTGAGTCTAACCAGAAGAAGCCATAGCCAGGAAAAATGTCATGACTGTTATTGCTGTGTGATTTGAAGTTGAGCATTAAGGCAGTTGACATACAGTTGATCTCGCAACTGTTTGTAGGAAAGTATTTTTTCAAACGTAACCCTGTCTAGAAACCAAAAGTGCAGCATTTTCCACCCCGTGCCTTATAATATATATTGTGTATATAGTCATATGTTGTATATATACTGTACAGTACAGGCCAAAAGTTTGGACACACCTCCTCATTCAATGTGTTTTCTTTATTTTCATGACTGAAGGCATCAAAACTATGAATGAACACATGTGGAGTTATGTACTTAACAAAAAAAGGTGAAATAACTGAAAACATGTTTTATATTCTAGTTTCTTCAAAATAGCCACCCTTTGCTCTGATTACTGCTTTGCACACTCTTGGCATTCTCTCGATGAGCTTCAACAGGTAGTCACCTGAAATGGTTTTCACTTCACAGGTGTGCCTTATCAGGGTTATTTAGTGGAATTTCTTGCTTTATCAATGGGGTTGGGACCAGCAGTTGTGTTGTGCAGAAGTCAGGTTAGTTGGACGATCATTTATTTTTCAACAGGACAATGACCCCAAACACACCTCCAGGCTGTGTAAGGGCTATTTGACCAAGAAGGAGAGTGATGGAGTGCTGTAAATGGTCATGAAAATAAAGAAAACACATTGAATGAGGAGGTGTGTCCAAACTTTTGGCCTGTACTGTATATATTATTATATACACTACTGATAAAAGGGTTTAAACATCTTCATTTTTCCAGTTTATATTGAAATTCAGGCAGTTCGAATCTAGTGAATAAGCTGAAATGGTACTAAGGTAAGCAGTAAACTGCCAGAGGTTAAAAATAAAATGAAACAATAATGCAATTTTCAGATGTATACAAAAATAGCTTTTTCAGGGAACAATTAATGGGCTATAACAACTTACAGCTTCTCTGAAGAAATGGAAGTTAATTAAGCCTTGAAAGTAGACGCAAACAGTTCCTACAGGTGATCCAACTTTTGTTGATTACTTTCAAATGCTCTGTTGGTATAATAAACTGTTGGTATAATAAACCTGTCTTATTACACCCTTTGAAGCATTTTTGGACCATCCTGCTCTGTATTTCACTATAACAATGGTGAGAAAAATGCAACTAACAAAGGAAGACAGACAGACCATTATAACCCTTTAAAGTGTAGGTCTTTCTTTTACAGAAATTGCAAAGAAGTGTCAGTGAGTAGTTTCCTACATCACCAAAACAAACTTTTCTGGAGGAATTTCTGGATTGATTCGCATGGGTTTTAAAATGATTATCCTCCCTGATTTAAGTTTCTCATGTCATGGGTGTCTGTCATCAGTTGAGATGATTTTCAGTTTTTTCAACTTTGACCTCTGACACACTTAACAAAATCATCTACATCAGGCCTAAATAAATTTTGCTAAATAGTTGGTGATCTGTTGAAGCTTTTTTTTTTAATTTTCGTTTGACTACTACACCAAGCAATGAAGCTGAAAGTGATTTCAAACTTGATCACGCTGCAATAAAAGGACAGCATGATGTCCTTGTCCACTGTAAAAAGTCTGATTTTATGGCGGAAAATAAGTGCTGATTGCATTTAGAGTGCATTTTTGTATTAATATTCCAGTAAAGACTGTTTTTAAGTGTAGTTCATAAATATTTATATTCAGTCACTATTTTTGTTTCCTTCCCCAGAACAATGATGTGCAAATTTCTTTGGTCTTTTTAACATTCAGTGGTAAAATAGTTGTTATGGCTTATGGCTTTCATCTTCCACAGGTATGAGTCCTATCAGCATGGTGTCATCAGCATACTTGATTATGAAACAATGATCATTTTCTGTTTCAGGTCAGTAGTGTATAGTGTAAACAGTAATAGAGACAAAACACACTGTCAGAGAATGGCTTTTAAGAAAGTGGTATGTACTTTGGCTATCTGTGAATGATTTAAAAGAAAGTCCTGAACCCATAATTTAATAAATGGGTTAACATTCATACTGTTCAATTTCTTAATCAAAATGTGTGGCTTGATGGTACTGAACACTGAAGAAAAAATGAACCAGGATTATTAAGAAAAGTGAAGATTTGATGTAGGATAACCTGCAGATCATCTTCCACACTTCTATTTGCACGGTAAACAAATTGGTGGTTATCTTGAAAAGAGTTTGTCTCTGTTACTAAAATGTCTTCCACTATGCGTTCAAAGGTTTCTTTTTATTGGAATGGAAGAGAGTGCCACTGATCTGTTGTCATTTAGGCCACTTGGCATGGAGACCTTAGAAACAGGATTAATGACTGTTTCCAAAGCTCAAAACTCTGGCATCAGTTAGCAAAATGCAAATGAAAAACTGGATAAAGCTGCTTTAAACAGGACTTCAGGAGCTGACCTGATATACCATCTGGCTCTACTTCACTGTTGGTTTTTATCTGCCACAAAGATTTCTCCAGTTTGGTTATACTGACCTTCATCCCAGCAATATTTCTTGGTATTTTTCCAAATAACTCCCTTAGTTGTGCATTATGGGTACTGAAATAATTGATTTCAAATTTTGCAAAAAAAGTCATTAAGTTGATCCGCTAAAAGCTTGTGATCCTTGTCTAATTGGAAAGGTCAAACTTTTTTTAGAATCAAGTCCTCTGATTGTTTTCAGACATTTCTAATCCTTTGGATTGTTAATCCTTTGCTGTAAAACTCACATATTTTTTTCCTGATGAACAATTTATCTAAAAGTACTGCAATTGTATTTTAAGTAATCCATGGTTTACTATTTGGTGGACACTTTGACAGTTCCTTCCTTAGCGATCATAGATTCACAAAATTTCATTAAGGGTGTTGGCACATTGTAATCAATTGTCTCTTTCAAAAGTACTAACCCCCAATTCCTGTCCTTCCTTTTCTTTCGCCAAGTACCCAATCACCACACAATCAGCTCTGTTAATAGATGTTACGCCATATGTAAGCTTAGAACGCTGATTCTTCAAAACTTTTAAGGAACATTGAAATATCTTTGTAGTACATTTAATTATTCTATCCATCTATCCATCCAGTGTCACACCAGTCTCAGCAAGAATACAGCGCGAGGCAGGAGCAATCCCTTAATGGGGTGCCAGCTCGTCGTTAGTGCTGCGACACTGTGTCCTCACATGTTTAATTATTAACAATATAGATTATTTAAATGATGTTAACATTTTATCTGTATAATGTAATAATCATATTTTGCTTAATTTCATCTTAAAAATGATATGGTCATCATATGGTTGTGCAATATTATAACTGTATCGAAAGTTTACAGTGAGGTGATTGTACTTATAAGTACAAACAGTTCTAGAAGGAGCACTTGAACTGATTTAGTGTGTTTATAGTTCTTGGGATGAAACTGTTTCTGAACTGCAAGGTCCCTACAGGAAAGGCTCTGAAGTGTTTGTTATATGAGAGCATGGCTGAGGCAGGGTGTGCTTGATGCTGTATACCGATAATTCTCTTTCCGATCAGCTGCTGTAGAGCTGTGATTCCACACTCAGATACAGTGGGATAAATACTTGAGAGTAACAATGCTAAAGTAGCTATGGTATTTGGAATAGTTTGCCATTCTGTGGACCATTATATTGTTACAGGTTAATTACAGTCAGATGCCTTAAACTAATAAACAATATGCGGTTAATTTCAGTGTATTTGATAAAGCCGCATCAGGGATCTGGATCTAAAAAAGAAAGGGAAACCACACTGGAACAAAAGCACTGCTTTGACGCTGGGTGCCGTCAGTTTGCAAAACCGAACGGAGAAGTTGGCTTTACGGCAAGTTTAGTTTTTATACATTGCGATGTGAGCATGGAAACAGGCGTACGCAACATTTTTGTGTGTATACACCGTTTATAAATCGTCTGAGCGTGCAGCCGTACGTAAACCACTGTCACAAGTATTTAATTAAACCCACAAGGTAGATAATGTAGATGAAGTCCATCAGTGAGTAGTTGTATCTTACAGTGATATTATTACACTACATTTTATTAAAATATAGGCAAAACCCATCTGCTTACCCAAAGCTTATCTATCTTGCCGTTCACATACAAATCCATCTATTTCAATGCCTGTTTCTGAGTCCGTGTTTTTAAACCAGGGGGGTATTTTCCGTACGTCACTTAAATTGTCCAGGATAAGTCGGTTTTTCAAACTCAGCTGTGTAGTAGATTAATCTAGCTGGATCCAATCATCTGAGATGATTGCGCGTGCCCGTGCTGATTGAAAAGCCCATATATATTGAGTCTGGAAAACATGATCAGCAAGTCTTTTATAGGCTGCAACAAAATGACGAAAGAATGAGCACATTTTTTCACACAAGCAGAACAGGACCTTTTACTCGAAGGACATTAAGAATTTCAAGATTTAATATGCACAAGGGGTAACACTGCAAAAGCAGCCCAAACCAGAAAAAAACGGCTGGTAAAAAGTGTGCAACAAATAAAACGCGTAAGTAGTGTGCATTGTACTTACTGAATGCAGCGTTTCATTTCCTATGTGTCAGATTAATTATTATTTAATATGTCATAAGTCCCGATCAAACGTTAGCACAAGGAGAACATGGGAACAGGTTAAAGTGAAGTACAAGAATATACAGGTGCCGGTCATAAAATTAGAATATCATGACAAAGTTGATTTATTTCAGTAATTCCATTCAAAAAGTGAAACTTGTATATTAGATTCATTCATTACACACAGACTGATGTATTTCAAATGTTTATTTCTTTTAATTTTGATGATTATAACTGACAACTAATGAAAGTCCCAAATTCAGTATCTCAGAAAATTAGTATATTGTGAAAAGGTTCAATATTGAAGACACCTGGTGCCACAATCTAATCAGCTAATTAACTCAAAACACCTGCAAAAGCCTTTAAATGGTCTCTCAGTCTAATTCTGTAGGCTACATAATCATGGAGAAGACTGCTGACTTGACAGCTGTCCAAAAGACGACCATTGACACCTTGCACAAGGAGGGCAAGACACAAAAGGTCATTGCTAAAGAGGCTGGCTGTTCACAGAGCTCTGTGTCCAAGCACATTAATAGAGAGGCGAAGGGAAGAACAAGATGTGGTAGAAAAAAGTGAACAAGCAATAGGGATAACCGCACCCTGGAGAGGATTGTGAAACAAAACCCATTCAAAACTGTGGGGAAGATTCACAAAGAGTGGACTGCAGCTGGAGTCAGTGCTTCAAGAACCACCACGCACAGACGTATGCAAGACATGGGTTTCAGCTGTTGCATTCCTTGTGTCAAGCCACTCTTGAACAAGAGACAGCGTCAGAAGCGTCTCAACTGGACTGCTGCTGAGTGGTCCAAAGTTATGTTCTCTGATGAAAGTAAATTTTGCATTTCCTTTGGAAATCAAGGTCCCAGAGTCTGGAGAAAGAGAGGAGAGGCACAGAATCCACGTTGCTTGAGGTCCAGTGTAAAGTTTCCACAGTCAGTGATGGTTTGGGGTGCCATGTCATCTGCTGGTGTTGGTCCATTGTGTTTTCTGAGGTCCAAGGTCAACGGAGCCGTCTACCAGGAAGTTTTAGAGCACTTCATGCTTCCTGCTGCTGACGAACTTTATGGAGACACAGATTTCATTTTCCAACAGGACCTGGCACCTGCACAAAGTGCCAAAACTACCAGTACCTGGTTTAAGGATTATGGTATCCCTGTTCTTGATTGGCCAGCAAACTCGCCTGACCATAACCCCATAGAAAATCTATGGGGTATTGTGAAGAGGAAGATGCAATACGCCAGACCCAACAATTCAGAAGAGCTGAAGGCCACTATCAGAGCAACATGGGCTCTCATAACACCTGAGTAGTGCCACAGACTGATTGACTCCATGCCACACCGCATTGCTGCAGTAATCCAGGGCAAAGGAGCCCCAACTAAATATTGAGTGCTGTGCATGCTCATACTTTTCATGTTCATACCTTTCAGTTGGCCAACATTTCTAAAAAATCCTTTTTTTGCATTGATCTTAATTGATATTCTAATTTTCCGAGATACTGAATTTGGGACTTTCATTAGTTGTCAGTTATTATCATCAAAATTAAAAGAAATAAACATTTGAAATACATCAGTCTGTGTGTAATGAATGAATCTAATATACAAGTTTCACTTTTTGAGTGGAATTACTGAAATAAATCAACTTTGTCATGATATTCTAATTTTATGACCGGCACCTGTACTTCAAACTGCTAAATATTGGTATATAACTATTTAAAGAATTGTTGACATAAAGAATCATATATAATATAAAAAACATTCGTTTTAAAGCTAATAAGAAAAAGGCAGACAAGCAAAAAACAGGTGGAGGTCCACACAGTCCAGATCTAACAACTGCAGAAGAGGTGGCTCTCCAGCAAAATGCCCATCGCCCTGTTTCTGAGGGCATTTCAGGGGGAAGCTCCTCCTCAGAACCAGTGGCAGGATGCAGTGGTCACTTCATTTCAGGTAAAGGATGGTCATTGTATATATTTTTCCCCAATGTGTGCCATAGGTATGTTCCATATAGCCCTCTTTTTTGTTGGGTCAGTTGCAGGGAATATCATATCCCTAGAACCTGTGTCTGACCAACGAGATATTGATGAAGGTCAAATATTTGATGAAGACACTGTGTCTGATTATTCATCAGGAGGAGAGGTACATTTTCCAAATAATGTTTGAACAAACTCCACTCTGATCAGTCCCATGTGCTAATCGTGACATAACTGATTTGCAAGAGCCTGTAGCCAGCATACATGTCTCTTTTGGAACAAAGTCCACATCAAAAAAAGGAGATGGTGAGGTTGGTTGAGCCATTTATTGTCCTTTATACAAAATGATTCAAAATGATATACTGTGGATGGCACGGTGGCGCAGTGGTAGCGCTGCTGCCTCACAGTTAGGAGACCTGGGTTCGCTTCCCGGGTCCTCCCTGCGTGGAGTTTGCATGTTCTCCCCGTGTCTGCGTGGGTTTCCTCCGGGTGCTCCGGTTTCCTCCCACAGTCCAAAGACATGCAGGTTAGGTGGATTGGCGATTCTAAATTGGGCTTGGTGTGTTTGTGTGTGTCCTGCGGTGGGTTGGCACCCTGCCCAGGATTGGTTCCTGCCTTGTGCCCTGTGTTGGCTGGGATTGGCTCCAGCAGACCCCCGTGACCCTGTGTTCGGATTCAGCGGGTTGGATAATGGATGGATGGATGGATGATATACTGTGTATACAATATAGAGGAAAAAAGGCATTTGTAATTGTGTATTTATTTGCAGAAAATTGAGAGGGCTCTATACAAGAGATATCTTCAACAGAAAATGGCATTACAGAAAACTAAAAATGAGAAAAATAAAGCAGGACATGGGACTTCATGAACTGAGGACAACCAAAATGAAGTTGCAGATACAAATACTAGAAAAACAATTGGTAACAAAATTCTCTTATCTCTTTCCCATATGTACTGTATATGTGTATGTGTGAGTGTATCCTTAATTATGTTCTCCTCCTTACAGGCTGAAGGGCCATAATATACAATAAATAACTTTTGTGTGAAACCGCTGTTGTCTTTTTCATTGAAAATATTGGCCACAATTCTGTCTCTGGCAGCTCTGCCACTGGTTTGCTGAAGGTGCACTGGATCACGGTCATCATCAGGTTGCATCAAAACGTCAGGAACTTTCTGATGGTTGCTATGTTGTGTAAGACAGAGAATGCAACAATTATGTCACATGCTCTGTCAGGTGCAAACCTCAGCCTTTTTAGACATTGAAATCTCTCCTTCAGGTGGCCAAAAATCATTTCAATTTGTGCCCTTGTACTAGACAGAGCTGCATTATATCGAGTTTGTGGCTCAGGGTTGGTGTTAGAAAACGGGGTCATTAGAAAATGCCTACAGGCATATTCCCTGTCCCCAAGCAGGATTCCATCGTGATGACCTGTGGAATATGTAAAAATTGTGAATACAATATACAAATCACTATGATTTATAATTAGATTATTACCTTGTTCAAATGTCCGATACAGGTGTGACTCCTTAAAAATCCTTGAGTCATGAACAGACCCTGGCCATTTAGCCTCCACATTTGATACAAGGTAGGATGCATCACAGATCATTTGAGAATTTATAGCATGTAGGTCAAACAATTTTACTGTATGTCAACATGCCAATTGGCTATTTTCAACTCTTACAAAAAGTTACATTACCTGCATGTTAATACTGTGGAAGCCTTTTCTGTTTATGTAATCTGGCCTATTTGGACCTGATGGGGCCTTTATTCGATTCTGTGTACAATCCAGTGTCCCAATCACATTTGGAAATCCTGGGTAATGAGAATGTTAGGCTGATTGTGAGATTCTTTATGGAACTGTGGGTGTTTTTGCCTGTGTATTACCTACCTGCAATTCCATGAAATGCCTGTTTTATTGTCTGCACACGCAGGTGTCCAGGAAACACTATGAAAACCCGAATGAAATATTTCAGAGCCAAACAGACTTTACGAATTGCCTGGCAAACTGCACTTTTAGATAGATTTTCCGCATCGCCTACTGTATATAAAAAAGTGTAAAAAATCTCAAAGCAATGCATACTGTCTGTGTGGTTGTGAAAGGCCGACTTCGCCTAGTTTGACTTCGAATGTAAGGTGCTAATAAATCTTTGAGGTACAATATTCCCCCTCGGCTAAAGCGGTATCTTTCGAAAATAATTTTCCCCGGGAGCAATAATGGATCTTGCCGATTGTGCAAAACCCTCTCTATATGAAATTCTCTTCTTATAATTTGTGCACCGATATCAATTGTTCGCTCATTCATGAATGGCGAAGCCATGACTGAATGAATTCCATGCACGGACACTGATTAAGTGTGTGAGCTAATCCTTGTTTACATAGAACAAACCTTCTCCGAGCAGGTATGAGGATTTGGATGTGCTGCTATGACAACACATCTAGCAAGAGTTTCGAAAAACCGACAGATCCAGGATCATGCCAGATCATCAACAATTACATCCGGCTAAACAAACAAAAAATACCCCCCTGGTCTCAGTACAGCACATTAGTCAGCTTCTACAGTACTTACAGTGGTGTGAAAAACTATTTGCCCCCTTCCTGATTTCTTATTCTTTTGCATGTTTGTCACACAAAATGTTTCTGATCATCAAATACATTTAACCATTAGTCAAATATAACACAAGTAAACACAAAATGCAGTTTTAAATGATGGTTTTTATTATTTAGGGAGAAAAAAAAATCCAAACCTACCTACCTGTGTGAAAAAGTAATTGCCCCCTGAACCTAATAACTGGTTGGGCCACCCTTAGCAGCAATAACTGCAATCAAGCGTTTGCGATAACTTGCAATGAGTCTTTTACAGCGCTCTGCAGGAATTTTGGCCCACTCATCTTTGCAGAATTGTTGTAATTCAGCTTTATTTGAGGGTTTTCTAGCATGAACCGCCTTTTTAAGGTCATGCCATAGCATCTCAATTGGATTCAGGTCAGGACTTTGACTAGGCCACTCCAAAGTCTTCATTTTGTTTTTCTTCAGCCATTCTGAGGTGGATTTGCTGGTGTGTTTTGGGTCATTGTCCTGTTGCAGCACCCAAGATCGCTTCAGCTTGAGTTGACGAACAGATGGCCGGACATTCTCCTTCAGGATTTTTTGGTAGACAGTTGAATTCATGGTTCCATCTATCACAGCAAGCCTTCCAGGTCCTGAAGCAGCAAAACAACCCCAGACCATCACACTACCACCACCATATTTTACTGTTGGTATGATGTTCTTTTTCTGAAATGCTGTGTTCCTTTTACGCCAGATGTAACGGGACATTTGCCTTCCAAAAAGTTCAACTTTTGTCTCATCAGTCCACAAGGTATTTTCCCAAAAGTCTTGGCAATCATTGAGATGTTTCTTAGCAAAATTGAGATGAGCCCTAATGTTCTTTTTGCTTAACAGTGGTTTGCGTCTTGGAAATCTGCCATGCAGGCCGTTTTTGCCCAGTCTCTTTCTTATGGTGGAGTCGTGAACACTGACCTTAATTGAGGCAAGTGAGGCCTGCAGTTCTTTAGACGTTGTCCTGGGGTCTTTTGTGACCTCTCGGATGAGTCGTCTCTGTGCTCTTGGGGTAATTTTGGTCGGCCGGCCACTCCTGGGAAGGTTCACCACTGTTCCATGTTTTTGCCATTTGTGGATAATGGCTCTCACTGTGGTTCGCTGGAGTCCCAAAGCTTTAGAAATGGCTTTATAACCTTTACCAGACTGATAGATCTCAATTACTTCTGTTCTCATTTGTTCCTGAATTTCTTTGGATCTTGGCATGATGTCTAGCTTTTGAGGTGCTTTTGGTCTACTTCTCTGTGTCAGGCAGCTCCTATTTAAGTGATTTCTTGATTGAAACAGGTGTGGCAGTAATCAGGCCTGGGGGTGGCTACGGAAATTGAACTCAGGTGTGATACACCACAGTTAGGTTATTTTTTAACAAGGGGGCAATTACTTTTTCACACAGGGCCATGTAGGTTTGGATTTTTTTTCTCCCTAAATAATAAAAACCATCATTTAAAAACTGCATTTTGTGTTTACTTGTGTTATATTTGACTAATGGTTACATGTGTTTGATGATCAGAAACATTTTGTGTGTCAAACATGCAAAAGAATAAGAAATCAGGAAGGGGGCAAATAGTTTTTCACAATTTAAACAGTTTAAAAATAAACTGTATGTCCTAGCTCATTGAGTTAATTCAGCAAGGGTTGTTTGTTGTTCATAATGATCATTGGTAAGGTGTTTTAAAACTTCTCCATCTAAGACGTACTTGAAGTCCACCTCTCTTTACTCACTCTCTGGGTTTCAGTGTTTTTAATTTGTCCAGTATTTTAGCAGTACATGGGCCATTACTGGTAGCTGGTCTCATTGATAGCAGAACGTCTTGGCTGTAGATGAACAGTGCTGGTCACACACCATGGGTTTCTTGTGCAAGTAGTGTTTAAGTGATCTGTTGAATTCCCAAAGGCAATAACAAAAGCAGAAAACTTTCACAAATATTGTAAAGAATTTTATAATAAAAACTACTGACAAACTGGTAAAAGAATACAAAAATAGGCACAAAATGCTGAAAGATGTATTGAGAGGTCAGCAGTGACCACAGTACAATCAAAGAAATTATATAAACTTTATTTTTTAAATAATGGTTTGATATTTTGATATTTCAAAATAAGTCTAAAGAAAAATACATTTAAAACATGTTTGGTGAGTTACAAAAGAAGAACTTAAAACCAGAGCAAAACCTGGATCTGTGATTTTCTCAAGTCACAGTTTTCATTTGGCCTCAGAATAAATCTCCATTAGTAAAACATTTCTCAAATTAAGCCTGACATGAGGACTTCCTTTCACTCTAGGTAAAGTTAACTTTATAGAAAGTATATATTTATATCATTGTATATATAAACTTAATTAATAAAGTTAATTATTAAATTAAAGTAAATCCAAAATGAATTATTGTTTGAAATTGTGAAATTAATTTTGTACAATGAACCTTTGTGGGTTTTACATAATTTTGAAAGGGCTTTTCAATTAAAGACACTCTAATTTAGAGTAGAAAACAATAATAAAAAGACACCAAAAATAATAACATGATTAACACTGTTAACTATCATGTCAAGGTCACAGTTCCACTACTGTACCTTCTTTTTTTTATGGTTGTTTATTAGTTCGGGGTGATGCTAATGTGAAAGTACTGCAATTTAAGGTCATTTACTAGACCTATTTAAAGAATCTCAAAAGGGCACTTTGTAATCAACATTACTTAATTAAAGTCTTTAGCTATGACAAGAGAATTTCTCCCAAGTGCAATTAGAATGAGAGCTCTGTTTGCCTTCATTTGTATTATGTATTTGAAGAATTTAAAATGCACAGATACAGTTGTTAGTGTTTAAATAAATCACCATGACAACACAAGTTGTATTTAACTGTGTGTTAGAAAAAGACAAAAAAATTGAGATTATCCTGCTCTCTCATTTTATTTAAAAATACCTACGACTATCAGTTTTGGTAAAATGCTTTAAATGTAATTGCTAGGTCTTGTTTTTATCCTCTAAATTACTTCTCAGTTTATGTAGATCAGGGTTACTGAAGAGAAATGTTATACAGTACAGAAACATATGCCATATTCAATGGAAAATTCTCTATAAATGCAAATAAATTAAATTTTCAGGGGCCAAAAATCCTATGTACTTATCTGCATGGCCTTGAAATTGTATATAGTAGTCATTAAAAAAAATTGAACATCTCAATGACTAAAAAGCTTTTCTAAACATATTAGGTTGTTGGACTTACACAAACATTTATAATTTACACAATGGAAATATAAAAAGACAACATTTTCAAATCTAATAGGATGCCAGATTATAAAGCACAATGGACAGACTATAAGTTATATTTTAGCTTTGTAATGTACTGGTGAAGCCTCACCTGGAGTACTGGGTGTAGTTTTAGTCATCAGGTTTCAAAAAAGACAAAGCAGTGCTAGAAAAAGACCTCAGAAGAGCTACTAGGCTGATACAAGAACTGTAAAGTATGTGTCATGAGGAAAGACTGAAGGAGTTGATCCTTTTAAGTTTAAACAAACGGAAACTACATGACTGATTTTTTTAAATGATGAAAGGAATTAGTACAGTTGATCCAGGCTACTACTTTAAAATGTGATTTTAAACACCACCACAAAGACACAGATATAAACTTGTTAAGGGCAAATATTGCACAAATGTAAGAAGTATTTTCTTCACACAGAAAACCACAGACACAGAATACATGATACAGTAGTCTGATTCAGAATAATACTTTAGGGACCTTCGGAACTCGACTTGATGTTACTTTTGTGAAATTAGGTGGATAGAATTGGCAAGCTTTATTGGGCTAAATGGCCTGTTCCAACTGATTTTTAATCCATCCATCCATTTTCCAACCCGCTGAATCCAATCACAGGGTCACGAGGGTCTGCTGGAGCAAATCCCAGCCAACACAGGGCACAAGGCAGGAACCAATCCTGGGTAGGGTGCCAACCCACTGCAGGACACACACAAACACACCCACACACCAAGCACACACTAGGGCCAATTCAGAATCGCCAATCCACCTAACCTGCATGTCTTTGGACTGTGGGAGGAAACCGGAGCGGCCGGAGGAAACCCATGCAGACACAGGGAGAACATACAAACTCCACGCAGGGAGGACCTGGGAAGCGGGTCCTAACTGCGAGGCAGCAGCGCTACCACTGCACCACCGTGCCGCCCACTGATTTTTAATGTTTGAATTAAATTTAGAATTATGGCATCTTATTTCATTTTCATTATTATATTGTGTTTTCACAGATGGAAGTCCACCAAAATGCTTAAAATGAATTAGAACATTAGAACACTCTAGACGAGAACAGGCCATTCAGCCCAAAGTTTTGAAAGCCCCTAACGTCTTACTGTCTACCACACTACTTGGTAGCTTATTTCAAGTGTCTATCGTTCTTTGTGTAAAGAAAAACTTTCTAATGTTTGTGCGAAATTTACTCTTTATGAGTTTCCAGCTGTGTCCCCGTGTTCTTGATGAACTCATTTTAAAATAACAGTCTCAATCCACTGCACTAATTCCCTTCATAATTTTAAACACTTCAATCATGTCACCTCTTAATCTTCTTTTGCTTAGTTCTGCTGTCTCTACTTTGTAAATGTCCAGGATTTAGAGTGTGTTGATGTAAAACAGAAAGGCATGACCCATTTTGCTTTGGTTTGGCATACAAGTTTAAGAGGCATCTGGCAGACACTCTTAACTTCAGCTTCTGTGTTAGTTGTCCTCACTGTGGACCCACTATGGAATGCAGATTCTGTGACTTACCTGATTAGACTGATCATTCACAAAGTAACATCTAGAGATGTCTCCATGATCCAACCTTTAAACACTTGTCAGTGAACAAAGAGCCATAACTCAGCGTATGGCAGCATTGATGGATAAAACTTTGCACTAGTTGTCAACCAAAAGATTGGGCTTATGTGCAAGAAACCAATGCCAAAACGTCCACCCCTTCCTTCACTAGAATTACCGAAGCCTACGAAAAAAACTTGTAATCCCGGCCCACCTTAAATCCCTTTGCACCTCTCCGTCAGCGTCTTTTGTCTTGTAAATGTGTCAATCAAATAAATTTATAGTACTTGTAAAAGTTAGCATTTTTTTCCACTTTTATTCTGTCAGTCACGATCGTGATACAACCCCCCCACCACCACTACCCCAGATTTGACTCTGTTAATTTTTATTTGAAACTGGGAATAAATGTACTATACAAGTCATAAAATGAATTGTTCCAAATGTCATATATGCCTATGTCTCTGTTTTTTGTCAGTGCGGCTTTAACATCATGAACAATAAGGTGCATACTAATTCAGCGTAAGTAGCAACACTCAATAAAACTGAATAAAAAAAAATCAAGTCACAATGAGATACCAAGAAGGCAGATTCACCAGCTTTTGTGTGTCAGCTTTTATCCCACCAGATCCGAAAATGTCCAGTTCCACTGTCTCAAAACACCACTCACAATCCACAGTTATTCCCAGTTTCAGATAAAAACTAACAGCATCTGATCTGGGGTGGTGGTGCGGGGGGTGTGGGTTGTACCGGCTATTACAGACGCAAATCATATGTATGTTTTTATTGTATAATATTAACAATAAGAGCAGCTCACTACTCAAAACGGTAAATTTGTGAGGTAGCCAGGATCGAGTCAGCCATCTCTTGATTACAAGTCAGCAGTTCTTACCACTGCACCACAGAAGCTGTTGTATTATACTTGTACCTTTTGTGAAAGTATTTATTAGATATTTGGACTTCAGCCTTCACACATTACACAGTTCATGTCTACATTTTGTCATTTATTACTAAAACATCCATCCATCCATTTTCCAACCCGTTGAATCCAAACACTGGGTCACGGGGGTCTGCTGGAGCCAATCCCAGCCAACACAGGGCAGGAACCAATCCTGGGCAGGGTGCCAACCCACTGCAGGACACACAAACACACCCAGCACACACTAGGGTCAATTTAGAATCACCAATCCACCTAACCTGCATGTCTTTGGACTGTGGGAGGAAACCGGAGTGCCCAGAGGAAACCCACGCAGACACGGGGAGAACATGCAAACTCCACGCAGGGAGGACCCGGGAAGCGAACCCAGGTCTCCTAACTGTGAGGCAGCAGCGCTACCACTGCACCACCGTGCCGCCCTACTAAAACATAGAAGTGTTTTTCTTTTAGCAATTTGTTTACCTAGATTGTTGTAGACATGGAACACACTTGAAATGTATGTATTCCAAATGACAATGTAATATTTACCATCTACAACTTCAGGCAATTCACTCCAACATAATCATTGAGCACTGAAAACCTTCTTTGTGAATTGAGCTGAGGCGATGGGTGGGGGGATGGGATAGTAGGCTGGTTGCTGCTTGTGTTAATTGACACATTTACAAGACAAAGGATGCTGTGTGAAGAGAACTAAGGTGACTGGGATTTTGAGTTTTTTCGTAGGCTTTGGTAATTCTAGTGTTATAACACATCACAAGCACTGCCTACATGATCTCCCTGCTCTCAGCCTGAATGTAACTTTGCTCTTTATAACAGGACCATGGATAGGTGGTGGCCACAAAGAATGCTTGAGTTAGTCCAAAGGGGAACCTGGTGCTGGACTGGAAGAGTGGAAGACCATTTTTGTTGAAGTTAGACTAGGGTGCTACAATTCCAGACCTTGCAAATGTAAAGCAAGGTGCATGAGCAAAAGAGTGACTGTATGAAAGGCACACATTCATCTTGCTAGAGATAATAGTTGACTAGAGTTGTCAAGAGCTACCCAGCAGATGTAAATTTTATGCTAGCAAAGGAGGGCCACAGTGTGTAAAACCTTAAGAAGAGCTTATGAACAAAGAAAGATAAGACCCCTGAACATCCTTTCACGTGTTCCAGAGAAAGCTGACTAAGAAGGACTGGAACACAGCATTGCCTATGTTACTGGCCTCAGGTCTAGAGAAACCTGGGCCAGATACAAGCCACTGCTGCTGCAGGGTGTAGCCATAGTGGTATGGTGAAAAGCATAAAAGAAACAGGCAGCAGTCCTGAGTCTCAGACCATACTTCTCTGTTCTGCTGTATTCTCCTTTTACCAGGAATATATAAATGCTTCAGAATCTGCATAGATCAACTTGGCAATCAGTAAAACAATGGTGCAAGCCAATTTCTTGGATCCCCTGTGGATGATAGGGAGTGGTGCCAGGAGTGAGCTATTCCAGATAGTTGTTGGAGCCTCTGGACTAAGTTATTTTCAAACTCACACCCTTGGTCATAGTGTAGCTTTGCAGGGTAGCCAAAATGGGGGATAAAGTCTTGGAAAATCTTCTCAGCTGCAGTTTTTCCAGATTTTATTTTGGTGGCATATGCTTGTGCAGAGCGAATGAAATGATCTATCAAAATGAGCACATATTCATAACTTCCTTTACTTGTCTTAAGGTGCAGAAAGTCCACAGAGAGCAGTTCAAAGGTTTGCTTGTAGTAATAGAGCCCATAGGTACTCTGTCTGGGTTACTAGGGTGCTTCTGCTTGATGCAGGCGCATTGTCGAATTACATAATCTTCAATCTTTAGTTGCATGTAAGGCCAATAAAATCTTTCTCTGGCCAAATCCGATATGCCCCTTATCATCATGGAGGCTTTTAAGGACAACTGGTTTCAGCTTATTTGGCAAAACAAGTTGCTTACTTTTTTACCTACTTGCCTATGCAGTACTCCCTTGTAAATGGTGAGTTTGTTCCATTCATGTATCAGTCTCTTTGTTTCAATTCCCATTTGTTCCTTGTTTTTCTTATTTGGACCCCATCCTCTGCTTTTGAGGTTAATCACTTCTCTGATAGTAGCATCTTCTTGCTGTGCGATCCTAATATAAATTAGCCCAACTGTATCAGCACTTCCTGGCAACACACCACCATCCATTGACGTGAACAGTAGAGCAGCCATCCATGACACTTCTTTATCTTTAGCTGCTTTGTCTTTCTGCCAGACAGCTGAGATGACTTCTGGAGATATTGTTTCATTATACTCAGTGATAGTGGCCTGTAAGTTCACAGGGAAGCGGGACAGTGAATCAGCAACTGTATTTGCTTTCCCAGGGCGGTATTTGATGTCAAAGTTAAAGTCTGCTAATTCGCCAACCCAGCGATGAACCACTGCATTCAATTTTGCTGTACTCAGAACACGTCAGAGAGTTATTGTCAGTATATACAGTAAACGTGGGTGCATAATAGATAGATAGATAGACAGGTAGATAGATACTTTATTAATCCCCATGGGGAAATTCACATACTCCAGCAGCAGCATACTGATAAAAACAATATTAATTAAATAGTGATAAAAGTGCAGTGCAAGTTAACAAATGCAAGGTGGAGAGTACAAGGCAGGTATAACAGACAATAACATTGTATAATGTTAGTGTTTACCCCCCGGCTGGAATTGAAGAGTTGCATAGTGTGGGGGAGGAACGATCTCCTCAGTCTGTCAGTGGAGCAGGACAGTGACAGCAGTCTGTAGCTGAAGCTGCTCCTCTGCCTGGAGATGACACTGTTAAGTGGATGCAGTGGATTCTCCATGATTGACAGAAGCCTGCTCAGCGCCCGTCACTCTGCCACAGATGTCAAACTGTCCTGCTCTGTGCCTACAATAGAGCCTGCCTTCCTCACCAGTTTGTCCAGGCGTGAGGCATCCCTCTTCTTTATGCTGCCTCCCCAGCAGACCATCGCGTAGAAGAGGGCGCTCACCACAACCGGTAGAACATCTGCAGCATCTTATTGCAGATGTTGAAGGACGCCAACCTTCTAAGGAAGTATAGTCGGCTCTGACCTTTCTTACACAGAGTATCAGTATTGGCAGTCCTGTCCAATTTATCATCCAGCTGCACTCCCAGGTATTTATAGGTCTGTACCCTCTGCACACAGTCTCCTCTGATGATCACAGCGTTCATGAGGGGCCTGGGCCTCCTAAAATCCACCACCAGTTCCTTGGTCTTGCTGGTGTTCAGGTGTAAGTGGTTTGAGTCGTACCATTTAACAAAGTCCTTGATTAGCTTCCTATACTCCTCCTCCTGCCCACTCCTGATGCAGCCGACAATAGCAGTGTCGTCAGCAAACTTTTGCACGTGGCAGGACTCCGAGTTGTATTGGAAGTCTGATGTATATAGGCTGAACAGGAGTGGAGAAAGTACAGTCCCCTGTGGCGCTCCTGTGTTGCGGACCACAATGTCAGACCTGCAGTTCCCGAGACGCACATACTGAGGCCTGTCTGTAAGATAGTCCACGATCCATGCCACCAGGTCTACTCCCATCTCTGTCAGCTTGTCCCTAAGAAGGAGTGGTTGGATGGTGTTGAAGGCGCTAGAGAAGTTCAAAAACATAATTCTTACAGCACCATTGCCTCTGTCCAAGTGGGAGAGGGATCGGTGTAGCGTACAGGTGATGGCATCCTCTGCTCCTACCTTCTCCTGGTATGCAAACTGCAGAGGATCGAGGGCGTGGCGGACCTGTGGCCTCAGGTGGTGAAGCAGCAGCCCCTCCATGGTCTTCATCACATGTGATGTCAGAGCGACAGGCCGGAAGTCATTCAGCTCACTAGGACGTGATACCTTTGGGACTGGGGTGATACAAGATGTTTTCCAAAGCCTCAGGACTCTCCTCTGTTCCAGGCTCAAGTTGAAGATGCGCTGTAGAGGACTCCCCAGTCCCAGCGCACAGGCCTTCTGCAGTCTTGGTGATACTCCATCTGGACCCGCTGCTTTGCTGGCATGAAGTCTCCTCAGTTCTCTGCTCACCTGCGCTGCTGTAATTGTGGGTAGGGATGTCTCTCCTATGCTGGTATCAGCAGAAGGATGTTTGGAGGATGCAGTACTCTGAGGTGAGAGTGGTTAGGGTGGTCAAACCTGTTAAAGAAGTTGTTCATTTGATTTGCTCTCTCCACGTCTCTCTCAATGGTGGCACCCAGCTTCGAGCTGGAGCCAGTGATGATCTTTATCACATCCCACACTTCCTTCATGCTGTTATTCTGCAACTTCTGCTCCAGCTTTCTCCTGTACTGCTCCTTCGCCGCCCTGAGTTGTACTCAGAGTTCCCTGTGTACATGCTTGAGCTTATGCTAATTACCGCTTTTAAAAGCCCTTTTCTTCTGGTTCAAAAGGCCCTTGATGTCACTTGTAATCCATGGCTTGTTGTTACCATAGCAGCGTACTGTTCTTACTAGAACTACAATGTTCATACAGAAGTTGATGTAGTCAGTAGTGCAGTCAACAACCTCCTCAATGTTCTCACTATGTGAGCCCTGCGGGATATCTCAGTCCGTAGTTCCAAAGCAGTCTCTCAGAACCTGCTCTGCCTCAGGAGACCACTCTTGGTTTGTAGTGAGGCTGAAGCAGAACCAGGTTATGATCTGCTTTCCCAAGCGCAGGCAGCAGGGTGGCACTGTATGCGTCTTTAATGTTTGCATACAGTAGGTCAATAGTCCTACAATCCACATACTGGGAGAAGGCAGGTAATGTTTTGTCCAGCGTTACATGGTTAAAGTCTCCAGCGATTAGCACAAGCGCCTCAGGGTGCTGTGTTTGTAACTTAGCAACCGCAGAATGGATGACGTCACTCGCTATCTCCGAGTTTGATCGAGGGGGGATGTAAACAATAACAACAATCATGTGTCCAAACTCTCTGGGCAAGTAATAGGGACGCAAACTTACGGCAAACAGTTTGATGTCCCTGCAGCAAGTGGAGATTTTAACGTTTACATTTCCAGAGTTGAACCATCTTGTATTGACATAGAGAGCGACACCCCCTTCTTTGTGCTTCCCGCAGGTACTTGCGTCTCTGTCTGCTCTAACTGTGCTAAACCTGGGTAGCTCCACGTCTAGGATGTTAGTTGCTAGCCACGTTTCACTAAAACACAGCAAACTGCATTCTCTGTAGATCCTGACATTTTTCACCAGTGCAGCCAGTTCGTCGATCTTATTTGGTAGTGAGTTCACATTTCCCAGGAACACAGAAGGCACCGAAGGTTTGTAGCGCCACTTTCTTGCTAGACGCTTGGCTTTTATCTTAGCACCGGCTCTGCTGCCACGATACCGTCTTCTTACCTCATCAGGTAAATAGTGAACCACACCACCATGTGCATTTGTTCTCAGCGCTTGAAGTTGACTACTTGAATAGACGAGTCTCAGTGTGTAAAAATCCATGTCCAAGTAGTAAAAAAGTACTAAAAAGTGCCCAGGGAACGAGTCCACATAAAAGAAAGTGGTAGGAGTTAACAGTGAAATAAAGAAAAATAGAGAAAAAGGTAGAAAGATAAAGATAAAGACTTTAAGAAATTAGAAACCAATGTCCCCAGAACTCGTTAATTTTCAAAGGAAGCAGACAGTTCTGTATCACCACATTGTGTGTGGGTGAGATACTTAATCAAAGCAGTCTGACTATTTAGCCAGGCAGGTAAATATTTATGTCCTGTAGATAACCATCAACAATAACCTGTAGCAGAATTTTCCAGAAATTCTGCCTTTTCTCTAAAACACTGGTTTATAGCCCATTACACTAAGCAACACACAGAAATGCCATTTTCTTTAGAATACTGAATTCTAGCCCATTACCCTACACCCGGAGTTAATAGAAACCAAACCATGCATTTATTTTGATTCTAAGAACCATGGATTATAACTTAGTAGTTAGGATACATCTAGCTAGTGTATGTTGGTTATTGGTATTAGTCTAACCTGAAAGTTGCACATAGTGTTTTAGATATTATAAATGTATTTTCCTAAAATTAGCAGGAAGGTTCAGAGCAGATTTACACACACACACACACAAAGGTATGGTTAAACCAGTGCATACTAGCTATGAGCAAGTCAACATCACCATCATGGTGCAGATGCTAGAACTTGATAACTTGCTAAAGAAGTTGCATCTTGACCACAGTAAGTAAAAAGATCAGAATTCATAAGTTATGTGCCTTTTTCTATAGCAAAGAAAAAGTTCACCTAAGCTAGCATACATTTGCTTTATTGTGTTAATCATTTTCCTTCATTTATATATCTAAATCATATACATATGTCTCTGTTTGTATTTGTATATATCTATCTTCTGTTATCCTTATATTAAGAATACATTGCATTATGTGGTTTATTGCAAAAAGCTTGTTTGGGTTAATTTTTGAAAAATAGTCTATCACCACACCACCACAAACAGAGAAAGTTAAAGTTATTTAATATAGACTTTTGACAATACAGACTTCTTCATAGTCCTGGCATCCCAGCTAGAAAGTGAAATTGAGATACCACATACATTCTACAATGAAATCAATATTCCAGATGCTTTATTATACATTAAATCTTCTGGAATATTTTAATATAAAGTTAACCACTTCAATATTGCTTACTGTATTTTTAATATCAAACAGAAATAAAGCTATGAATCTTTCCTCATACAGATTATTCTCTGATTCAGTTGAAGTTAATAACGATAGGAATGTTCACTCAGGAAAAAGATTTATTACACAGGTGTAGTAAAGGATTATCATTAATATTTTTATTTCAAGAACTAAAAAAATAAGATAATCAAATCTACTAAAAATAAATTCCATCTGCCTCCAAGTCACCCAGTGACACTATTCTTCTCATGATAACTTTATTGCCAAATCTTCCTTCTGTTTAAATAGCATAAATTGTGCTCGGCAACAGAAAAAGTTGTTGCAAAAAGGAACAAGGGTATAGTTTTAGAGTGTTAGAAAAACATTCCTCCTAGACATACATCTGAATTATTAACCCTTTATTTGAACTGTAAGGAGCTATATGGATTACAAAGAATTGGAGTGATGACCTGTAGACATGTTGTGACCAGTCAGGTATTTTTATTGTTTTTTAAAGACCTGAAAGACTTTATGAGTTTTCCATAGTACTGAAAAAACCCAATAAATTATATCACCTGTTCCATCAAATAAAAATTAACCAACTGGGCACTGTTTAGAATTTAGTAGTATCCATAATTATTTTTTATTAGAATTAGGAGTAATGAAACTTTATGGTTATGATCAGCATAACTCTTAATATATGCAAGAAATTCAAATGTCATCAATGTATACTGGGATGAGAATTCATAAATTACCTCTAAAGGTATCATTCACAGTCAGCTAAAGTATGGCTGATGTGCTGACTAATTTTTATCACCAATCATTTGTAATTAGTCATTAAGTTAAGTCTTTCTTTTATTCGCTTTTTTTTAGATAAAAATCAACGGAATTTGAGTTTTTACAATATGAAGCATATAGTAAATGCAAAGATATAACAAGCATTGCTTTAAAAATAAAAAAAAGACATCAGCACCCTCCCTGCTGTTGGGCAGTTCATTGAAAGAATCCCCTACATTTTATTCTCATTCCTTCAGTTTCTCGTTCTTCTAAAAAAGTCAAAAGCATTCTTGGCAAAAGATCTTTTGCCTGACCATATTCCTTATGAAGTGATCAGCAAAAGCTGATAGGGTGAGTGGTCATTTCAGGTCCACTTTACATGTTTTCATATTCACACACTAACACACACAGTATTAGAGGGTTTAAGGACTCTATTTGGGAAAGGCCTTATTTTTTAAAAGTCAACTTATGACCAATAGAGTGTAAGAGCTTGTCATTAAGAACTTTTTACATTTTTTACTCTCTTTATATCCTCAAAAATGTTGAATCAGTGCATCACGTTTATATGTTTTAGAGTCTGTTCAATTTATAGTGATTATTTTGACTGTTTCTGCAAGAGCAGTAATGAAATATCTAATGGTATGCCTATTAATTTATTGCAACCATTATTTCTTTCTTCTAGACCATAGGAGGACACATGGAAGCTTGGTTTTAAGAATTGTAGAAATTGAAAAGTGCACATTTAAATTGTTTAAAATACTCCTTTTAGCAAAAGAATCTACCCATATGTTGTTAAGGGAATTTGCTAGTTGTTTTGGGTAATGGTTCCCAATTTATATCCTGTCATATATGCGCCTGAAAGAATGCCTGAAAGGCTCAGGTAAGACTGGTAATACCACCCTCAGGCAAGATAGGGCGCTAATGCTAACAGTCTCTTCTTTCTCCTCCATAGCTCAGAGGGGCTCCCTGAAGAAGTCGCCTGGCATCGACTCTGGAGGAAGCACTTATCCATGCCTCTTCTGGGAAAGGGCATTTATTATACTGGAGATCCAGCAGATGGATGTTGTGTATTGAACTATAGCAACCACTAGAGCTGGAGCTACTGGCTGGTCATAGCAATAGTTACCTGTTGCAGAGTGAATTTACCTTCCTTATTTTTGTTTCTTCTTTTGATTTAATTAAAAGGGTATCATCAGGGTGGTGTCCCAACATTCACACCCATATCTGTTGCTCTCAACAAAAGATATCTGCCTGATGACTCCATTCTTCAAAATGGAAATGAAATTTATTGGCCTATACAAAGTTTGGAAGAAAATTGATACTTCCAAAATATTTCAAGGTAACACCATACTTTTCAAGTAACTCTTTTAAAGATTATTTTGTCACATGTTCCACACCTTTGCTCAGAGTTGCCCTTGTTTGACAGACTATTTTTGATGCTGCCCATGGTCTCACCAAACACACCTATTTTCTTTAAACTGATTTTTTTTTTTCCCTAACACTATTATGTTAAATATAGTTCTGAACATTGGGGAGAAAGCAGGTACTTACCACATAAGGCTTTTGAAGGTGCCTATTAACACACATATTTGGTATGGCTGAGAAAAACTAAAATACATGGAGAAAAAGAACACCCTACGAGAAGATGAATAAAAGTCTAATAAACAAATATATGACCAATTCTGCCTAGGAAAATGTATATAAAATACTTAATAGTAAGGCACAACCATTATGAGTTCCAATTTTAGAAGATCAATAAATGATAGTGAAATCTACAAATCATTTGTATCGTCAGCAGCTAGGCTCTTTAATTTCATAGTAGGCTAGACAAGGATTGTTAAATATTTTAAATGGATGAAATGAAATTTATAAGTATATTGTCTGTAAGTAAATGATTTGATGTGGCTATTGTCAGATTTATTCTCCAATTTCTCTGTCAGTCACTCTATATTGGTGTTTATAGCGGATTGGAGATATTTAAATCAATCAGAACCAATGTGCATACAGTATGTGAATAGATTGGTCTAAACCAACATTTTCAGAATTATTATTGGAATTAACAAATTTTGTCAGTATAAGGGTTGATTGTGAGAATTAGTTTGTGATATTTTATGTGACTTTTTGCTATGCTCTCAGGTTCATTCTTCATTATGCACCTGCTTTTTAATTAATTAGGAACACAGGAAATAAGAGGTACCTGGCTAGTTTTGTACTCTCAAAGAAGCAGAATGTCTCTAAATCAGGTTTGTTTGCTAAAGACTGACCAGCGAATAAAAGGAGAGGTAAACAGATGTAGGCAGACTGTTGTTATTGCACTGATTTTTGTATTTTACGTTTTACAGTTTCTTTCAATATTTCAAACCCTTTGTTAATAAAACAAAGGAAATGTAAGGTTTGGTGCTCCAGCCAGGACACATAACAGTTATTTTCAGGCAAAATTGTGGTCAAGTCTGGTGAATATGCTGCAGCACGTCATTCTCATCCAAAAGCCAATTGAGGCCAACTGTCTTCTATCGTGAGCATCGTTTGCTTTGCCAGAAGGCTCTGGGGCATATGACGACCCTTTCTAGTGTGGTTTGGCTTTCAGTCGCCCCTAGAGGTAGGAAAGGAGCTTGAGGAGGAGTGGAAGTGACACCTGGGTCTCATGCATAAGGCCGTGCGTAGAATTCGCACTATAACATGACGTAAGCACAAAAGCCGAAATGTGGTTACGCACAGAAAAATCCAGATGCAGGAATCTGTGCGTACTCCAACTTCCGCATTCTTTTGCTCCATAAATCCCGGTCAGCGTGAAAAGTAATACTCGTGCATGTGCGTGCTGTCCCACCCAAACTCCTCCCAGAATTATGCCTCTTTGAATATGCAAATCAATATAAATAGCCCTTAAACTCAGCATTCCGTGAAAAGACAATGGGAAAAGCACGGGGGAAAATATAAGAATTTCCGCGAATACCAAGTGGAGGCAAAGGAAAAACATACTATTTGTTGATTTAAACAGTGGAATAAACAACAAAAGGAAGTTGATCGAGTGACATAGCGTATCGGAGAAACTCGAAAGCTCAAGTCACACAGTGCCAAAATAAAAAAGAAGTCACATATCAAAGTCGCCGTGAAAAGGCGAGTTGTAGCCCACCGTCTGAGCTTATTAGGGTACAGACAAAAAAAATAGACACACAGTGGGGAAAAAAGCATGAAATGTCAACTTTAATCTCAAAATTTCCACTTTAATCACGTAGTTTATTTTGTCATTAAAGTAGAACATCATAAACTTCATCTTAAATTCATTTAATTTACTAGTTTCTCAAATCCCATCATAACTAAAGTAGCACGTTAAATGCTTTGTTTTGTATTTGATCTTCAATATGCTGTATGTGTGTGAATCACTACGTGCTTCCGTTCTTTCTCTTTCTCCAACAGGACACAGAATTCATTACATTTGTGATATTACAGCTCTCTGAATAATTAAAATACTGAGATGTATACGTGATATCATTTTCATGATGATTGGAATGAAAGCATGTTATTAAACATGGGAACACGGCGCAGTGATTGTTCATGTCTCACATAAGATGCTGTTGCGCCATGCACGACCTTCAATGAAATAATTTATTGTAGCAGTACTGTCTCTTTCAAACGTACTAATCTCTAATTCCTGTCATTTCTTTTCTTTCCCCAAATACCCATTCGCCACACAATCAGCTCTGTAATAGACGTTAAGCCATCTGTATGTTTACAACGATTCTTCAAAACTTTTAAGGAACATCGAAATATCTTCATAGTACGTGTTTAATTATTCCCATCTATATTTCCAGTGTCGCGCCAGCCTCAGCAAATATACAGCGTGCAAGACAGGAACAATGCGTGAACTTGCTAGTGCTGCGGCACCTTGTCATCACATGTTTAATTATTAACAATACAGATTATTTAAATGAAGTTAAAGTTTTATCTGTATAATATAATCAACATATTTTGCTGCATTTCATCTTAAAAATGATACCGTCATCATATGTAAATACGCGCTTTATAAAGTGGTGCAGGTTGTGCAATATTATAACTGTAGTGCAAGTTTACAGTGGAGTAATTGTACTTATAAGAACAAACAGTTCTACAAGGAGCAATTGATTGAGTGTGTTTATAGTTCTTGGGATGAAACTGTTTCTGAACCGCGAGGTCCATACAGGAAAAGCTTTGAAATGTTTTGCCGTGGCTTTTGCAGCATGTGCTTGATGCTGTACACCGATAATTCTCTTTCTGATCAGCTGCTGCTGTGATTCCCCACTCAGATACAGTGATATAAATACTACAAGTGGTGCAGTGAGAGTAATATGGAAAAAGATGATCCGCTGTGGCAACCCTTAAAGGGTGCATCTGAAAGAAGAAAAAGAAGAAGAAGATGGTGCAGTGAGAATAACAACGCTAAAGCAGTTATGGTATTTGGAATACTATGGCTATTACTTTGGCCATTATATTGTTACAGGTAATCTACAATCAGATGCATTACACTAATAAACAATATGCGGTTAGTTTCAGTGTATTTATAAAGCCGGGTCAGAAATGTGGTTCAAAAAAATAAAGGGTAACCACACAGGAACAGTAGCACTGCTTTGACGCTGGGTGCCGCCAGTCTGCAAAACCAAGTGGAGAACTTGCGTACGACAGGGTATGAGGTACCATGGAAAAGTGCGTGGCTTTACG
This sequence comes from Polypterus bichir lapradei, assembly GCA_026402145.1. Taxonomy (NCBI): domain Eukaryota; kingdom Metazoa; phylum Chordata; class Cladistia; order Polypteriformes; family Polypteridae; genus Polypterus; species Polypterus bichir. The sequence goes on along the minus strand of JANRMT010062854.1, from coordinate 4,423,409 downwards.
CCAAGTGTAGGTTTTATACATTGCGATTTGAACGTGGAAACGTTCTTATGCAACATTTCTGTGCGTACGCACCGTTTATGCATGAGGCCCCTGGATTCTACTGGGTTCTGTTCATTTGTGCTGAGTACAGAAGCAAAAAAATGTTTTAAATATTGTTCCACAGTCCCACAATTCTCCTGGTATGCTTGTAAAACTGTCCCTGCAACAGACTTATCATGTTTGCATGTCTGACACCATGTACAGGGTATTGCTACAGTAGTATACCATATTATATTATTTTTTAAGTTAGAAATTAAATAATTAGGGTTTAATGAACAGTTCAGACTAACAGTTATGGCCATTTTGATCAATGTATTAGTTTGCTAATTGTTCATGAAATCTGTTTTCTACATTCTTTTTGAACTGTCTTATAGGTTGAAAGCATCAACAACATTTTTCAATACTATTTTACATTTTTTGTCCATCTATTATAATTGTTTTTGGCACTCAGCTGGTTTGCTTGTAATGATACAGCAGTGGTTTAAATATGATATCTAATATCATTGCCAAGCATAGCTGCCATTTAGGCATGAGGATGTTGTCAGCTTGATGTCATGCTCCTTAGAGAAAATGCTTGAAAAATAAACTCAATACATTAGACTCAAGACTGTAAGATTTAGGACCAGAAACAAGTGGGTTTTGTTTACTCCTTTAATCTTGACGTTTTGGTTTCTTTTATTTATTTTAAAATGAAAGTAATTTTCATTTGTTCTTCCAAATCACAAAATAAGGCTACATTATTAAAGTTATGGATATGTGTGAAAGTGAAAAGGAAAAATCTTGTAAATCTGGTAAACTGTAAAATATGACAATGTTGCTTTTGGGTCTTTCCATGGCCTTATACTTAACATAAGCGACTTCTCTACATTAGGGGCAATTTGGGTAACTGGGGCAGTTTAACAAAAATTAAGTAACTTGTAAACTTGTCTCAATAATTTAATGTATTGTAAAATGTTTTTTAGCAGACCCAACTTAGATATAAGCATAATATAAGATAATATAAGAATATTACTTTTTGGAGTCTTACAATTTTTCTTTGTGGCTAGTTCTACTAGCTGTTTTCACATGTGCAACAAATTCGGCTTTTCAGTACTGCGTAGGGGCATGAAGGATAGAACACTTTCAAGCGACAACTGTTTGGATTATCTGTGATGCAGATGTGTGAAGAACTTATACAGCTCCCTGTTTTGTAATAATCATCATCAATATTGTCATGATTCATGTCAATTATTTAAGTACACTATGATTTAGCTTTTTCCCAGTTGAACAAAATCAGGCACTTAAACATTTTGGACCACAACAGACTGAGGGATTATACTGTATGTTGCAGGATTGAAATTCTGAAGGTGTGGAGTGTTTACTTACGTATTACATTAGAACAGGGGTTCTCAAACGTGGTCTTGGGGGCTCACTATGGCTTCAAGTTTTTGTTTCAGTCAGATTAATAAAAAATGATAACAACTTATAACACTATTCTTGTTTAATTAGCTGGTACTTATTCTTTTTTCACTCACCGAGGGTATGGTGGTTCTCACAGTTTTATGCCCAAACACAGGCAGATGACTTCTCAGTTAACAAACAAACTTTTATTTCTCTCAAACCTCAGAAATGCTTATTCTTCCATTTTTCTCATTTTTCTTCTTTTCTACCAGAAGCACCCAGGATGTATAGTACATAAAAAACACAAAGTTCCCATCCCACTTTTCAGAAAAATCACAAAATGAATATTTGCATTCTGGAGTTCTGTGCTCAGACAGCACAGTATTTTTTTCTCTTCTCTTACTATACATTCAGATGTACAGCAGCATGATTTTTACATTTATAAGACATTTAGAAATATTTCTACTTTTTTATAGATTTAAATGCTTAAGTCTCTTTTGTTGATTTTATTATATTTGCCCTTTCTCTGAGCAGTTTGCTCCCTTCATTATATCTTAATAATAACAGTTAAAAATGAGCAGTGCAGACACCCAGGCAAACAACACTGAACCATGAAAGGCTGCAACCACCTTAGCATCAGACCCACTAATTAGTAAATGAAGGATTAATTAAACAATTAGAACACCTGGAAAAGTAGAATGAAAATCAAGATAAAAATATTGTTAAAAAGAAAAAATACATTACCCTTATATAACTATTTAGTACATTTTAATATATATTTTTTTTACCAACCTTAGTTTTTTAATTTCTATATTGTTCCCAAAACACAGAATCTGTGAAATAACAGTTCACTTAATTAGCCCAGGAGTCCAATTAAAAACAGAAGCTGCTTGGAACAAAAACCTGCAGCCACAGGGGGTACCCAGGACTGAGTTTGTGAACCCCTGCATGAGAAAAACATCATTAATCCCAGGGGATTAACCGACCCAGGTACTTAGCTGCAGTGCCTACTACAGCAGTCTCATTCACAACTTTTATTGGCTAACTAGAAAGATTACAATATGCAAGCTTTCGCGGCAACTCAGACCCCTTCTTCAGGCAAGATGTAGTGCAGAAACTGGAGTTGCCTGTGTTTATATACACACTAGGACAGATACAACATTGGAAAATCTTTAAGTAAAACATCTTAAATGTAAAAAAATTAATAGACCTCTTCAGGCTAAGATTCATTTAGCAAGAAAAGAGAACAATATACAGTCAAGATCTTTGGATAGGATAACTGTTCAGCAAAGTCTTTTGAAGTTTCTGGTCATAAAACTTGTCTCTATTTAAACCATGTTGTAATGTGTTCACTTTTAGCATGAGTTTAACTTCCCATTCTTTTCTCTCTTGCTGTGTTCTGAAGGTGCCCATAAGCACTACTACAACAATAGACATAAAGTGAGAAAGTCATTTTTTAACAAATTTATATTACTTGACTTTTCATTTCCTATTTACAGAGTTTTATTTGCTGAATTTTCTGCTTTTTCTGAGACCCTGTTATTATGATTGAATCTAGTCTGCGTGCTGCTTCTGCATATTAATATTTTGAGGCATTTTAAGATATTGGATTATGCAAGCCTTTTGCAACACAGGCCAGCCTAAATAGGTTGCACTTTCAGCACATCCACATTTCCAGCATTTAATCATTCTTTGAATTTTCTCTATTCATGACACCGCCTATTTTCACTTACAATACATGGCTATTTGCCCTAAATACTGCTATTTAACACTAGAATTACCAGAGCCCACGAAAAAACTTGTAGATCCAGCCCACCTTAAATCTGTTCGCACCTCTCCACCAGCGTCCTTTGTCCTGTAAATGTGCCGATAAAGACAAGCGGCAAGCCGCCGGCTATTCCCCCACCGACCCAGAACATGCACAAACTTCTCCCAGCTCATGCCTTGATTGATTATCTGGGAGTGAAGTGGAGTTTTAGAGTGGAAATAATAATTAATAATAATTTTATTTTAATGAAAACACTCACGCTCTTAAATTAGAGTGTCGAAAACTGGAGCGCAGATGGAGAACAACAAAACTACATGTCTTTCAAATTGCATGGACAGAGAGTGTTAATAAATATAAAAAAGCCCTCTTTAAAGCTCGCTCAGAATACTATTCTACAATAATTGATAGCAATAAAAAAAATCATCGGGTACTGTTTAGAACAGTGGCTAAATTAACAAATGGGTATTCAGATCTACAATGCAAAATACCAACAGACATTAGCAGTACAGACTTTATGAACTTCTTCAATGAGAAAATTAAAAATATAAGACCCCAGGTCTCAGCATCACAGTACAGACCAAATACTAGCTTAGCAGACCCTGCTGCACATTGCATTCAGCACTTCAGTCATTTTAATCCTGTAACTGAGCAGGAAGTCTTAACTTTAATTTCTAAAATGAAGCCCACTACTTGTTCCCTAGATCCAGTGCCAACAAAACTAGTAAAAAGTGCCATGGATGTTCTTGCAGCGCCTATTCTAAACATTATCAATAGTTCATTATTGCATGGTACAGTACCTGAAGCACTAGAAGTGTCAGTCATTAAACTATTACGTAAAAAGTCAGACCTAGACCCACACATACTTAATAATTATAGGCCTATTTCAAATTTACCCTTTCTCTCTAAAATACTAGAAAAAGTAGTTGCCAATCAGCTTCAGTCACATCTTACGCATTACAATTTATTACTGGTCATATTACAGAAACGGCACTAACGCAGGTTGTAAACGACATTCTGATATCCTCTGATGAAGGAAACTCCACTGTAATTTTGTTGTTAGACTTAAGTGCAGCATTTGACACCATTGACCATTCTATTTTACTGCACAGGCTAGAAAATGATGTTGGGCTTACAGGCACCGTGCTCACTTGGTTTAGTTCTTATTTATCAAATCGATTCCAATATATACAGAAATGTGCTGACAGTACTCCATCATTATACACAGAAGTTCAACATGGTGTCCTGCAGGGCTCAGTACTGGGACCTTTACTGTTTTCACTTTACATGCTTCCACTGGGATCCATCATTAGGAAACATAATGTTAATTTTTACTCGTATGCAGATGACACCCAGTTATACCTTTCATTTAGATCAAATAAAGTTTATTCGATGTTGTCCTTAATTAGTTGTGTTAATGAATTAAAGGACTGGATGGATGAGAACTACTTGTCTTTAAACACAGATAAAACAGAGATGTTAATTGTTGGAGGGAATGACGTTGATCACAACAGTATTCTGTCATCATTTAACTCAGTTGGAATTACCATTAATTTTACTGAATCAGCCCAAAATCTCGGAGTTCTCTTTGACTCTAGCATGTCATTTAAAGCACATATTAAAAAGTTGTCCAAATCATGTTTCTTCCATCTTAAAAATGTTAGGAAATTAAGGCGCTTTCTAAATAAACAGGATTCTGAGAAATTAATTCATGCATTTATTTCTAGTAGGATTGACTACTGCAATGTGGTGTTCACTGATTGTTCAAACTGTTCTTTATGCAGCCTCCAATTAATCCAAAATGCTGCTGCAATAATTATTACAAGAACAAGAAAATACGAACACATCACTCCAGTTCTTAAATCCTTACACTCTCGGTTAAGTTTAGGGCAGATTTCAAAATCCTTCTTTTAACATATAAAGCATTAAATGGGCAAGGTCCGGCTTACTTGTCTGAACTTATCATGACTTACAAACCAGAGTGCACATTAAGATCTCAAGATGCCGGTCTGCTTATGATTCCAAGGATTAATAAAATAACAGTAGGAGGTCGAGCTTTTAGTTACAGGGCCCCTAAACTGTACAATAGTCTGCCTGCTACAATAAGAGATGCCCCTTTGGTCTCAGCTTTTAAATCCCGACTGAAGACTCACTACTTCAGTTTAGCATATCCTGACTAGAGCTGCTGATTAACTGTACATACTGCATCTCTGTTGTCAGTCATTAGCACTAAATCATAAGTAACATTTTAGTTATAATTTGATACTAACCCTCACCTATTCTGTTTCTCTTCTCGGTACTCAAATGTGGCACTTGGTGCCATGGCCCACCTGCCAAGTTGTTGTGCCTGCCTATGGTAAAGTCATCCCTGATGGAGGATCACTGGAATCATGGGGAGAGAGGTCCTTTCATCGGACTGGCTGGCCCAGCACTGTTTCAGCTGTGGAATGGCCAAACGGGGGAGGCAGCTTGATGGATGAGGTCTCCAGGACTCAATCCAAATCATATTATGTGAGGTCATCCACTGTTAAATTCTGATACATTTTTATACTGTATTGAGGATTTGTTCTGTGTATTGTATTGACCCCCTTCTTTTTGACACCCACTGCACGCCCAACCTACCTGGAAAGGGGTCTCTCTTTGAACTGCCTTTCCTGAGGTTTCTTCCATTTTTTCCCTACTGGGTATTTTTTGGGAGTTGTTCCTTGTCTTCTTAGAGAGTCAAGGCTAAGGGGTTGTCAAGAGGCAGGGTCAGTTAAAGCCCATTGCGGCACTCTTTGTGTGATTTTGGGCTATATAAAAATAAATTGTATATTGTATAAATAATAGATCGTTATTTGGAACACACGCATTTCATGTGTGTTCCATTTCTACAATAATCTGTGTAAACACATTTTTAAAACAGAAACGTTTTTCATATTTAGCAGTTAATGACAAAATGTAGGCATAAACTGTATAACGTATGAAGCCTGAAGTCCAAAGATCAAATAAACACTTTCACAAAAGGTTCAAGGAAAAGACAACAGCTTCCGTGGTGTAGCAGTAAGATTTGCTGACTTGTAATCAAGAGTCACCGGTTCAATCCTGACTCACTCCTATATTGGACATTCTCTCATCTAGAGGGATAAAAGCTGACACACAGACGCTGGCGAATCTGCCTTCTTTGTATCTAACAATCACTTGATTTTTTTTTTCAGTTTTATTGAGTGTTCCTGCACACACTGAATTAGTATGCACCTTATGGTCTGTGATTTAAAAAAAAACAGAGACATAGGTATATATGATATTTGGAATTATTCGTTTTATGATCTGTATAGTACATTTCGGAAAACTTTGTGGCACGGATGCAACATTATTCATATTATTCATATTCATTCGCATAACATCTTGTGGTTTGTAACAGTGACCGTGTGTTTTTTTTTTCCCCGATCTTGCCAGTCCCCACATGTTGCTGTATGCTGTTTCTTTTGTACTCCAGGACATGCAGAGGACAGAATAGCACAGAGCAGTAAGTTCAGCGCTATATGCAATCATCAGATTTAAATGTTAATAGTTCACACACATGCAAGGATCGTCCTTCCTACATTTACAACGTGTATACCTGTTACAATGTACACACTTCTCTCTGTGCTGTGGTTTCTACATTTTGTCATTTACTACTAAAATATGAAAAACGTTTCTGTTTTAAAAATGTGTTTACACAGATTATTGTATGGATCGTGTGTTCCAAATAACGATCTATTATTTCCACTCTAAAACTCCACTTCACTCCCAGATAATCAATCAAGGCATGAGCTGGGAGAAGTTCGTACACATTCTAAGTTGGTGGGGGGATGGAATAGCCGACTGCTTGCTGCTTGTCTTTATTGGCACATTTACAGGACAAAGGAAAGCTGGCGGAGAGGTGCGAACGGATTTAAGGTGGGCCGGATCTACTAGTTTTTTTCGTAGGCTCTGGTAATTCTAGAGAAAATTCAAAGAAAGACTAAATGCTGGAAATGTGTATGTGCTGAAAGTGCAACCTATTTAGGCTGGCCTGTGTTGCAAAAAGCTTGCACAATCCAATAACTTAAAATGCCTCAAAATATTAATATGCAGAAGCAGCACACAGACTAGATTCAATCATAATAACAGGGTCTCAGAAAAAGAAAAAGCAGAAAATTCAGCAAATAAAACTGCAAATAGGAAATGAAAAGTCAATATATTAAATATATAAATATATTATTTGTTAAAAAAATTACTTTCTCACTTTATGTGTATAGTTGTAGCAGTGCATATGGGCAACTTCAGAACACAACAAGAGAGAAAAAAATGGGAAGTTAAACTCATGCTAAAATTGAACACATTACAACATGGTTTAAATAGAGACAAGTTTTATGACCAGATATGAGGATTGTTTGCATCTCTAGGACTGACACAGACAACCTGTCAACAGACCCACATTGTATTGAATAACTCATCAGAAACTTCAAAAGACTTTGCTGAACAGTTATCTTATCCAAAGATCTTGACTGTATATTGTTCTGTTTTCTTGCTAAATGAATCTTAGCCTGAAGAGGTCTATTAATTTTTTTTACATTTAAGATGTCTCACTTAAAGGTTTTTCAATGTTGTATCTGTCCTAGTGTGTATATAAACACAGGCAGCTCCAGTTTCTGCACTACATCTTGCCTGAAGAAGGGGTCTGAGTTGCCTCGAAAGCTTGCATATTGTAATCTTTCTAGTTAGCCAATAAAAGCTGTGAATGAGACTGCTGTAGTAGACACTGCAGCTAAGTACCTGTGTCGGTTAATCCCCTGGGATTAATGATGTTTTTCTCATGCAGGGGTTCACAAAATCACTCCTGGGTACCCCCTGTGGCTGCAGGTTTTTGTTCCAAGCAGCTTCTGTTTTTAATTGGACTCCTGGGCTAATTAAATGAACTGTTATTTCCCAGATTCTGTGTTTCGGGAACAATATAGAAATAAAAAACTAAGGTTGGTAAAAAAAATATATATTAAAATGTACGCTGGCGGAGAGGTGCGAGCGGATTTAAGGTGGGCCGGATCTACGAGTATTTTCGGATGCTCTGGCAATTCTTGTGTTATACCATTGTAAACAGAAAGTCTGTATTCTTGAACTTGAAAGCGAACACATTCTAAATTTACCTTTAATGGAATTGTTTAATCAAATAAATGCAACAAAACCAGTAAGCTGTCACATTTTCTCTTCCTTCTAGGTTGGTAACTGTTTTCCTGAAATTGATTGGGCTCCATTGAAATGACTCACAGTTTCTTAAATAGAAACAAACATGGATACTCTTGGAATAACACCTCTACATTTGAAATCTACCTGACACCTGACTTCTGTTAAAATTATTTGGTTAAAAATATTTGTTCTCTCTGCTTATTTATCACTATCTTACCATTTCTTTATGAACTGTTTTAGTCAGTTTATCTAGATAGATTTTTTTCTGTTTAGAAAAATTACACAAAGTTATACAAAATACTCTTACTCAAACACAGCTTGCAATCCTTTAACTAAACGGCAACTCCTGATACCTCACTACTTTTTTGTTATTAGACAAATTCCACTCCATCCCTTCTTTGTCCTCTCTGTCTGAACTGTCCACTGTTTTTCAACTTTCAGTCACAATACAGCTAAATGTGATCCATCTACCAGCTCCAGCTGTTTAACCTTTTAAGTACTATCCCTCAAATGTTTTAGATATTGTTAAAAAGAAAAGATACATCATGCCACTTTGTGTTCTGTTTTTTGGATGGTCACCTCCAACTTGTGAACAGAGACATGGCTACATATTCTTTAATGTGATGCCTGTTGCTTCCTTTGTAATATTATCGTGCAATGAAGTTAGTATTATAGTGGTGGATGTTTTCTGAAAATAAGCAAACTCCTTGCAAGTTTATTGCATATAGGTAGGAAGGAATTACTAGCCAGTGTTTGGACATTTTCTAGCTTAAAACATTTTTATTTTGACAATGTTTCTACCATACATCTAGACTTCAGACTTTTGGTTTCTTTGTTTTTGGTGGTTAATAAATCCCTAGCATTTCCCCTGACTACACTTTTGTCTGTTCCATTTAATATCTAGCCATTTTGTTCCTAGCTCATTTTTATTCTTTGTACATTTGGCATTTCAGAAAAATTTAGAATAATTGTTCAAGATCCACATATTGAATTTTGTCACTGGATTTCTTTTCTTTAAGACAGTAAATAGATTAACCTTAAAGTTAGATTGGTATGTTAATGGCTGCAGCTTAGTGCAATTAAGCTTTTTTAATTATTTTTTTCTAATTCCCTGAGTATTTGTATATGTGATATCACAAAGATGTTGTGGGATGCAGGTGTAGTTATTAAGGAAGGAGAGTTTTTAGTGTGGTAACCTTAAACTTTCCTTTCAATTTTGGAAAATGGAGGTATAAAGAATTAGATGGTGTGACAGAACCACTAAGGGGTGTGCCAGCCACCCAACCTGACACAGACAGCCACGGGAAGCACACTTATAAAATCACGAGTGCTTTTATTTCTCTTCACTCGTGGAGAACGTCTTCCCCACTCCCATGAGCCCACAACACAGTCCCAATGCACAAGCACAATATTTCTCTTTTCCTTCTCTTTCTCTCTTTTCTCCTCCACGGCAAGCTTCATCCACCTTCCACCAGACTCTGGCTCACCGAGTACTGTCTGCTTCAGGTGCTCGTTGCCCCACTTCCGGGTATGGCAGAAGAACCACCCATGCAGGTTCAGGAACAGCTGCAGTGCCCCCTGGCGGCACTTCCAGATCCTAACAGGGCTGTAGACAGCTCCATCTCCCATGGAGCCCTGCGGGAGTCTGAGGCACCGCTGCAACACATGGAGGCTGCCATCTAGCGTCCCGGGGAAGGCAATGCTCTGACCAGGCTTGCTCCCCTGATCCTTCCAGTGAAGATGTGTACCGGCCAGTTAAGAATCCCGGCCATCTGTGACAATGAATATGTATTCAATGTGTACCTTGCAGTGCATAAGTGTAGCAACACTCCTTTGAACTTTTCATAGTGACTGTTTATTGGTACAATAAAATGGTCTGCTGGGGTTAAGTGATTAGCTAACTCTTTTACAATCCCACTGCTTTATACACCTGACATTCTTCAGTTATTGAGAACTTCCAGGGTATCTAAGCCAAATGGTATTATGCTCTATGCATATGCTCTATGCTAAACTCGTATATGTAAGCACCAACATCTAAATTTTGAATAAAGTGATTATTTTCCCCCTGGGTACAGATACAGTATCTATCTATCTATCTATCTATCTTTTACTCTTTTGTGATGCATTCCTGGCAAATGGACGTGTGTAAGTGAGCATCATTCGTCATCATGTGAAGAGCTTGTTGGATGCACAGAGTTAGAAAGGAAAGACTTTGACAGTTTCAATTGAATTCTATTCAAAAAGCAAGATACACATAAGTTAAACATTTTGTGTGATAATTGCAGACTTGTTTTCCCTCAATGTTTTTAAATCTTCGGCCACCACATTACTAAACCAGTATGCACAATAAGGCTATGGTAATAAATACCGTATATATATAATTTTTTAATAAATTGCAGTTTATGGTCTGGTTTGCCTCCAAACTCCTTGGCAGCATAAACCCAGAGCCATCACTAGTCATAACTGATATGAGCCATGCAAATGAAGACACATACAGCCAAGACATACTATTGGTGTAAAGTGCCCTATTGCTTTTTTATTCCAAAACATAATCAAACAGTGCATCGTGTTCCTTCAATAAATAAATAAACCAGTGCTTATACAGGATAAAATCAGCAATAAATAATCCACTAAAAGTCGAATGTAAAACATAAAACATTGGGTCCTTTTCTTCCAGTCACCTGTCAGCCCTGTATGTCTTTCTCTTTCTGTCTCCTCAGTTCACCCTTCTTAGGTCTTACACTCCCGTCCCGACTGACTCCTTCAGTATCTGTCGGCATGCTCGAAGCTCAGCTCTCACTTTCCTGCTGCCTCCATCTCTGTGTGCAGGACCCCAGAGTAGAAGATTGCCCAGCGATCCGCCCTTGAAGTGCCGTTTTCCCTCACTTCCTCAATGGGCCATGACCGCACTGCCACCTTTTCATTCTGCTGGCTCACTGTCCCAATTTTGCCATTTGCTCTTTCAGTTGCAATCATCTCCTTTCTTTTGCCCAGGCTCACTTTTAAACTGTACACTGGCACAGGTACAGCCGTTACTAACTCTGAGGCGTGAATGAAGTACCTGACTGACCTTCTCACTTATGCACATGAATGCATGATCAGCCATGCACTTCGATCAACCCCAGAGCATTGTGTGTATATTTCCACAATGTTCCTGCCCCCACCTGGAGCCTGCACACTTCAAACTATAAAATTAAAAAACTCAGAGTGCTACGAACATCTCTCATCACAATGCAAAAGAAAGTGTTTTGCCATGGAAAATCAAAGAGAACATGTATCACCTTCAATTTGAGTAACAGCCTTAGCTTTAGACATATTGAAGTAAGGAAGGCAAAGTCACGTGAGTTTTACAGTATCATCATCATTCACTATTAATATGTGGTAGCGTGTACAATAGTATATGTGCAATTCTTTAAATGTTGTATTTTATGATAAAATCTTGAATCAAACGTTTGGGTCACCTTTTTTAAAGAAAGGGTTTAAATCAAAAATCGTATATGCTGTTTGGATGAAATGATGCAATAAACTAGAAAATAAACATGTAAAACACATATAATAGACTGACAAAAGTAAGAGAATCTTTAAATTCAATAAAAATCAAACTCCAAAACTTTCAAATAGAATGGAATATCAGTAAGTATGTTTCTTTTGCTGTATCAAACATCACATGATAAGCTAGCAATTAACCTATGTAAATTATTCTTTTTTTACATTTATATTTTAAAATGTACTTTTATTTTTATATTTAAATTGTAAGTATTGTAATATGGCTCCCAACCTAGAACGTGTAATTGGAACCTGTAAGGGAGCAAGATGGCCAGACTTGTGGTTCCCTGAATCTACATATTTGGAAATTAATATGTTTTGAGGTCAGTGCTCCGTGGGTCCAGTAGGTGGCAGTGCCTCATGACAGCATCAAGAGTTGTTAGGTGGACTTCAGATGCAATTCAATCTCTGGACCTAGACCTCATTATGTAAAAATGTTTTTGGTGTTTTTTTTACCAAAGAGAAATCAACTTACACTATGAGGCAGTGGTTAGAGTTGTAGTGCAGCGTTAGGAAAGAGAAAGTGAGGAGGGAAATACAGAATAGGGCATGTTATTTTAAAATAGTCCCCTATTTTGCATATTTTATATTGTTTTTTTGTACTAAGGACATTTCCAAGTGCCAAAGGGATGGTACAGTGACAGTGCACCCTTATTCATACAATATCTACTAAAAAGCTGAGCTACAATTATAATTATGTCAGAAAGTTACAACTTGCAAATTCTATAAACAACATGTTCTAAGCAATAAACCTAAGTTTAATGAAGTGGAAATAATGACTGATATGTTTCAAAATGTTACATCGTCATTCTGCTGCCTGGAATCTTTTTGCTCTTTAAAGAATTTAAGGTCTGCTTCAAGGACTTCAGATCAGAAATGGAGTCAACTTGGCCATTGGCACAGTTACTTGATAATGCTATGACTGTTCTCTTCTTTAGCCTGCCTGGCTTATAATCATTTTCTTCTGACAGACAAAATTTTGATGGGGAATAAATCCAAGTTTAATTACAATGGATGAATTAATAAGGAACTCTCTAATTATCTCCTGCTTTTCCCCAGGTAAAGAACATTTGATCCTTGCCATATGCCAATTCACTTGATGTTTTTCACTTGAGCAGTTTTTAAATATAAATGGCTTCTCAGGTACTGTGGAAAACCTAACTCAAATTGAAAATACTTTATGACAGAAATTGTGTATACTCTATTAGCCTACTTTTACTTCAGAGATTTAAAATAATTTTCATTAGTAAGGTTCCACTGTGCCTTTCCTGGAACAATAATGCTACTGAGGACGAAAGCTTATGAAGACTATAAAAACCCTTGGAGCTCAGTATTTATCACTGTATTATGTGACTCTAGGTAATATCATAATATTATGAAACAAAGTGGGAATTGTATTGTCAAATTATGTATTCATGTGAGCTCTTGGCTGCATGGCAAATTTTCATCCAACATGCAGCAGAACATACTGAGTGAATATAATTTTAGGAGTGTCTGTGTGCCTTGCTCCAGAGTGTCATTTAGCCAGGTTGAGCCCCCTTAAGTTTTATGTTCAGTAGCCCCCAACATATGCTCTTGGCTACATTGTTACTTGCTGGATTTTTTGGTATTTTTATCACACCCTGCCCCTTCTAGTACTTCAGATGCCTACCTTGCTATTTTGGACTGGGAGTATAATGGTACCTTGTAAATTATTGAAAGAAAATTTTAAATATAATAGTAATGTCATTTTTTACACTTCACCTTGAATAAAATAGTGGGTTTTTTTGCTGTTAGAATCATTTTAAAACAGTGGTCAATTCGTTTATTTTGTTAATGTTAGAAATATTTTTTGTGTGTACTGCAATGACATGATCATTAACTGGGTTCCATTGTATCAGCTGACCAGATCACAAAATGTTTTTTTAGTCAACTTATCTCTAGAATCCCTGTAGCCTATGAAAAAACTTATAATCCCGGGTCGCCTTAAATTCCTTTGCACCCCCTCATCAGCGTCTTTTGTTTTATAAATGTGTCGATCAGCACAAGCAGCCTGCTATTCCATCCCCTTCCCGGCCATGATGCAGCTCATCTTGGGCAAAAAGTTCTCCCAGCTCAAGCCTTGTTTATCTTGGTGTGAGGTGCCTAGAGTTGTATTGGGTAAATAATATATCGTTATTAGGAATACATGCATTTCTTGTGTGTTCCGTGTCTACAATGATCTATGTAAATGTAGGATGACAGGAAATGAAAGAAATGTTGAACACATAACTAAAACACACACAAACTTTTTTCATGTTATAGTACTAACGACAACATTTTTCATAATATCCAAATATTAAATAAACACTTTCACAAAAGGTACAAGTATAACAAAACAAGTGTGTTTTTATTCAAGAATATAACTGTAGAAAAAGAAATCGGGTTAGGGTACGACAATGACATGTCTGCTTGGGTGGTGCAACGGTAAGAGCTGCTGACTCATAATTAAGAGGTTGCAGGATCGAATCTGGGTGCTCTCCAGTATTACAATTTTGAGTAGTGAGCTGCTCTTCAAGTTACTATTGTACAATAAATTCATACATTTCATTTGAGTCTGTAACAGCCAGTGTAAATTTATGGTACTTGTAATGATTAGTGTTTTTTTTTTTTATTCAGTTTCTTTCTCTAAGTCACGTTCATCCTCCTGCACTCTCTTTTTCACCTCTCTTTCACAATCCCCGTTACTTTGTACTGTTGATCCCAAGTATTTAAACTCCTCCACCTTCTCCATCTCTACTCCCTGCATCCTCACCATTCCACAGACCTTCCTCTCATTCACACACATATTCTGTCTTGTTCCTACTGACCTTGATTTCCCTCCTCTCTAGAGCATATCTCCACCTCTCCAGGGTCTCCTCAACCTGCTCCCTACTCTCGCTACAGATCACAATGTCATCAGCAAACATCATTGTCCACAGGGATTCCTGTCTAATCTCGTCTCTCAACCTGTCCATCACCATTGCAAATAAGAAAGGGCTCAGAGCTGATGCCTGATGTAATCCCACCTCCATGCTGAATGCATCTGTCATTCCTACTGCAGAGTTTACCACTGTCACACTCGTACATATCCTGTACAACTCTATATACTTCTCGGCCACTCCTGACTTCCTCATACAATATCACAAGTCCCCTCAAGGCATCCTGTCATATGCTTTCTTCAGGTCCACAAAGACACAATGTAACTCCTTCTAGCCTTCTCTATACTTCTCCGTCAATGTCCTCAGATCAAAAATTGCATCTGTGGTGCTCTTTCTTGGCATGAAACCATACTGCTGCTCACTAATCATCACCTCCCTTCTTAACCTAGCTTCCACTACTCTTTCCAATAACTTAATTCTGTGGCTTATCAATTTTATCACCCTGTAGTTACTACAGCTCTGCACATCCCCTTTATTCTTAAAAATTGGTTACCTGTACACTTCTTCTCCACTCCTCAGACATCCTCTCACTTTCTAAGATTCCATTAAACAATCTGGTTAAAAACTCCACTGCCATCTCTCTTAAACACCTCCATGCTTCCAAGGGTATATCATCTGGACCAACAGCCTTTCCATTCTTCATCCTCTTCATAGCTGTCCTTACTTCCCCCTTGCTAATCCATTGCACTTCTTGATTCATTATCTCCACATCATCCAACCTTGTCTTTCATTCTCTTCATTCCATAGCCTCTCAAAGTACTCTTTCCATCTGCTCAACACACCTTCCTCCATTCTTGTATGTCACCCAATGTTCCTTCCTGTTCTTAAAATACACACCACTGCCATGCCAATCCTTTTTGCAAAATCCACTATCATCTGACCTTCTTCATTCCTCTCCTTGACACTATAACTACCCATCACCTCCTCGTGTCCTCTTTTCCCTTCACCAACATGTCCACTGAAATCTGCTCCAATCACCACTTTCTGTCACTTGGGTACACTGTCCATTACTTTATCCAACTCACTCTAGAAATCAATTCTCATCCATCGCACACCCAACTGGCTGGACATATGCACTAACAACATTCATCATCACACCTACAATTTCCAGCTTCATAATCATTACTCTGTCTTACACTCTTTTCACTCCAAAAACACTCTTGACATACTGTTCCTTCAGAATAACCCCTACACCATTTCTCCTCTCATCCATACCATGATAGAACAATTTGAATCCACCTCTGATCCACCTGGCCTTACTCCCCTTCCATTTAGTATCTTGCACGCACAATATATCAACCTTCATTCTCTTCCTTTACCAGTCATACTGCCAACATTCAAAGTTCCTACCCTCAGTTGCACTCTCTTTACATTCCTCCTCTCCTCTTTCCTCTGGAAACGTCCACCCCCCCTTTTCTCCTTCTTCAGCCAACAGTAGCCCAATTTCTGCTAGCACCCTGTTGGCTAACAGTACTAGTGGCAATCATTATTAACTCGGGACTCCTTCGATCCGGTATGGAAACCTGTATTGTTGTGTTCATGGTGATCTGGTAAAATTTTACACTGGATGCCCTTCCTAACATAACCCTCCCCATTTATCTGGGCTTGGAACTGGCACGAAGAAGCACACTGGTTTGCGTATCCCCTGTGGCTGAGTTGTTGCGGAAAATACTTAATAAATAAAGTGCCTTGGGCCATCATTATATTTGAATTCCAAACATAGACATCCTCTATTTACTCCAACAGACGGAGACGCACATAGTCTTGTTAATGTAGCATGGCAGACTGAAGAAATCTAACAGAACACTATTTTAATTAGCTAGGTACATTTACATATCATGACTAAGAAGTATTTCAAACACACCAGTCAACATACAAATAAATGGTATAATCCACAAATGGACCTCTTCTGTTATCTATTATGTACATTACCAAAGCATTTAAATATATTAATAGTCATGGGAGGATACTTGGTTAAAAGAAATAAGACTTTTTATATGTAAATTGTTATCAGGGAACAAAATATAAAGTTAAATATTATATATGATCTCATTTACTAATTTCAATGTACTGGTACAAGTAAGGTCAGAATGTCCAAGTTAAACAAGTAGGCAGTTTCTAGAACATTTTCTCTTACACCTGCTACCACAGAAAGTTGTGGTAAAACCCAAGTGTCTAGGGTGGATAGTAGGAAGGAAAGTTATTGTCCAGTGATGACAGGAAAAAGGGTTGATTTCTGATTGCCATACCTTGCAAATGAAAGCTAGTACAAGGAAAGTCAGAACATTATCATTCTTCTGTTGTCTTTGATACATAAAGCATTGACAAAAATGGGAAGACAATCAAAGGTATAGACTGTTTTGAGATACACAGGCAAATGTATCCCAGTAATACCAATGGCAATTATCATGCTTCACCGTGACTCATCAGAAGTCAGAGATATTCTTCTTTTTGTAATTTTGATGTGTATATGTGAGGCATTGTTCCTATTGTGGTTTATTGTGCTATTACTTGCGTTTTTCTTAAAAAATAAATTTCCCTCTTAGGACAAACAAATCTATCTATCAAAAAGAATTCAAAAATCACTGTAAATAAATATTCAAAGTAGTAATAATATAAGAGGCACAATAGCAAAATGTTTGGAAACTTTGCTGTTACCTGCAAATGAAAATGGGAGGTGAGGCAGCTTAGGCCCCTACTTGACATGGTACAATTCATGACAAGATGGTGAAATTTTGGGCTGCAGAAACACTTCTCATCATTTACTTTTACTGCTGTCTACCCTCAATATGTCACTCTGAATTGAAATATTCTAACAAACCAGTGATCATTTCAAATTATGGTTACACTGTCAAATGAATTGAAATCCAATAGACACTGGGGCACACCGGGAAGATGTCTGGTGATCCTCTATTTACTTCATTTCAAAAGGCATTTTCCTTCTTATGGTCATCATGGTTTTACTTGACGCAAGTAGAGCTAAAGTTCTCCTATGCCTCAGATGTCTCTCTTTTGTAATGCAGTAATCACTTATTCAGCACACATAATTACCGTCATACATTTGAGCCAGAGAAAAGAAGAGACAACAAGGTCTGAAGATTAATGGAACCTACTTAAATCATCTTGAACTTGCTGACAACATGATTATGTTAGCAAGAAGGATTGTAAATGTGACCAGCTAATCTCAATAAAGATAGGTGCAAAGTGGAACTGAAAGTGAACTTAAATAAGGCTGAAGTAGCTTTTAACAGCTCTGCTCGCCCTATGGCAATTAAAGTAAATGAGATGAAGACTGAATTGCTTGGGCACTTTTAAAGTCACCAAATGAAAACCCAGATGTGTGAAACAGAAGGCTTAACACCAGATTTAATATGGTCTTAAAAGAAAATCTGCCTCATGAGGATTGTGTTTGATTAATTCATACATCCTGCACAGTACAAAATGTTAGAATCCAAGGCACTGAAAATAAACCAGGTGCTTCAATCTGCTTTCAGTAAAATTTTTTCAGGTAGTGATGATGAGGATAACAAACAAGATAACAAAGAAGAGATACAACAAACACATATTACATATCACTGGTTAAGGCAAACATCACAGTAAAACACATTTCAAAGACAAATTCAGGAATGTAATGTGATTCCAAGGCTTGTTTAAGTAACTTGTACAGAATAATACAGTGAGCTATTGGTAAATATTGAACAGATGGCCTTATACTTTATAGTCAGGCTTGTCACTTGTTACATTACTTATATGGAGCCCTAACTTCAAGCTCCTGTTACTGTTCTGCTTAGTAACAGAATGTTCAAGAGGTTGATCCTTTATCACCACAGCAATTTCAATTAAGTGAACTGGTAATTTTTTTTTTTTAAGTTTTATTAATTTTATTGCAATATATACAAATCAATTAATTTTTTACAAAAAGAAAAATTGAATTAAGGACAAATCGATCCCCACCCCTGAGAGAGAGAGCAAGGCAAACAGTGTGAAATTTAAGGCTTGTAAACATACCTAAATTAATAAATTTGATAAGCCAATAGAGATGAATGCAGAAGACAAAGAAATACGGAAATACTTGCTTCCTCTGTGCTTTAAGAGCTTATTTTAAAATATTACTGATTAGATCCTGCCATGTTTTGAAAAAAGTCTGTACGGATCCTCTTACTGAGTATTTGATTTTTCCAATTTCATATAGTATAACACATTGGTTTCCCACTGACTTAAAAGAGGAGAGTTGGGGTTCTTCCAGTTTAGCAGAATAAGTCTGCGTGCCAAAAGTGTAGTGAATGCATTTACAACTTGTTTGTCTTTTTCCACTTTAAACCCATCTGGAAGAACCCCAAACTCAGCTGTTAATGGGTTATGAGGGATTGTGAGACCAATGCTGTCTGAGAGGTAATTAAAAATTTTGGTCCAGAATAATGTTAATTTGCTGCAGGCCCAGAACATGTGACCCAGTGAGGCTGGGACTTGGTTGCAGCGTTCGCAGGTTGGATCATGCCCTGGAAACATTTTGGAGAGTTTTAGACGAGAAAGACGTGCTCGATATATAATTTTGAGTTGTATAATTGTATGCTTTGTGCATATGGAGCAAGAGTGAATTCTCTGCATTGCTACTTTCCACTCCTTTTCTGATATATTAATTGAGAGATCTTTTTCCCAGTGTCCTCTTGGATCTTTGAAAGGAAGGGGCTGTAGAATGATTTTATATATTGCAGAAATGGTGTCTGAGTCCATGAGATTGAGCAATATTTTTTCCAGCATGGATGAGGGTGCAAGATGAGGAAAATCGGGAAGGTTCTGTTTAACAAAGTTCCTGATTTGAAGATAGTGAAAGAAATGTGTAGCTGGAATGTTAAATTTGGAATGTAATTGTTCATAGGATGCAAAGACGTTGTCTATATAAAGATCTCTAAGCAAGTTAATTCCAAATTTTTTCCAGATATTAAAAACTGCATATGTTCGCGAAGGTTGAAAGAGGTGGTTCTCTTGCAGAGGTGCCACAGATAGCAGCTTCTCCGTCTTAAAATGCTTTCTACATTGGTTCCATATTCTAAGTGAGTGAAGCACAATTGGGTTATTAGTATATTGCCGATAACGTGTGTTTATTGGAGCACAGAGCAGGGAATACAAAGAAGTACTGCAGGATTTTACTTCTATTGCGGACCAAGCCTGTGTATGTTCTTCTATTTGTGTCCAGGTTTTTATCGCTTGTATATTTGCTGCCCAGTAATAAAACTTTGTAAGGTCGCTCTTTGGATGCGTGGATGTTTTGAGTTCCAAATAAATTAGGTTATTGTTGAATCTAATTGCTTAAAGAATGATTTATTAATTTTATATTGGAATGTTTTGAAATAAAAAAGGAGCTTAGGAAGAATATTCATCTTAACAGTGTTAATTCTTCCAGCTAGTGTGAGATGAAGGGTTGACCATCTATGCAAGTCTTGCTTAATTTTTTCCATGCAGACGGCGAAATTTTGTTGATAAAGAGCTTTATGTTTACTTGTGATGTTTACCCCTACATATTTAAACTGTTCTGCAATGATAAAAGGTAGGGTGTCTAATCTAATATTATATGCTTGAGAATTCACCTGGAAAGAGTACACTTTTATTCAGATTAATTCTGAGACCAAAGATCTTTTGAAATTCTGTGAGTGCTGTTAAGACTGCAGGCACAGAATTTTCTGGGTCTGATATATACAGTACTGTATCATCTGCATATAATGAAATTTTCTGTTCCAGTCCTTCTCTGCTAATCCCCTTTATCTGATCAGTATTTCGACAATGTATTGCCAGTGGTTCAATGGCAATTGCAAACAGTAGCGGTGACAAGGGGCATCCCTGTCTAGAACCACGTTCTAGTTTAAAGTAGTCTGAACAAATGTTGTTGATACAAACTGAAGCTTCTGGGTTAGTATACAGTAATTTGATCCATGCACAAATGTTAGGGCCAAACCCAAACTTCTCCAATGTAGTAAAAAGGTATTTCCATTCAATCATGTCAAATGCTTTTTCTGCATCCAATGATAATAATATTTCTGGGGTGTTTGATTTAGTTGGTGAATATATTACATTAAACAGGCGTCGAAGATTTGAAGATAAGTGTCGGCCCCTGATAAATCCAGTTTGATCTTGTGATATTACTGAGGGGAGCACTTTCTCCATCCTTCTAGGTATGATTTTAGAGAGTATTTTAACGTCATTATTCAGAAGTGAAATTGGTCTGTATGATGTACATTGTAATAAGTCCTTATTTTGTTTTGGAAAAATGGTGATTAGTGCTTGGCGAAAAGTTTGGGGAAGAGTTTGGTTATCTCTGGCTTCTGTAAATGTTGCTAATAGGAGGGGAGCTACCTGAGCTGAGAATTCCTTGTAAAATTCTGCAGGGTAGCCATCAGGGCCTGCTGCTTTCCCGTCTTGAAGCGACTTTATAGCATCTAGTAATTCTGATAACGCCAGAGGTTTATCAAGTTCCTCCGCAGTAAAAGTGTATATTTGTGGTATTTGTAATGTATCCAGAAATGCTTTAGATTGTGTATTGTCTTATTTAAACTCAGTAGTATATAGGGATTTATAGTAGTCTCTGAAAGTGTGCATTATATTTTTGTGGTCGATGATTTTATCTCCGTTCACGTTGGTGATTACTGAGATTGCGTTGCGCACTTCTTTCTTGTGAATTTGTTGAGCTAAAAGCTTATTAGCTTTCTCTCCATGTTCATAGTAATGATGTCTGGATTTATAAATTAGTTGTTCAGTTTCTTTAGTTGTCAAGAGGTTTAGTTCTGAATGCAGAGCCTGCCTTTTCCTATGTAGAGTCTCACTTGGTAGTCTGGCATGTTCTTCAACT
The DNA here is from genome assembly GCA_026402145.1 of Polypterus bichir lapradei. Taxonomy (NCBI): domain Eukaryota; kingdom Metazoa; phylum Chordata; class Cladistia; order Polypteriformes; family Polypteridae; genus Polypterus; species Polypterus bichir. Next base: position 4,401,709 of record JANRMT010062854.1, on the reverse strand, counting down.
ATTCTAGTAATTTTGCTTTTTATCTGTGCTACTTTCTTGGTTTCTAATTTATTTCTGTGGGAAAGATATGAGATAATCTGCCCTCTTAAGAAGGCCTTAAGAGTTTCCCAGAGTATTCCTGCAGAAATCTCTGAGGATGTATTTGTCTCTAGGAAGAAATTGATTTGTTTGGATATGAATTCTGTACAATTCTCGTCTGCTAATAGAAGCGGGTTGAGACGCCATCTGCGAGGTGAGTGTGTGGGGCTTAGTAACTTTAGCTCCAAGATCAGAGGTGTGTGATCAGAAATAACAATAGCATCGTATTTGCAAGATTTAATCATAGGCAAGAAGTTATTATCTATAAAGAAATAATCAATCAATGAAGTACTGGTGAGTAGAAAAAATATGTTCTTGAGTTTGGGTTTAAAAACCTCCAGGGGTCTGATAAGTTGTGATCAGTTATAAACTTTGTAATTATCTTTGCGGTGTTAGATGCTGTTCCCCCTGTGGAAGAAGTCCTATCTAAGAGTGGATTTAAAACACAATTAAAGTCCCCAGCCATTATAATTTTATGAGTGTTCAGATTGGGAATGGATGCAAATGAATTTTGTATAAATTCCTTATCATCAGCATTAGGTGCATAAACATTTATCAAAATCATTTTACAGTTAGATAAGTCTCCCATGACCATTACATATCTCCCTTCAGGATCCAATACTACATCTAATGCTACAAATGGTACTGTTCTATGTATGAGAATCCCCACACCTCTAGTTTTCTTTGTATAACTAGAATGGAACATTTGGCCAGTCTAGTCTTTTTGCAGCCGAAACTGATCCTTGCTTAGTAAATGGGTCTCCTGTAAAAATACTATTTTAGCGTTTAGACCTGTTAGGTGAGAGAGTACTTTCTTTCTCTTTAATTCGTGATTCAGGCCTTTAACATTCCAGCTCACGAAGTTAATTGTCCCATCATGGAGACATTGATTCTGAGTTTTTGATGTCATTTTATAGTCTTAACTGGAAGTGAGACAGCTTCGGCCTTAATTTCCTATTTCCCTAAGAGTTTTTGCCATGCAGCCTATTATTAAGTTGGTAGTTATAATTATAAAGATTAAAAGGATAGATTAGGTATAGATCAAGCCTGCTCTCTTTCTCTCCCCCCCCCCCTTAACCCCCCACCCTCCCTTTTTGCCTCCCCACGTGAGGCTAAAACACACTTCACACAGTCCCAGTCCTCTGACATACCCAGAGACAGAGCACGTCCAAAGCAAAAGAAGCCCCCATGCAGTGGCGTTTTAGGATTAAAAGATAGAGATATCTATTACCAATATAATCTAAAAAACTGTGCACTTAGAATATATATAATCTTCAGCAATCTTAGTGTATTAAGATAATACACCCGAATAATAAACCCGGGGAATGGTGTTAGAAAATGGTCCAGAATAAACATAATAAGTCTTAATGCAATAATAGCAATAACAATAAGCCAAGGGTATGATGTTGAACAGTCTCGTTCAGGGTAGAAAGAAAATACAGTAATTAGATAATAAAAAAAAGAAAGAAAAAAAAAGAAAAAGTAATTAAGCACAATAAAACATATAGCGCCCGAGTAATAATGAGTGATAATGAGAATATATGATGATAAAAACCTGTATTTTAAACAATTAGATCAGACAGTAGATTATTAATCCTTGCCATATCATTAATGGCCATGACTCACTATTATGTATCAGAATAGTCCCGGGATAAGCTTTCTTAATACCTTTTCTGCTTCTTCCTTGCTAGCGAAGACATAGAATTGACCCTGCAATTCCACTTTCAGTTTGGCAGGATACAAGAGGCTGTATTTGTCGTTGGCTTGCCATAACTGCTGTTTAATGTTGTAGAAGGCTGTGCATTTAGTAGCTGTTGCTGGAGAGAAGTCAGGGAAGATACAAATGTGGTTATTTTCATATATAATCTCTTGTTTGTGTCTGAGGAGTGCCATTACCTCTAGCTTAAATGATAATCTTTCAAAGCGAATAATAAAAGATCTAGGTCTAACGGTATTTGATCCGCGTACGCGATAAGCCGCTGCTATCTCAGAATCTGCTTTAAAGTCCTCCCCAATTATTTTAGAAAAAAGTTCAGCTGCGAATTTCACAGGGTTTGGACTTTCTCGATTCTCAGGCAGACCTTCAATTCTGACATTATTCCTTCTGCTTCCATCTTCCAAAGCAGCCAGCCTGTCTCCGAGTTATTTGCATTCGGAGCTGGCATTTACTGCTTTTTCTTTGGCACTGGCAGCTAAATTTTCGGCTATATTAATCCAAGTCGTGAATGTCTCCTTAACATCCTCCAGTTGATGAGCAAGCGTGCTCAGTTTAACCAAGTTTTCCTGAATGTGCTCTTCAATTTTACCCAGCATCTGTCGCAGCTCCTGTTGCAGCTCCTGTCGCAGCCTTTCATTTGCCTGTTGCAGCTCCTGTCACAGTTTCTCATTTGCCTTTACCCTTGCCTTCTCATTTGCCTTCTCGCTTTTCTTTATCTCTTGCATGAGCTCAGCGAACATCACCTTCAGTTCAGACAGTTCAATTGTGCTTTCTTGCACCGTAGGTGAAGCGGCAGGCTCTATTGTAGCCGGTGTCCCCGCTGTTCCCGGCTCGCGTGGAGTAAATGAAACCGCAGACTGCAAGGTGTTTTCCAGTTTCGGGTGATCTTCTCCAATTGGCGAGCTATCGAGACCTGCTTCACTCAATCTCGTACATTCGCTCCCCATTTCGCTCTCAGCCGGCGACGATGTAGCGGACCGTGGTCCCGAGGAGTCTGGGCTTTCGCCCATTTGATCCAGGTAAGTCTCTGAAAGACCGTATCTTGAACTAGGGCTTGCCGATCTTAGCTTGGATGCAGCTTTAGTTTTCAGTTCTTTCGGACTCCCTTTCTTGTTGGCCATGTTTATATATGCTTACATATACTGTAGCAGTGCCCCTCGGGTTGAATAAGTACAGGATATCTCAGGATAATAAGCAGATAATATGAAAAATAACACCGCTGCTAGCGGAGCTCCACTTCAGATGTCCATCTCTCGCAACGGATGAGACCACTTCGATCCAAGTGAACTGATAATTAAAGCAAATTATTAAAAAAAATAGAAAAAGTAATTCAGTGATGTGAGAAATAAATCAATGAATATTTTTTATTCATTTTAGAGTTTTTTTTTACAGTGCAAAAGATGAACCTACTGTTATGTATTGTGTATATAGCAAGCCGCAAATGGACAAAGCACATTGTGAAGAAAAGACACCCTGGCAGTCAGAAGCCCATTTAGTCCCTTGAGTAAACAGAAATCTCCTTAAGTTTGACTGGCATAGGCATTTGTTTCTGTCAATCTGCACCCAGGTTTGAGTCCTGGGACCCCAATGGAGGATCTTCTGTGAAGGGAGTGCCACCTGAGCAAAGGGAACTCAATTATACTATTGCTGGGACCCCATCTCAACAGGGAGAGGCTGCATGAGAAGCATGAGGATCAAGATCCTGTGAGGGGAGAGCACAGAAGAGTTCAAGTAGAACAAACCTTCGGCTAAGAAGAGAAATCTGAGTTTGCATCCTAAAAGCTCAGAGTGGAAGCACTTGAAGAAAGCCTGGTTACGCATATATAATAAAAATAAATAAATCATCATACTATAACCTAAAAATTTAAATGACTGGACTGACAATCCTTGAGTACTTAGAGTAGTTAGTGAGAACATATAAAAACAATTGATGCTTATTTTACAAGCATCTATGCACACTGAGGAAACTCCTAAACACTTAGAAATCAGCAAATATTATCCCATTGTATAAAATGGGTAGTTTGGGACGATCCAAGTAACTACAGGCTAGTAAGTTTGTCATGCATCACAAGTAAATTAATGGAAACAACAATTAAGGAAAATCTCGAGCTGCACCTGTCTACAACAGGAATCTTAGCACATAGCATGGGTTCTGATGGAGATTGCCATGTATCACAAATATGCTGGAAATCTATAGGGAAGCAACTAAAGCAAACAATAAGAGAGGTGCTTATTATTTATATTATTGATATTATTATTGTTATTATTATTATTAAGGTGGCACAGTGGTAGCACTGCTGCCTCGCAATAAAGAGACCTGGGTTTGCTTCCCGGGTCCGCCTTGTGTGGAGTTTACATGTTCTCCCCGTGTCTGTGTGGGTATCCTCAGGATGCTGTGGTTTCCTCCCACAGTCCAAAGACATGCAGGTTAGGTGCATTGGCAATCCTAAATTGTCCCTAGTATGTGCTTGATATGTGGGTGTGTGTGTGTGCCTTGTGGTGAGCTGATGCCCTGCCTGGGATTTGTTCCTGGCTTGCTGGCTTTGATTGGCTCCAGCAGACCCCCGTGACCCTGTGTTAGGATATAGCGGGTTGGAAAATGACTGACTGACTATTATTATTGATATTATATTATTTATCATCATTTCAAGAGGGGCGTCTGATAATGTTCCACCTGAAAGGACTGTGGTCAAACTAAAAGAAATGGTAATCCAGGATGCAGTATCTAGGTAGGGGCAAAATTGTCTCAAACACAAAAAGCAAACAGTTATGGTGTGGGGAACTATTTCAGAATTAAATGATATTAAAAGTAGTGCTTCCAAGGATCAGTTTTGGGTCAACAGCAATGTTTAATTAATATAAACAATCTGGACAAGAATATAATCAATTAGCTGGTTATGTAGGAAGATAATACCAAAGTAGGTGGTAGAGCAGATAATGTAGAATCAACTACACCATCAAGTTGGACAGCATACATGCTTGGGCAGATTTGTAGTAGGCAGAATTTAATGTAAGTAAATGTAAAGTATTACATTTCAGAAGTAGAAATGATAGATCTGAATACTTGATATTATTGCAGGAGTCACACTGGACTCATCGTTGTCTTCATCGAAACAGTGTACAGAAGTGATCAAGAAGACTAATACGATGTTAGGTTTTATATCATGAAGTGTGGAATATAAGTCAAAAGAGGTTTTGCTTAACCTTTACATCACACTGGTGAGGCAACATCTGGAGTACCATGTACAGTTTTGTTATCCATATTAGAGAAAAGACACAGCAGTACTAGAAAAAGTCCATAGGAAGACAACTAGGCTGATTTTAGGATCACAGGTATGAGCTATGACAAGAGATTGAAGGAGTTGAAACCTTTTCAGTTAAGCAAATCAAAAACAAAGGTTGCATGATCAAAGTTTTAAAATAATGAAAGGAATTAGTAAAGTAGGTCCCTGTTGTTACGTTAAAATAAAGAACACAGGAACATGATTGAAACTTGTTAAGGGCAGATTTCACATAAATGTTAGAAAGTTTTTCCTTCAGGCAAAGAGCCATAGACACAAGGGATAAATTACCACATAGTGTGGTGGAGAGTAGGACATAAGGAACGTTTAATTCAGGACTTGATGCTATTTTGGACAGTCTGTTTGAATAGTTTTAATAAGAATGACTTGTTCTCATCAGATGCTCTAATGTCCTAATGTACAACATAGATAAAAAATTACTCAACATTTAAAATATGCTTTGTATGGAATGTTTATGATGATAATGATCTTTTGAATTTGCTGGCTTCTATCTCATTTGAGGACCATATAATGAATGAGATTAAAATCTTTCACAGGATTAATGATAATGGTGATGTAATATATTTGTATTGTATGTGTTTGCCTTGCATGGTTTAATGTTTTACAAACAAATTAAGCCTAATGCTTCATAGGATATAAAAGTGTCTTTGGGCATTATGTCCAAATAGATATTTCATTTCATTAGGCTCTTATCTAAAATGCTCAGAAATAAATTGAGCAAACAGTCTGCAATACCCATCATCTATCTGGTGTTCTGCTCAGTTTTAAAGTTCCACAGATTTTATTATGCAAAGCTATGGTGGCTCTGTGGAAATAATTACATAAATGGCTAGTTCACCGAGGTTCATTAGTTCGATTATATAAATTCCCTTTAAGATGCCTATTGTGGTTATTTAAGTTTTCAGTTTTAATTAGTGCGTATTATGTTTGTAGATGGAACTTTATCACTCTTTCAGTTATCTATTCAATATGTTCACCCTTTTTAATTTTGTTCATAAATAATAATAGATGATAAGATAGCAATGGTTATTATGATGTCTTATGATGTAGTGATTACAGGCTACTACCTTGCAGCTCTTCTCTTTTTCCTCATATATTCCAAGGACATGGATATTATGATTATTTGATGACTCTAAAATGGCTCAGTATGTGTGAACATCGGTATCTGCATAAGTGTGCCTTGCATAGGACCTGCATCCTAAACAGGATTGGTTCCTACCGTTCTTTTCATCTGCCAAAAATAGATTCTCGTTTCCAAAACCCTGAACTGGAACATGCAGATATGGAAAATGAATCATTAGCTTCCATAATCTTTATCTTAAGACTTTTGCATATGGATTGGGAGTTTAGAACAACAAAGCAGCCAGTGTGCACAGAAGTAGAAGCTTAGTCACCAACATCCATTGGATTAAGTTCATCTGCAGCTGATGAAACCATTTCCTAGCTGGGAGCTGAGGCAGGACAGTTGAGCACAATGTTATCTGAAAAAAAGGTTCTTATACCAGTAATCATGCAGTGAAAGGCCAAGAGAAAAACAAAACTGAACATTTTACAGTACAGTTGGGATGGACTAAGGTAATTGAAAATTGCCAGAAATGTTTTTACATAACCCACTATTTCAAATTACTATATGAAAATAAAAACAGTCATCAGTATACTAGAAAGAGTATGGTTTTCATCAAACAATAAATTAGAAATAACTTAATGGTACCACTAGCATTAGTAGTGTCCATTTAATGGGAATCTTTAATAATAATTTACAGATTGAACAATCATTTTAAATTCTAGTACTGCAGGAGTGATCTTTATGTTTTGTCCTTGCCAACCTAATTATTTTAAGCTAACAACACAGCAAGTATCTACACTAATTTTAAAATCAGAATTGGAGATGCTTGTTCATTCTGTTATTTCCTCACGGCTTGATTACTGTAATGCTCTCTTTACAGGTTTGAGCAAGTCCTCTCTCTCACGCCTTCATTTAGTTCAAAATGCAGCTGCCAGGCTCCTAACTCACGCTAGCCGGAATAATCATATCTCTCCCATTCTGTACACACTGCACTGGCTCCCAGTGTTTTATAGAATTCATTTTAAAGTTTTGGTACTTACTTTCTGAGCTTTGCACGGACAAGCTCCTGAGTACCTAACCAGCCTGCTCCAATGCCATACAGCTTGCCGGCCTCTAAGATCTGGGCAGCAGGGTCTTCTTGTTGTCCCACGCATTTGGCTAAAAACCCGTGGGGATCGTGCCTTTCAGTCTGTGGCACCAAGACTATGGAATAGCCTGCCTTGTGGTCTGCGTGGAGTCGAGTCTGTTGATTCTTTTAAAAAACAACTAAAAACATTTCTTTTTAAGCAAGCTTTTAATCAGTGCTGAATAGTTCCAGTTTGTTTATTTATTGTTTTTATTGGTTTTGTTTATGTTTTTGTTTCAACTGTTTGTATTTATTCTGTATTTGCTGTTCAGCGCTTTGTGACCTTTTGTCTGTGAAGGGCGCTATATAAATAAACTACTGCTACTACTAATTTCTGAAATTAAACCCAATACTTGACCCCCAGTCCCATCTCAATTGTTAAAAAATGAGCTACTTGCAGAACTCAAACTAAAGATAACATTTCAATATTTACTGATAAGCAACATTTCTCTAAAGTGATGATTTAAAACTGTATATTAAGATTTAAAGAATTAATTCAGACATAATTTTTTAGAGCAAGAACTACAGTCTCATGTTTGTGCTCATCTTAAATGAATACTCCACCTAAAGGAGTATTTTTAAATATTTTACTTACCTCATGTTTGTAGTTGTCTTGCTGAAAAAAGTGACAGTCTTATGCTTCTACAGAGAAAATGGAGATAACAAAATTCCTGATACAATGGAAAATGGAAATACAACACTTTAAGAGCGGCATGGTGACTCAGTGGTAGCGCTGCTGCCTCGCAGTAAGAAGACCCGGGTTTGCTTCCCAGGTCCTCCTTGTGTGGAGTTTGCATGTTCTCCCCGTGTCTGCGTTGGTATCCTCCGGGTGCTCCGGTTTCCTCCCACAGTCCAAAGACATGAAGGTTAGGTGTATTGGTGATCCTAAATTGTCCCTAGTGTGTGCTTAGTGTGTGTGTGTGCCCTGCAGTGGCCTGGGATGGGCTCCAGCAGACCCCCATGACACTGTGTTAGGATATAGAAGGTTGGAAAATGACTGACTGACCACAACACTTTAAAGGGGGGCAAAAACCATTCTGATGGGAATTACAATAAAATAAAACCCCATGCTCGGAGCCCACCATCCCATAACACAACACAACTCTGCTATTTAAAATTAATAGTGTCAACAAAAGAGTAAAGGACCCTATGACAACCTGAAAGTGAGGGAACACCACAGCTTTGACTCCATTAAAGAGAAGAAGACCTAAATATTAGAGCTGCGTCCAGGACCTGGGTACATCAGTGCTTCTACCAATTTTACCATATATGTACATTTATGAAAATAAAAACCAGATGCCCCAGTAACCCTCGTGGCTTACAACTCCAAAAGGATCAAAGATGGATATAGATGTCACTAATTTATTTCAAATTAAATTGTAAAGTGTAATGCTTTACTGACGAGGTTGTCACCATCTTGTTACAGCTCTCAGTTGTAGACCATTATTCCCCAGAAGCAAAGTGGAAGCTGTCAGTAGTGTATCCTGACCAAGGCTAATAAAAGGACTAAATACAATAGCCATGGTATTGAAAGAAAAAGTAAAGAATTTAGTTCCATGTCTAAAGTCCCCTAAAGACTGGCCTGAGGTGTACAGACCCTGCATTTATAATTAGGGCACAGGCCTACTTGAAGCCCTGACTTTTGACTGGAAATTAAAGATTTTTATTAAACTGTGCTATTCGGTTATACATTAAAGATATCCCATCTGATAATTGGAGATGCCAAAGAATGTGAAAGTGTGAATAAAGACATTTTAGTAGTTTTGTTGAAGCTGAATCTGCTAAGCAAAAGCATTCCAAAGGTTGAAATGGAAACTTCAAGAAGATATTTTTTCAGTAACTTGCTGTAGCACTCAAATCATCTTATAATGGACCTCATCTGCCAGCAGTCTCTGTACTCAGCAGGAGAATATAGAACATTTCCCCAATTTGAAAGCACACTTACTCTGGCACTGGTATTTAGATTTGTTTTCCCATCTCTCACAGTGCTGCTGTGAGCCATGGCCTTGTCTTGTGCAACTCTGCTAACACCTTCTTCCCTGTCATCTTCTTGCCAATCAGGCAACAATTTATGTTCCAGTATACAGTTATGTTGTATATTTAGTGCATAAGGGAACTGATGATGTTATTTTTCAATAAATTTTCAACAAAGATCAATGCACTTAACAATGTACTTACACTCAAGTTGTGCAATATTTCTCAGTTAACTTTCCATTACTTAAAACAAAGCACCTCCAAAAGAGATATATAAGAAGATTTGAAAATTCATGTTATTTTTATCAAAATGCTTGATTTGCAAGAATGAGTTGGGACCTACTTATTGCACAAACCTTTGTGTATTTTAAGCTAAAAGACTGTTAATTCTCATACCGCTATCTCAGTGAAGGGACTAATTGGCATATGCACATTTCAGCAGTATTAGCCAAGAGTGGAGCCAAAAATATGGAGAATGAATAGCCTGCCGGATTCTAATTACTGCTTGGAGACCTGTAGATAATCTGGGATCTCGACAGACAATTGTTCTCTTGGTGCTTTGAAAGTGCGCAGCTTAATGATGATGTTAATCACATGCATTAAATATTTGCATCTTTCTGTTCACCTGAATTAAAATAGACTCAATTGTCTGGGTTGGCTGGATAAATAAACTTTAAAAAACCACAAATGCAAGTTTTACTTTTGATAAGTTTACATATAGCCAAAAATAACCATTTTGGATTTTCACATGGGAAATACACTGGGTCAGTGTTCATGGTAATGCACTGGCATTCTGTATGAGGAGATAAGAGAATTTAATCATGCAGCTTATTGAAAACCCATCCACCACACAGCTGTGTACACAAAGCAGTTTACAAGCGACTAGAATGTAATCTATTAGAGCCTTTCACAGATATTATTGTGGAAAAGAAAAGAAATTTAGCTTTTTTAGTGATTTTGCTTCTATTTAATTCCAAATATGCTGACAGCATAAGAATTTTATTAATACTAAGTAGTTTTATCCTGGCCAAACCCCATGGTTTTAGAACTAAGTGAGGAGGAGTTTCTTTTTTTCCTTCTTCTTCTGGGCTGGTGATGGAGTTAGCAGGTAAAGAGTATTTTTGCTTTGTCTACTCTCTTGCAGACAGGACAACAGGCATGTTCTAAATAAGGCTGGTAACGTTTAGAATGAAGGGAAGAATATCAGATCTCACAAGACAATCTCTTGATGCACCTCCATCATGTCCTTTTCTATGTGTTGAAGTCTGACTTGAAAGAAGAAACCATTGGAAGTACTATTTTGATTTATTCTTTATAATCAATGTTGACCTTCCAATTTACTATAATTATCATTCTGTGCAATTTCAAAATATAGTAAGCAGATGAAAATGGAGTACACGCTACAAAAATTGTTTTGTTTCTTCTTCTTGTTTGTTTTCACCGATGTGCTTGATCAACCTTTTCCAAACAGCTCAGTCCTGTACCTCCTCCTCAGTCCGATTCTTTTCCATTAAATCTTATTGTACTTTATCCACCCACCTTTGTCCTCCCTCACTTTCTCTTCCCCTGTACTTCTATCCCCATCAATTTTTTATACACTTTATTAATCCCCAAGGGGACATTTTTTGCCCACATATTATTTGTTTGTGGTAACATGTCCATACTACTTCAGTCTAATTTCCTGTATTTTTTGAGATATCTGTGCTACATTAATTGTACCACAGATTGTCTAATATCTTATTCTGTCCTTTTTTGTAACTCCACACATCCATTCAACATTCTCATTTTTGACACACCTAACTTCTCCTGTGTTCCATCTACAACCCATATCTCAATGGCATACATCTTTGCTGGTCTTAAACACCTTACCTTTAACCTTCGCTTTAATTCTTTAGACACACAATACTCCTGATTGATATACCCGCAGTTCACTCTATGGGTTGTCTCTGCATCAAATTATCAATCTTGGACTACCGCTGTTCCTAGATATTTAAATTTATTCACTCTTTTCAATTGCTCTCCCTGCAGGCTAACTTCTGAATCCTTGTCATCATTCAATCTCATATATTCTGTCTTCTTTCTATTTATCTTCTGTCCCCTATCTTCCAAAGCCCTTCTCCTTTCTTCCAACTTCCTTTCCACTTCCTCTTTTCAGTATCACTGTCAGGGGCCAGAATGTGTGGAAACAATTTGCTTATTAAAGTCTACAAGAGTTGGCCTCAACAAAACGTAAAATAATAGTAATTACAAATTCATTTACAAATCTTGTGCAGACTTGAACCTTTTGATAAAATAGTTTAAAAAAAGGTTATAGATTAAAAACTGATTACTGATTAAAAAAAGGTATAGAAGTTGAGAAAGTCTTTAACATAACAAAATCTGCTCAATCCATGTCAGGATCACAGGTAATCAGAGACAATTCCAGCAGCATTGGCCAGACATCAAGAAACAACCATGGATAAGACACCACTTCATTAAATGGCCACCTCACAAAGACACCAACACTGAGCAAAAGAAGACATGCTAATGAAGATTACACGCACTTCTTTAGGATGTGGAAGAAAAATCTTTACGAAACTGAGAGGAATGCACAATACATCTTTGTGTGTTAAGCTAGATGGTTGCCTATACGGTATTAACTGCTGCACTGATTTGCTTCATTAAACAAAAATATTTCAGCACAATTAAAGGAGCCAAATCACATTTCAGTGCAGTACAACAATTCCCATTATTGCAAAAGATATTTAAATAATGACATTTTCCATTTTTAACAATATTGCTTAGTTTAAAACATAATTTTAATATTTCGACTATTTTATTTTTCAGCACTTATAACTTATTAATAAAATAGGATTTACTGTTAAGGGTTTGATCAATTTCAGAATAATAAAGGGTGACCTAGTAATAGGCCAGTTGTTTAGAGAGCAGCGTATAAGGTCAAAGGATGTAACTTTTCTACTTAGTTACTGAATAACCTTAAGCAATTCTTTTTTATTTTTACACCAATTTTTTGTAAAAACTAACCTACTGTCAAAGAATTTGGCTGTAAAAAATGAGAAATCTGTTTCAATTTACACTACTGACTCAGTTTGTGACCCTAATCAAGTTGCTTAAACTGCTGTGGCTCCTGCCTTAGAAATATCAAACACTTTTTGCTTGTAGTTTTTAAGTTGCACACAGTTCACATAAGACAGTTTGGAAAACATAATGATAGACTTAGTAATAAATTGTAAATATACATTTTTTTACAAATGCTACCATAAATTATGGCAACTAAAAAATTAACTGGAGATTCAATACTGAACATTGTGATGAATTCAAATGATCCATGGTCCAGAACATTTTCTGCTGTGATGATTTTGTTCTCATCTCCTCCTCTCTCCCATCCACCACTGTTGATTTGTTAACTTAAATCAGTTTATATCCATTTATCATCATCTTTCTACAGATATCAATGACATGTTTCTTATATGTGGGAATGTCCTGCATAAGTCTTTAGTAACAAATTACCAATGTTAATATGTCAGTAATACTTTTAAAAGAAATTCTTCTTGAAAAAAATATAGGGTAGAAAAGAGTTGACAGAAACAAAGAAGCCTTTGGAGGTTTAAAGGAAGAGAAAGGCCTTAAAACTGCCTGGTGGCAGGAAGATCCTTGAAGGCATCAGTTTCAGAAAAGTGCCCTAGGTGACAGCATCAAGGATAGTGATATTATTCTCACGTACTGCTAGATAACTAAGAAGCCCTGTGAAACAATGTGTGTAGCATGTAGCAAAGAGGAGGTCCTACAAGATGTTGTAACATTCTGTTCCCCAAAATAAAAATACACAGGCATTTAGTGTTTGGTTTTGTAGATAATCACCACCCTAATGTAGGAAGAGGGATGTATGATCTGATTACTCATTTAATTAATTATCGGTTTTGCCTTTGGCAATGCCAGTAATTAATTACAACAATTAACAAGACACCAACACCAGGGATGCCAAATTAATGTAGGTTGAGGGCAGGATCTCTATGTCACTTTCCAGCCGGAACAGTACAAATATGAAGAGATCTGTACAATATATGAATGAGGTTCATAAATTGCAACAAACAAAATTATACAATTTATAAAGGATAATAGAAGATATATCTAAATATATATATA